>CM017570.1:1593490-1832631 GCA_007844125.1 Sinonovacula constricta | reverse complement strand
AAGTCTTTAGATTTACTTCAAAAGTAGACACGTAGCAAAAACAAAAACAAAACAGAAAATCGCTGTGACAGATGTCGCGATACTGTATACGGATACAATAAAAATTATGAAATAGGCTAACAAAACAGACACTAATAACAATTAAAGATTTCTTGACAATGATCTAGTTGTGCTTTCCAAACTAAGTTGTGGTGGCCTGTTATGAAAAAGAAAATAAATTAGATTTATTACACAATATCCCGATCGAAGCTAGCTAGGTCATGTTTTACGTAATTGCTGAAGGTAACTGCCGCAGCATTGAACTGACAGGTTTGTTTATTATACGTTGACACCTGTTTCAAAAGCTGTATTATTGAAATGACTGGGTCTAGGTGGGAGAGCAGGGAGTTGGGGGGGGGGGGGGGGGGAGTGCGCGGTGAAGTTATTTCATACAGTTAATCAAATGGCAATTCGGTATCAAGAGACATGGCCCACCCTCGATATCCTAGAGCGAGACATTGTTCATAACCAAAGCTTACAAATGTTTTATTTGTTGCAAAATGTGTTACTTGTTCATAAATACACTGACGCTCGTCACTGAGGAGTTAGAGTCGCAAACTTGTAACTGGTAATGGCCTTATCATGTAGGTTGGAATACTTGTAACTGGTATTAGCCTTATCATGTAGGTTGGAATACTTGTAACTGGTATTAGCCTTATCATGTAGGTTGAAATACTTGGAACTGGTATTAGCCTTATCATGTAGGTTGAAATACTTGGAACTGGTATTAGCCTTTTCATGTAGGTTGAAATACTTGGGACTGGTAATGGCCTTATCATGTAGGTTGAAATACTTGGAACTGGTAATGGCCTTATCATGTAGGTTGAAATACTTGTAACTGATAATGGCCTTATCATGTAGGTTGCAATACTTGTGACTGGTAATGACCTCATCATGTAGGTTGAAATACTTGTAATTGATAATGGCCTTATCATGTAGGTTGGAATACTTGTAACTGGTAATAGCCTTACCATGTAGGTGGAATACTTGAACTGGTAATGGCCTTACATGTTGGATGGAATACTTGTAACTGGTAATGGCCTTACCATGTAGGTGGAATACTTGTAAGTAGTAATGGCCTTACCATGTAGGTTGGAATACTTGTAACAGGTAATGGCCTTACCATGTAGGATATAATACTTTTAACTCGTAATAACCTTACCATGTAGGTTGGAATACTTGTAACTGGTAATGGCCTTACCATGTAGGTTGGAATACTTGTAACTGGTAATGACCTTACATGTAGGTTGGAATACTTGTAACTGGTAATGGCCTTACCATGTAGGTTGGAATACTTGTAACTGGTAATGACCTTACCATGTAGGTTGGAATACTTGTAACTGGTAATGACCTTACCATGTAGGTTGGAATACTTGTAACTGGTAATGGCCTTACCATGTAGGTTGGAATACTTGTAACTGGTATGACCTTACCATGTAGGTTGGAATACTTGTAACTGGTAATGGCTTACCATAGGTTGGAATACTTGTAACTGGTAATGGCCTTACCATGTAGGTTGGAATACTTGTAACTGGTAATGGCCTTACCATGTAGGATGGAATACTTGTAACTGGTAATGGCCTTACCATGTAGTATGGAATACTAGTAACTGGTAATGCCCTAATATGTAGGTTTGAATACTTGTAACTGGTAATGACCTTACCATGTAGGTTGGAATACTTGTAACTGGTAATGGCCTTACCATGTAGGTTGGAATACTTGTAACTGGTAATGGCCTTACCATGTAGGTTGGAATACTTGTAACTGGTAATGGCCTTACCATGTAGGTTGGAATACTTGTAACTGGTAATGACCTTACATGTAGGTTGGAATACTTGTAACTGGTAATGGCCTTACCATGTAGGTTGGAATACTTGTAACTGGTAATGGCCCTACCATGTAGGTTTGTATACTTGTAACTGGTAAGGCCTTACCATGTAGGCTGGAATACTTGCAACTGGTAATGGCTTTACCTTGTAGGTTGAATACTTGTAACTGGTAATGGCCTTATCATGTAGGTTGCAATACTTGTAACTGGTAATGACCTTACATGAGTTGGAATACTTGTAACTGGTAATGGCCTTACATGTAGGTTGGAATACTTGTAACTGGTAATGGCCTTATCATGTAGGTTGAATACTTGTAACTGGTAATGCCTTACCATGTAGGTTGAAATACTTGTAACTGGTAATGGCCTTTCCATGTAGTTTGGAATATATGTAACTGGTAATGGCCTTACCATTTCGGTTGGAATTCTTGCAACTGGTAATGGCCTTACCATGTAGGTTGGAATACTTGTAACTGGTATATGGCCTTACCATGTAGGTTGGAATGCTTGTAACTGGTAATGGCCTTACCATGTAGGTTGGAATACTTGTAACTGGTAATGGCCCTACCATGTAGGTTTGTATACTTGTAACTGGTAAGGCCTTACCATGTAGGCTGGAATACTTGCAACTGGTAATGCCTTACCATGTAGGTTGGAATACTTGTAACTGGTAATGCCTTACCATGTAGGTTGGAAACTTGTAACTGGTAATGGCCTTACCATGTAGGTTGGAATACTTGTAACTGGTAATGACCTTATCATGTAGGTTGGAAACTTGTAACTGGTAATGACCTTACCATGTAGGTTGGAATACTTGTAACTGGTAATGGCCCTACCATGTAGGTCTGTATACTTGTAACTGATAATGACCTTACCTTGTAGGTTGGAATACTTGTAACTGGTAATGACCTTACCATGTATGTTGGACTACTTTTAACTGGTAATGGCCTTATCATGGAGGTTGGAATACTTGTAACTGGTAATGGCCTTACCATGTAGGTTGGAATACTTGTAACTGGTAATGGCCTTACCATGTAGGTTGGATTACTTGTAACTGGTAATGGTCTTACCATGTAGGTTGGAATACCTGTAACTGGTAATGATTTATGTAGGTTGGAATACTTGTAACTGGTAATGGCCTTACCATGTAGGTTGAAACATGTAACTGGTAATGGCCTTACCATGTAGGTTGGAATACTTGTAACTGGTAATGGCCTTACCATGTAGGTGGATATTGTAACTGGTAATGGCCTTACCATGTAGGTTGGAATAATTGTAACTGCTAATGGCCTTAAAATGTAGATTTGAATACTTATTAAAGTATTGACATGCAAATGCCTTCTAGAGGCTGGCTTCTCGTACGTCGTTGGTTCTACCCAGGACTTTGTTCCGTGTCATATCTTACAATTAACAGATGGACGTTGCCAATATCTACGTAATGTTATCGATGCGATGTCTTAAACTACAAAAGTAATATAGTTATTACAAAGTAATCCATTGTCAGTTTCAATGTCATTTATCAATCCACTAGATATATCCTACTAAATACTGCGTATGGGAATGTAATATGTATACTTCCGAAATGACGTATGCGACCTGTTACCGGAGTAGCCTCTGCGCATGTCTATCAGCTTGTTGGTTTATATAGTACTATGAGGTCATTAAATGCGCAGTTGCTGTATAAAATCATGTGTGAACAATTTTACTTTTTACTTGTGTGCGTAACCGTGTTGCGTATTGTTTCTTCCTTTCACAACAAGTGGCTAAATCTTTAAAATGGCAACAGGTGGACAGTCGGAAAGCTGTTCAGATGAATATATTGAATATCCTTGCTCTGTTTGTGAAAAAAGTAAACAACAATCTGATTCGGGACACTATTGTTTAACCTGCAAGGGCTTCTTGTGTGTGAACTGTATATCAGGTCATAATCAATACACTACTGATCATCAAGTATTGGCGGTGTCGGAAAAGAAATTTCAACATGTGCTCACCGAGCGATGTGTGAAGCATCCGGACGAAGTGATCGAACACTATTGCGGAAATCACGACGCGCTTCTGTGTAACAAATGCGAACGGTCTGGTCACAGGTAAGTTACATTACATGTCAAAAATTGTCTCACTATCGTATATTGACACTTCTTTGCAAATAAATTGGTTTAACGTGAACAGATACAACGTCATATAACAGTTGCACAATGTTTCTTGCATATGCATATATGCAAGTATATTTCGATAAATATTTTAGCCAAATGGAAAACATTGCAGAATGTTTCAGAGTAGACTCTCTATTTGGAGACGTCTATCGATAATTTTCGAAAACCCGTTGTATTAACTATGGCAATTTGACCCTAAAACCTTTCCAGATTTTTATCCGCATAGAGGATATTAAAATAAATTTAAAATTAATTATTACATATGATCCAGTAGCGAAAAGTTTTAACCCGTGTATATTTTATACTATTTTCAGCAATAAATACTACATTGAAAATAGTTATGATTAATTTTTTATATATTTTTTTTTATTAGGAATATCTAATAATATCCACAAGAAAATCGTCGAAGGTATTGGTAGCTTCGGGATAAGTTTTCTATATCCGATTCTGTTATCATTTTATACATATTTTAATTGCAATTAAATGTGTTTATGTGTCGTTTTATCACTTACAATGCTTCCATCTGATTGTTGTAAGGAAATAAACAAAACGTACTTTGATGGTTAACAGTTTCTCTTAAAAAGTATTGTGTAGGCTGAAAACAATTTTCAATACAATGAATACCTTCTTTCGTGTGTAAATCTGATTTCGGAGCAAAAACGTTAATCTTTGTAACAACAATCATCCTTACCGATAGCAGTTATGCGATTCAGCTGTTAAATTATTATATATATTTGGATCTGACTAGCTGGCCAATTAGTTTTCCTAATATTAAAAAGCGAATATTTTTGGAGAAGGTATATAATTTACTTAAAATAACACTTTATAATCAACTCTCAACGCATGCCTAAATTAAAATGTACGTGATCATCACCGTTTAAATCAATTTTACAACATCAGTGTTAGCTAAAAAGTCAGTGTACAACTCAATTTGCATTCGCTCATCTTTGAGACCTTTCTACGGACACGTTTTATGTTTAATTATATAAATTTCAGTTTCCGGGCAAACGCGTTTTTCATTGAAATGAACTATTAAATAGTATAAACAAAACTCGTAAATTCTATAAACATCGTTAAAAGAAGACACAAAACAAATAAGACATTAATGCGACCTTGTCAACAGCAGCAACAATATTTCCTGCTTCTGCGCCTTTTTAACTGAATGACAGTCACATCATCATTACACAAATAAACATGCCCGTCATTGTGAACCTGTACGCACATGCTGATGGGATGGGATCTGCCGGCACATTTGCCGATACTGTGCAGCGACATTTCTATCATTTTAGCACAGGGGCACTTATGAGGTGCCCAGGGACTTAACCCGGCCGGTCCATTATACTGACACCTACGAGTCAGGCGTAATGCTGTCCCCTCAGCCCCGAGCGTTAGGAGGGAAGCCACTACTACCATCTTTAAAGTCCTTGGTTTGACCCGGATCGGGTTTGAACCCGAGACCTCCCGATCCGCAAGCCGGTCGCACATACTGATTAATGTTATAATTATGTAAGAAGACTTATTACATGGTTCTTTAATTTTGATTTTTTCTCGACCCAAAGCAACCGCGAAAACATATATATCATTCGATAAATTGAACTGCATATATTTCCACTTTGACTTAAGCTGTATGTTGGCTAACATATAATATTATATATTTTTCTTACACAATTTTATAACAAAGACAACAACAAACAAAGTAAAAAAAACATGAGTGTAATGTGTGTCAATCAAAATTGTTTAGATTCAGAATTTTACCTGAGACAATAATGTATAACCACACTAAATTATAAAGTGTAATCAAACATGTTTTTTTTTATATTTTGTGAAACGATATATTGTGGAAAACAACACAGTATCCTTTTACCATTCAATAATTTTCCTTCTATTTATTAATTCAAAATTAAATATCCCTCGCTATTTTAACAGTAATATTTAAATTTGGAAATAAATCAATGTATACCAGTGCATGTTGTCATTAATTCTGTTTTGTTGACTGAAGTTACATTTCTTTGGGTACGTTGATTGCATATGGGCATGTTTAAAGCATACATCTACAGATCCACCTGCTATTTATATGCATAACATGCATGATAACTAGAACAAAAGGAGGAAGATTAAACAATTCCGTACATTAACTGATGTTCATGAAATGTGCCTGTAGATGCCGATACATGTCTAATTATGTAGTTCTTTAGTAGTATTATAATTTTCTGAAAAAGCCTACAACATTTCTTAATTTAGAATATCTCAAGTCCAAAATAAAAATAAAAAATTACAACAATCAAACAAGGAAATGTTGAGATACTAAAGTTAACACCAGAAAATAATCGTCAACGGTCGTTTTGTGAACTGATAAAACTGATGCTATACGAATAAGATCGCGATTTAAATGCTTTTTGCCAATATCTCTTTAAATACACAATCCCATCATCCTCACAAACAGGGTTTATTATATACAAATCAGATAACATTGATCTTAAAAAACAATCAAACCAGTTATACAACTATTGTTTGTTATATTATTTTATTAAACGTAAAAAAATTAAGTAAAATCTATTAGATTGTTGATCTAAGTTTCTGATATAATTTCTAAGAAATTGGAAATTTCTTTGGTCGATTTTTAAAACGAATTAAGGGAAACCAGGCCCTTTTCATTGAAACACTACGAAACATTTAATAATAACATAAGAAAGTTCTATCAATCTTACTTGAGATCTATCACTATCAACTGACATTTAATGTATTTCTAATTATTTTATTATTCGATTTAATTTGATATGTTTTAGAGTATTTAAATTTAGTGGGTTTCCTCGATTCATCTAAACCCGCCCCTGGCTACATTCTTAAGAAAAATTTGTGAACTTAAGCTAAACAAACCATTGTTACATGAATTGGCTTCACTTTTTACGGTAAATACCATGCAGGCGATATTGTATTATTGTTTACGTAAGGGAACAGCTATGTAGAGCTAAGAGCATGATGTTTACTGTAAGTGTCGTGTTTCAAATAGACTTATCCATTTTGTGATACACATATATAATGTAAGATTTCTTTCTAATCGTCAACACACACACAACATAATAAACCGGAGCTTCTAGACGATTCGATTAGTTAATCATCAGCTTGACCATATGTATTTATGACTTCATTCTTCACGCCCAAGTAGTGGCAGAAATATATTGTGATCACTTTTTACATACTTGTGCATATATAATCATATGGTCATTATAAACATGGATTCTAGGTATTTTCGCTGAATAATATCTCCGATCAACAGTACATAATACTTTTTTCCCAAAATTAAAAAAAAATGATTCCCAATTAACGAGCCTAATGTTTTAGCACTAGTCAGAATTTAAAAACACTGGTTTTGTAATAAAGCGTAACAAACTTTTTTATTCTAACTGATAAAGATACATACTTAGCTTTGTGCTCTTTCTAGGATGAATCTTAATAAAGGAAACCATAGCATTAGCAACCTAGTATTACTAACTGAGCATATGGGAATACACATAATTAGTATGCATCAGTCCAGAACAATAGACTGTCTTCATGATGGTTCAATCGTAAGAAAATATAAAACAGGGATCGTGTGTTCTATGTACCATGTACATACACTGAAGTTAAACCGAAAAGCTACATTTTAAACTTGCTTGCCTCTATTGTTATGCTAGAACTTTCGAGACAATTTAATGTTATTGTACACTGGTGCTTAAATATCAAACAAGAAAATGCGAAAATAAAGAAAAACCAGGTGTGTTTCATAATCCAGTGCTTCAAAATCGTGTTTGATATATTTCTGAATGTGTAGGTTCTATTTGTATTTAAAATGTACTTTTCATTATTTAAGGCTATGCAAGGACGTAAAGCAAATCAACGAGGCAGCTGATGAACTCAATGCCGATCTAAAATTTCAAGTAGTACCTGACAAGTTACAGTCTACTTTTAACCGTGTTAATCAGGTCATGACTACTATAGATGCTTACGTGGACAAAGTACAGAAGAAAGGACATACATACCTAAGAGACCTGGACGACCACGAGCAAAAACTTATTGCCAGAATAAGAGAACTGACGGAAATGGGAAGGAAACGTATAAAAAATGCCCAAAATCGACTTATTGCCGCAGCAAATGAGCGTCGCAAGGAGTGTGTAAAAACTAGAGTATCTGTGAGCAAATGTATAGAAGACGTAAAACGGTCACAAAAGCGCAAGGCTCATTTAATTGTTCTTAAGAAGAATGGACAGGGGCTTGTAAACGGAGCGAATGATATGTGCATCAAGACTGAGGATTTTATTAGAAACAGGTCGTTCGTCTTTAGGCCAAATACTCAGATAGACGATTCTTTAAAAGCATATAGTTCTTTGGTTACTGAAGTAAAATTGTACAAAAGCAGACTATCTAATGATATTGACCTGAAGATACCAATGGATAAAAAGAACAGTAATATCTTTAGCAGTTGTCGCCTTGACGACGAGACCTTAGTCCTTAGTGATTATGCCAACACAAGGATAAAGCGTGTGGACCCAACCACCAACAGGGTCACTGGCTACTTGGACTTGAGTAGTAGTCCATGTGGTGTATGCAGAATAGGTCCACAAGAGTTGGCAGTAAGTACTAAACCATGTATTAATGAATATGTTAGAGAGAAGTAATTTAGATAATTAACTAACTCATAAAAGCACGTAAGTAACACACAGAACTTTTAAAATGACACTTAGGACTATAAGTTATAAATAGAAACTTAAGTTATTTTCGTCCAGCTTTTACTGGCTAAGGTTGCAATTAAGGTTTTAAATAAATACAAGAGTAGAGCATCAAAGTCGCCGGAAATAATACATTACAAAGATAATACTATTTAGTATAGCAGCACTTAGTACTTTTTACACAGTAGTCCTTTTAAAAAAACAGTTTACAAAAAACATAGTGCAGTTTATTGTTTAATTTGTAAGTGTAAACGACACTTTTAATTCCCGAGGAAACAACCAATGAACAAATGTTGTACAGAGTCTTAACAAAAATCGCGTTAAATTCTACCGCTCCCATCCTTCTAGTTTACCTAAGAAACCTTTTTTATCACTTAAATCATCTAAAACAGTCCTTTCAAAATATTCACGATAAATTTGTACTTGTACCTGCAGACAAAGCTTCAAACAACATAAATTTTGTCTGACGACTATATTACAAAAATGTACTGAGTGCTGAGTTATCCACTACCAGTTCTTACTCTTGCACCAACCTTGACTTTCAGACAGTCAGTGACAAACATAAACAGATATTGCATAATTTCAATATCAAAAAAGAATCAAAGCAGGAAAAACTTCCTTCCTTGTACTCGATTCCTAAGCTTCACAAAACACCATACAGGTCACGATTCATAGCTAATGCCAGCTCTAGCACCACCACTAACATATCTAAACTACTTACGTCTTGCCTTACAGCCGTTCGCAATTACGTTGTTAAAAATGTGTGAAAAAGTGTATGAAAATTCAGGAAATAACATTTTTTTGGTCTATTAAAAATTCTTCAGAAGTCTTAGACAAGTTTCGTACTTTAAACTTTCATTGCTCTGCAGTTAATAATTACGATTTCTCTACGCTGTACACTTCTTTACCTCATGATTTAATTAAGACCAAATTGATTGCTCTTATTGAGAAAACATTTGCTCGAGAGCAACGTCTATATATTGCATGTCATGAAAGTAATGCATTTTTTACCAACACTTTCTTAGAAAAGTTTACTTTGTGGACTAGTACGGATGTTTGTGAAGCTTTACGTTTTCTATTAGACAATATTTATATAAAATGCGTAATTAGTATCCCTATAGGAAACTGTGCACCATTAATTGCAGATTTGTTTTATACTGCTTTGAACGTGATTTCATGTTAACTTTATCCCCTTCAAACCAAAGCTACATTATAGAAGCTTTCAATTTAACGTCGAGCTATCTTGGCGATATTCTAACTATAGATAATCCTTTCTTTTCTCAAATGGTCCATCTGATTTATCCTCCAGAACTTACCCTTAATAAAGCAAATAACTGGCATTTAAATGTAGCATTTCTATACATTGAGATCAATATTTCTAATGACAACGTCTTTACTAAAATCTATGACAAGAGAGGTGAATTCAACTTTAGTATTGTTAATTATCCATACCTTGATGGTGATTCACCCCATGCTACCTCCTATGGTATGTACATAGCACAACTTACAAGGTTTGCACGAGTTTGTACTAAAGTAGAAGACTTCAATGCTAGAAACCGATTTATTTCTTCTAAACTGTTACAGCAAGGCTTTCGTTTTCATAAATTAAGAAAGTCGTTTTCAAAATTCTTTCACCGCAATGGTTTCATTGCTTCTAAGTATAATAGCAGTATGAAAACATTCTGCATTTTATGGAAATGTTTTATACAAGTTAAAGAAGATCAAGGGTCTCAATAACTTTTCAGACCACTTAACAAAACTCATCAGAAAATGTATTGCAGACGGTTACAACCCGGGAATCCTTCGATGTACTGCATTGCTTGCAATTGATCATTTTACAGCCTAGAACTTGCATTGCTTTTAATTTACACGATGACCGGACAGGTCGTTGAGACTTTATGAAAACAGTGACTTAAAGCCATAATTGGACAGTCACTGTTAGATTTCTTGTCTCTTCATCTCTCCAGTCGTGACCTTTATAGGTTGGACAACTTGAGCAGTCTCCATACCCTATACGTGAGATTGCACAGTAGGTATAACATCGGGATTTTTTTTACCTTTATCATATCTAATATGTCAACTGCGGATAAATCCTCGGCGTTTATGATATATTTACTTGAATAAACCATATATATATATATATATATATATATATATATATATATATATATATATATATATATATATATATATATATATATATATATATATATATATATATATATATATATATATATATATATACATATATTCTAGCTGACGTACGGTGTGTTGGTGGTTCTACCCAGATATATGTCTGGGTTCTTCTTCCAACAAAAAGCTGGACGTTGCTATAAGGATCATAAATGGTCGCTGCAATGTATTTCGAAAACAAAATAAAACAAACACAAAACAATGTAAATTCCCTGTGCTATAATGATAGAAATTTCGCTGCACAGTATTGGCAAAAATGCGGAGTGTTATGCAATACGTACTATAATATACTGCCATATTTGATCAACTATTATAAGGAGCTTCACACCAAATTGCAAAGCACAGATTGAACTACAAATGCCAGATTGGGATTGGGATTGGGATTAGCCGGCATTTTGGCCGATACTGCGCAGCGACATTTCTATCATTATAGCACAGGGGCACTTATGAGGTGCCCAGGAACTGAACCCGGCCGGTCCATTATACTGACACCGACGAGTCAGGCGTAATGCTGTCACCTTAGCCCTGAGCGTTAGGAGGAAAGCCACTACTACCAACTTTAAAGTCTTTGGTATGACCCGGCCGGGGATCGAACCCACGACCTCCCGATCCGCAAGCCGACGCTCTACCACCTGAGCTATTGCGGCCGGTTAATGCCAGATTGTATAATATGGCATAGATTTATAGGCTTTGTAACAGGTAAACACAGAAAAATGAAAGTAATAGAACTAGAAGGTAATAAAAAAAATACAAACAACAAATTAAATGCAGAGAAATCACAACAGTATAGTGCGATGTCCCCAGTTAATTCAGCGGATTATGACGATTTACAAATGTATTTAGGTTGGTTGTACCACCACTATACTTACATTCGCATAAAAAAGTCGACAAAATGTGACACCTGCAACAATTTTCTTTGTTGATCCAACATCCTTTAACTAGAAGTGGTCCACTACAATTGCTTTTTGCAATTTAATTCGGCAACGTTTTGAAAAATCAATCGGCTTGGCCATATTGTTTAAAATTTACAACCGCCCTTGTTTGATTGAACTGCCAAACAAAAGGTAATGACATTGTTCAAAGTATTCAGCAACGAACTATCCAATAAAAATGTGTCTACTTTTATTAAACCTTTATTCCAATAGATTCAAGTTTCAATGTAACATTCCTTTTCTTTATGTCCAGAAATGATATTGTCAAATCAAAAGATAAAATCTAGTTTAAAACTCTTATTAAAAGGAATACTGCAAAGGCAAATTGAGTATGCCGCATTTCCCATGTGGTTTAGAGTGAATTCTCCTACCATGTATTTAACATTAACATCAGACTTCATTTTCAGTCGGTTATCGGCGATCGATTTTCATTAATACGAGCATCTTTGACTTTGGATGCACATGATGGTGGCAGCAAACAATGTTAAGAAAAATGATAAAAACTAGAATGTTCATTGTGTATTGCCTTTACCCGCAATATTGATGGGATAACAGACAGTATATGTTGTAAAAATTGTTCGATTGATGTGTTGTTATCAGATCTAAGTGATAGTGCCACAACGTGTATAAATATTCATAAGGAGATGCGGTCATCTCAACAGTGAACCATATTATCTGACCAAATTAATTTTATATATATACATGATGAATAGACACAGTTTTAAACTTCCAAGCGTTATTTTTGAATTGTTTATAACAAAGTAGCTCTATTTATAAAGCAATAATAACCGACTTAAGAATATAGATGTCATCTTAATAATTCTAATCACTTTGGATCGTTTTATATGTTTGTTTACAATTCAACTGTTTCAGAACGCCGCCCATGAAAGCGTGATGCAAGGTTTCTTCAACAAGACAAGAACAACAACGAACATTAGCTACATATAAATACATCAACATGTATATTGTTCATCTGTTGTTCATGTTTATGTTACAGGTAGCTGACGGGTCAAATATTGTCCACATTCTATCCACCGTGAAGGGTCTGACACCGAGCAGGACGGTTGACATGGGCCAGAAGACATTCACACTTGCCTGTCATGGTGGAGAGTTGTTTGCTGGGACCTGGAGTAGCCTGAGGATCCACGACATGTCCGGTAAGATAATCACGGACATCAGCCGGGACACCGACGGTCAGTCAATTTTCTCTAGGATCACCGGTATTGCCGTGAACCAGGCCGGTGATCGTGTGTTTGTCAGTGACTTGGACAATGGTTTGGTGTGTCTGTCCCGGGACAGTCGGGTCGTGTTCCGTCTCTCCGATGACGACATGGGTCTGAATAAAGCCTGTGGTGTGACCACTGACAACCGGGGTTGTGTGATAGTGGCCCGACTGAGGTCACACAACGTGGTCCAGGTGACGGATCAGGGGCAGGTTGTGGGAGAGATATTGGCCGAGGAAGATGGAATCTGTGTACCACAATGTTTATATTACCACGTCGACGGAAGGAAACTCTACGTTGGAGGGTTGACGTCACGGCTGCTGGGCTTCGAGTTGTTGTGAAGAGTCGACGTTAAACAGCCATGCAACAATGGTTTATTTATGTATGTTGATTAGTTGATATTGATTGAAACATATTAGATTTTTTATACACAGAATGATAGATTTAATAGTGTTGTATTTTATTTCATTTTATTCGTTAGGAAATATTTATTTACATTTTTTGTATTGTATCACGACTCGACATTTGGAGTTCCAAAGTTGAAAACTCAATTTCATCACAAACATTATTAATTATAAATCCATTTATCCACCATGTAATTATTAATATTTCGAACTAATGAAACATATACATTACATGTTGTCAGACTTTTCTAGACACCGCTGTTTGTCATTTTTCGTTATTTTTGGTTAAAGTTGGCGTTGTGTAACCGTAAACTGGTACGAGTTACTTCCCTTCGCAGTTATTTGTTTTGTAACAAAAAATGTCAGTATACAGTGGTGGAAATGAAACAAACATGGATGGATTTAACCGTGATTAATTAAATGTAAGTGTGATGTTTTTTACAGAGATTGTTTATTTAATAAAGTCGATAAATTCCACAGTCTGTAGATAGAATATTTGGTGTAAAGTAAACAAATTACTTAACCGGAAATCCAAATGTTTTGCGAATAGCCTAAAGTTCGGAGTTGTATATATTTCGGATATTAAAGCAATGGACACTTGTTAATAGTGAATTTGTGATGAATCTAGTAGTGATAGAGAATATATCAGAAACATGACAAACAAGACAACAATAAATCAACAAAGTCCTTAAAAGCATTATTTTTAAACATATAATACGTTTATGCATATATAGTACGAGGTCTGTTCAATATATAACGAGACTGTGTTCATATCTTCTACTTGATACATTTAACGGTTATATACAATACATAATAACAAAGTTCATTCATTTCTGTATACAATCAGAAAATATTTAAAAGTTTTAAAGTTACAGCATTTATAAGAAGGTCCCTTCTGGGTAAAAGAGGACATATTAACAGAGAAAACTGTTAAGGGCGCCGCATTTTGATGACATGTTGATGCTCTTATAAGATACAATGTAGGTACAAACAATCTAAAAAACACTGTAAATAGTCATCCCTCTGATACAGTTGAAACGTGTCATTACACAGTAATGAATTTTGCGGTTTTTTTCTTTCTTTTTATTATTATTGTTTGTGCTTTTCGAACTACTATACTTTCTTGTTTCTGTGTTTACATCTTATAAAGCTTATAAAGCTATGTCATATTTTGTTAAGGCATTTGTTGTTAATGCTGCTCATTTCATTGAGTGATATAGCTCCTTATAGTAGTTTGATCAAATATGGCAATATATTGTAGTACGTATTGCAATACGCTCGATATGTATCGCAATATATCATGGTACGCTGCAAGTGTATCGTGACAGCTCTAATTACAACACTGTAAGTTGAATTGCTTATCTATGTGTTTAATCGGCTTACATAAATGGGTAAAATACATGCCTATTACCTATCTTAGTGAAGTTAAACTAGTGAATAATAAAATTATCTGTTTAATCATTTTATGTAAATGAAATAATATAATGTAAAAAATAAAACACGTTTTTTATACATTTTTGATTATTGTCCCTCTAAAGCCCGGTGACTAGCATAGTAGCCACATGGTATTGGAACAGTTAAAATTGCATTCTATCTTACTACTTAGTATGCTGGTGTGAATCACACTTTCAATGACTCATTGATCAACATTATTAATTTTACAGTAACATGTATTTGGCACATTATGTTATGACCATCTGTTTTTATCAGTGGTAATACAAGTAAAGCCCGGCCCGGTCAATTGCGCTATTCTTTAAATTATGTTAAGTTGTTTCATACTATTATACTCAACATTATTACAACAATATATTTTAAAGCATTGTGCAGTTGGCATCTCTACAATTAAACCTTGGTATAAATATTGACTATGGAAGGCTTTAAAAACATGTTTAATATCAACAAAAAATAAAGCTCTGGTTGTTATGTTTTCGCACACTTCAACAGCAAAAGACACAAACTATGTTTTAAGAAGTGAAATGAACATTGTGTTATTGTTCTGTGAAATCAATGAACATGTGTTTTGTGACCATAGCAACTGATCTATCACTCCAATTATTAGCCTCCACAGTGACCACACATGATGACTCAAGTGAGTTTGTTTTGACCAACTTACAAACAATAACATAGGCTTTCTATAAAAATATGTTTTAATTTAAATGTCACACAAAGTCATCATATATTATAAAGTTTGTTTATATATGTTTGTACAACTTTGGCAAATAGTAAAGATCCAAATCAGCTAGTTTTGTTCGGGGCAGTCCCATCTGGATATGCCCGTATTTATACAACACTGGCAAATAGTATAGACACAAATCAGCCAGCTTTTGTTTGGGGCAGCCCCATCAGGATATGCATGTATTTATACAACCATGGCAAATAATATAGACCCAAATCAGCCAGCTTTTGGTTGTGGCAGTCCCATCAGGATATGCCCTTATTTATTGTTTATTGGGTTTATCGTCCCACCAGCAGTATTTCAGTTATCTGGAGACAGTGTCCACTTGAAGCAGATATAGTGCTGCCTTCACTGTGTATAGCATGCCGTGAACACCTGACATCATACAGCAACCAGTCACATTATCCTGACACCGGGCCAACTAGTCGTGGATCTACCATTATATTTGCTTGAGGGTTAGCAAGGGATCTATACCAATATCATTTTAATGACTTTGGTATGTCGCGGCCCGGGATCGAACCCGGGGCCTCCCGTACCTAGAGCCTACGCTCTACCGATTGCGCTACCAGGTCTAGTTCCCTTATGAATATATAACCACTTCAAATAGTATAGACACAAATCAGCTAGCTTTTGGTTCGGACAGTCCCATCAGGATATGCCCGTATTTATATAACCATTGCAATGAGTATAGACCTAAATCAGCGAGCTTTTTGTTGGGTCAATCCAATCAGTATATGTTCTTATTGATGTAACCAAGGCAAATAGTATAGACCCAAATCAGCCAGCTTTTGGTTGAGGCAATCCCATCAGAATATGCCCTTATTTATACAACCAAGGCAAATATTATAGACCCAAATCAGCCAACATTTTGTTCGGACAGTCCCATCAGGATATGACTTTATTTATACAACACTGGCAATTAGTATAGACCCAAATCAACCAGCTTTTGGTTGGGACAGTCCAATCAGAATATGCCCGTCTTAATACAACACTGGCAAATAGTATAAACGTAAATCAGCCAGCTTTTGGTTAGGTCAGTCCCATCAGTATGTCCCCATATTTATATAACCAAGGCAAAAAGTATAGACACAAATCAGCCAGCTTTTGGTTCGGACAGTTCCCTCCAGATATGTCCGTATTATATAAACACTGCAAATAGTATAAATCCTAATCAGCCAGCTCTTAGTTGGCGCAGTCCCAACAGGATATGCACATACTTATACAATTTCGGCAAATAGTATAGATCCAAATCCGCCAGGTATTGGTTGTGGCAGTCTATTCAGGATAGGCAAGTATTTATAAAATATTGGCAAAAAGTATAGATCCAATGATCTAGCTCCTGGCTGTGGTCAATCTGATCATGATCTGCAAGTATTTATAAAACATTGGCAAATAGTACAGATCCAAATCTGCTACTTGCTGTGGGCAGTCTGATTATGGTATGCAAGTATTTATAAAACATTGGCAAATGGTATAAATCCTAATTAGCCAGCTCCTGGTTGTGGGCAGTCTGATCATGATCTGTAAGTATTTATAAAGCATTGGCAAATAGTATAGATCTTAATCTGCCAGCTCCTGGCTGAGGGCAGACTCATCATGATCTGCAAGTATTTATAAAACATTGGTAAAAAGTAAATATCCAAATCTGGGTGCTCCTGGCTGTGGGCAGTCTGATCATGATCTGCAAGTATTTATAACACATTGGTAAATAGTATAGAACCAAATCTGCCAGCTTCTGGCTGTGGGCAGTCTGATCATAATCTGCAAGTGTTTGTAAAACATTGGCAAGTGGTATAGATTCACATTAGCCAGCTCCTGGCTGTGGGTAGGCTGATCATGATCTGCAAGTGTTTGTAAAACATTGGAAAATAGTATATCAAAATCTGCCTGACTAAGACTGACTTAGTATGACCAATTGCATTATCGACTCAATAACAGTATTGTATCAACTACCAGCCTTCTGCAGGATGAACTGGCGAATCATGGTGAACATCTACGTTTCCTTGAAAATCAGCAGCCAGTTCAAGACCAACAAACTCTACTCTTCATATTAACACCCTGTCTACATATGGTTTACCCTGCAAGGCGGATTTAAATATGATCAGTATCATTTTGCATTCTCCATCTTCACACCGTGCCTTCATCATGTCTGTGCTATGGTGGTAGGCAGACTTAAGTTGATGTCATACTCCAACATCATGTGGTGCTTCACCTCGACCAGACCCCAAATCCATGTTATGATGCAAGGCGAACGAAGATAAACATTCTCTTCCAGTACCAAATTTTGTCATATAAAAAGACCTATACATTCATACGGCATATCTCCTTGACCCTACTACCAGTACGCGGTCGCCGACTTTGAAACCTGCAAGTCTTAGGACTACAAATGCTCTGTCTAAGCCTCATATAACAAGACCATTTTCACCGTGCAAGTCAAACTCAAGATGTCAGTCTTCAGTATATCTCTCTTGGACCGGTTTAACCTAGGGTTACTATCCAAAACGTCCCGAAGATTCAGGGAAAATAGTCTCCGAGCCTCCAATCTACTAACATACAGCTTCAGTCTTCGACACCGTATACTATCCATGCATGAATATGGATGACCCCGTGCTACACTGTACATAAACAGTATTGTAATGTAGTAACATCATCAAACTGCACGTAATTTACTGGCACCAGCTGTAATCTGCGTATCCTCCGTCCTGTTCAGAGTCTGTCGTTATGTCAACAGCTAACCTCAATCCGTGTTCTGCTTCTGTTCATCAGTTTCAGCGTAGAGCAGCCTTCCTAGAAAAGTTATACACGTAAGTCATGTTTTTTTTAAAAATAAATCGAAGCAACCAGTTAAGATCATTACAAGGACACACAGTTAGTTAAAGTGGAGGAAGAACCATGACAATAATACAGGTAGAACTACCGGCACAGTCTTTTATTACCTTTTGTTTCACTTGAAAATGTGTATCGAACTGGTTGTTGTTGTTTTGTTAGACATAACACTATTTCTGAATGTGTTTCTTTAAATATATTCGAAGAACATTTGTAAATATAAAACAGTCATGCTTTATGTTTCTACTTCAGACAGAAGACAACATCTGAGATAAGACAAACCAGGAAAGAGTCATTTGCTAAAAAGGTAGAACATGCCTAGTTACTTAACAATTCAGCGCAAAAATATTGTTAAAGCTTAAAATTAAAACATTCATGTATTTGTACAACTGTGGTTAATAGTATAGGTCCAAATCAGCTATCTCCTGGATGGGGCATGCTGGTCATGAACTGCATGTATTTATACAACTGTGGCAAAAAATATAGATCCAAATTAGCCAGTTCCTGGCTGGGGCAGTCTGGTCATGATCTGCATGTATTTATACAACTGTTGCAAATACTATAGATCCAAATCAGCCAGCTCCTGGCTGGGGCAGTCTGGTCATGATCTGCATGTATTTATACACCTGTGGCAAATAGCATAGATCCAAATCAGCTGGCTCCTGGCTGGGGCAGTCTGGTCATGATCTGCATGTATTTATATGACTGGCAAATAGTATAGATCCAAATTAGCCAGGTCCTGGCTTGGTCAGTCTGATCATGTTCTGCATGTATTAATACAACTGTGAAAAATAGTATAGATCCGAATCAGCCAACTCCTTGCTGTGGGCAGTCTGATCATTATATGCATGTATTTATACACCTGTGGCAGAAAATGTAGATCCAAATTAGCCAGCTCCTGGCTGTGGGCAGTCTGATCATGATCTGCAAGTATTTATAAAACATTGGCAAATAGTATAGATCCAAAATAGCCAGCTCCTGACTGTGGGCAGTCTGATCATGCAAGTATTTGAAAATCATTGGCAAATAGAATAGATCCAAATCAGACAGCTCCTTGCTATGGGCAATCTGATCATGATCTGCAAGTATTTATAAAACATTGGCAAAGAGTATAGATCGTAATGAGCCAGCTCCTGACTGTGGTCAGTCTGATCATGATTAGCATGTATTTATACAACTTAGGCAAATAGTATAGATCTAAATCAGCCAGCTTTTTGCTGGATCAGTCTGATCATTATCTCCATATATTTATACAGTATAGGCAAAAAGAATAGATCTATATTTCAGCCAGCTTCTGGCTGTAACAGTCTGATCATGATCTGCACATATTTATACAAAATTGGCAAAAAGTATAGGTCCAAATTAGCCATCACCTGGCTATGTGCAGTCTGATCATGATCTACATGTACAACTGTGGTACATAGTATAGACCCTAATCAACCAGCTCCTGGCTCGAGCAGTCTGATCATGATCTAC
This sequence comes from Sinonovacula constricta, assembly GCA_007844125.1. NCBI lineage: Eukaryota > Metazoa > Mollusca > Bivalvia > Cardiida > Solecurtidae > Sinonovacula > Sinonovacula constricta. The sequence continues at coordinate 1,812,675 of CM017570.1, read as the reverse complement.
ACTTTCTGTTTGCTGAAATTTTAGCATTAAATCTAGGCTCGTTACATACCTATGTACGAATATGAAAATAAAAAAGTATGTTTTTAATACATGTAACACGCCAAGGGTTAATTTTGTTGTTGTTCTTTTTGTCGTTTTGTTGTTGTTGTTTATATCAAGGCGGATTTAAATATGACCAGTATCAATTTGCATTCTCCATCTTCACACCGTGCCTTCATCATGTTTGTGCTACAGTGGAAGGCAGATTTAAGTTGATGTCATACTCCATCCATTATGTGCTGCTTCACCTCGACCAGACACCAAATTCATGTTATGATGCGAGGCGAACGAAGATGAACATACTCTCCCAGTACCCGAACATACTCTTCCAGTACCCGCCCTAACTTTATCATATAATAGGACTAGGCATTCATACGACATGTCTCCATGTCCCTCCTATCAATACGCGGTCGCCGAATTTGAAACCTGCAAGGCTTAGGACTACAACTGCAGGGCCCGTCGAAGCCGCATATAACAATACCAGACCGTAGTCCTTTTCACCGTGCAAGTCAAACTTAAGATTCAGCGATGTCAATCTTCAGTATATGTCTCTTGGACCGGTTTAACCTAGGATTACTATTCAAAACGTCCCGAAGATTCAGGGAAAACACGAGTCTCCAATCTACTAACGTCCAGCTTCAGTCTTCGACATCGTATACTATCCATGCATGAATATGGATACCTAAGACAGCAATGACATGCAGTAACAACATCAGCCTGCACTTTAACTACTGGCATCCAGCTGTAATTTGTGTATCCTCCGTCCTTTTCAGGGTCTCTCGTTTTGTCAACAACAAAACTCACTGCGTGTTTTGCTCCAATTCACCAGTATCAACGTACAGCAGCCTTACTAGAATAGCAATACACGTAAGTCATGTTTTAAAATAAATCGAAGCAACCAATTACCATCATCACACGGACGTGCAGTTAGTAAAAGTGGAGGATGAATCCTGACAAATACACAGGTAGAACCACCGGCTCTGTCTTTTATTACCTTTGTTTCACTTGAAACTGTGTATCGAACTGGTTGTTGTTGTTGTTGTTTTGTAACAAATAACAATATATACGAATGTGTTTATGTTCAAATATATTCGAAGAATATTTGTAAATATAAAACAGTCATTCTTTAACTTACTTCTTCAGACAGAATAGAAGACAACAACTGAGATAAGACAAACCAGGAAAGAGTCATTTGCTAAAAAAGGTAAAATATGCCTAGTTACTTAACAATTCAAAGCAAAGAAATATTGTTTGAAATCAAAAACGCTACAGAAACGTAATGTTTGTTGTCATTTATTCATGTACGATCCAGTTCTGATATGCTTGTTTGAAATGATTTATTGATCAACGGCAAGAAGGTTGGTTCAAGAGGCAAAATACAGTTTTCTTTGTATGTAGGGTTATTTATGTAGGCAATTTGTAGTCTTTAATGTATCTGTGTCGATGTTAAGACAAGTGTATTATTTTATGTTAATTATGTGTCATATCGTTTAAAGGTGGTATCCGACAGTTTGCCCATATCATATACATAGTACCACTGCTTTGGGGACTTTGGGAATAAATTTTTGTACAAATTTATACTTTAGTCTTAATAAATACCATTTTGAACATTAACTGAATTGTTAGACGGAACTAAAAGTACCCTGTATGTGTATTCCTTCCAACTGTATAAAAATCAATAGCGGTCTCTGCTAAAAATAGATATCTTAGTCAGAGGCGACTACCCGGATGACGTGATCGCAAAAATTCGTGGTCACGTGGCTTTCTGAGTTTTAAAATAGATATCTGCAACTTGCCTCAGATAGGAAATACCTGTTTGCAATGACAGCTGATGATTTATGCTTCACTGTTCACACAGATCTAGGATATCATTGAACAGTATTTTGCACTTTTCAGGTAACAATGACATATTTGGTTATTTGAGAAAACAAATTTTGGTCCAAACTGTTGGACACCACCTTTAATATGAATTATATTGAAATAACCATTTGTAAGAATACAACAGCCTACTATGTGTGTAACTAGAACTAAATCACTTTTCTTTAAGCTCTTTAAGCCAGTGTCTACAGGAACTTAATTATGTTTTCTACAACAACACCAGATTCAGTCGCCGGCCTGCATGTGTCAACCTAAATCATTTCCAGATCCAGTCAGCGGCCTAGACAACATCTCCAGATTCAGTCAATTATTCTGACAAGTTCAATGAATCCACCCTTTACTGTGATCTGATGATGGACTGTTTGAACGGTTTAAAATTATAAAGCGATGTATTATGATTGATCACCTGTTAAATAGTATGTACTTACAATTGATGATGGGGAACTAACGCCCATAAGTAACCAAGTTATTCACATTTAAACGATACATTGCATAAGATAATTTGAACACATGTTATAGACATCTCGACATTCGTCATTTGTGACAGTAGCATTGATTTCTGCCAGTTCGTATTCAGTGGCCCTAAAAGTCGAGCGGTAAAATTGCAGACGTGTAACTCCTCTGATTTCTCTGCTTCCCAGCTCGTGGGTTTGAGTCCCGGCCAGACACAGGACCTAAGGAAATAAGGTCCCAGCTGACCTGCTGTGCCCCGTTGGTTCTACCCAAACATGTATCTGGGTTTTACTTCAACCAACATTGCATTGATTCGCCCATAATTACGTCACAGCTGTTTATTTCGAAGACAAATCGTACTCATATTTAAGAAAGCTGACAGATGTATGTATATTTAGTTAACTGACATACAAATATTTATACTTTATTCTTAGTTTGTACTTCTGTTGCATTTATTGTTTGGACATTACCTATATTGTAATGACCTCATCAATATTCATCATCGTGACTAATGATGTTATACCATGATTCATACATAGCAGAACCAGTGATGATGAATGGGTAGAGGACGTTATGAAGTCATACAGCGGACTGTGTTAGGAGCCTGGACAACAAGATGGCAGGGCAGAGGTAGGCGTGATAGACTTATAAGGTCACTTTCTTCAAAGATCCTCCAATGACATGGTCACAAGAACCAGAACGTGCAATGCTGCTGAATTTGTGATTAAGTTAAGAAGCAAAAAATTCATATTATATCATTTTGTCTTTATTAAAGATAAATATGTATAACACTGTATATTTGACAATAACAAAATCAATTTAATTGTCTTAATTGAAGATAAATGTGTATTACACTGTATCTGTGACAATAACAAAGTCATTTTAATAGTACATTCCCACCTTGCAACCTGTTCACCATTCAGCTGCCTGCATGTGCCATTACCAGATGTAGCCAACAATAAATGATTTTGTTTTCATCTGAATTGTAATTAAGTTTATCAACACATCCTGTATGCACTGTTTTGTCAATATATGTTGTTTTATTAGTATACGGCTGCTATCTTGATGACGTTTTTAAATTTAAATATTGTATCTACATTGCAGTCTTACATGATAACTGGATGAAAGACATCATGGAGATATTTAGCGGGCAAAACGTGGTAAGTACGTAAGACTCGCTTATGCACTTTTGTAAAAAGTTTGTGTAATTCTAATAACATGATCGCCAAAAGCCGCAAAGTCCGTAAAGTTATGGTTGGCTCAAACACGCGTGGCCGGTTCTACATATGATATGTAGTTCTACATATGATATGTACGCTTTTAATCTTCTTAAATCACTTGTTATGTCCCTAATTAACTAGAGTTCCAGGGTTCCATCCCGGACAGCGGCAGACCAAAATCGTTATTTGTTAAAGCATCCTTGCTTGCGCTTTACATTCAAACCTAAATATAGCTACATATGTAGTTGACCCGTTTCCAGGACAATGTGATTGGGTGTGGTATGATGCCAGATATTCACGGTATGCTACGCATTCTTGGTAGCACAATATCTACTTCACGTGGACACCGTCTTCAAATATCTAGACGGTTTGTGGACGATAAACACAGTAAACATGTTATAAAGTCTATATTTTAAGATGTTTATTTAAATTAAATCAGTTGTAAAATTTGAAGTACATTCATGCATTCAACTTTAATTGAGGGCCCAATCTATGTACAGCAATCTTTATTTTAACATACATTTACCAAAGACTGAACGAAGTAATATGCTAGTTTGTAAGTATAATTGCTTCCAGATTATTAAAGGCAATAGATGTCATTGTTTTGTATATTATTAGAATTTCATGACGATACTGTTGGGCATGGTGGAAAGATGTAGCTGAGTGGCAGTACAGTGTGAGGCATCACAATCCACTTCTGTTGGTCTGCTACAACTTCCGGGTTCCCTCAGGAATGGCCATACAACGGCGGTCTCGACTACAGATATAAACATCAAACTGTTTAACTACTGACAATGAGAACGTATACACCTTTACCTTGTAATAAAATGACTAATATTAAGTCTTCACAACTCAGCGTTTCATGCCTAGAGAAAACATTTTCTGACAGTGTTTTACGTCCCATTAAAAGTGATACTTAGCTTACATTTAATTGCAGCATCATACTCCAAAGAGTAAAAGATCCAAATGCGAACGCACTCCATCGTCAGGAACAAACGCGCCATATAAAAATTGCTATTGCTTTTACCTATATTTGTCTAAGATGCGTCGTCAATCGGATTCCATAATGGCAGCAAGACAAGTTTTGAACACACTTAAATGAAAGACATTAAAGTTCGAAGACAATATTGACAAATTAGTACAAATTAAGGAAGTCAAGGTTTGAGCGAAATATAACGTCACTTTAAGCACGATTTTCACAATGATGTTGTTTTCATACAAGCACCTTCTCTCTTAGGGTATCGCATCGCTTACTGAAAGCTTAATAACAGAAACGCTACTCTTTCTTGTCAGGAAATGACGGGGAGGCTTCTCGCTGTATCCAGATTGGTTTTGGTGGATCTTAGATTCGTAATATTGACATACCAACATATAGGTTAAAGGTTGATGCCAGACTCCAAGAGCTGTAAATCTTATTGCTAGGATGGTAATCAGCTGATTTTGTTTCATGCTTAAATCTTTTTTTTTCTGTGCAAACCACGAGTAGATACATGTTATTGGAATAGAGCAAATAATACATATTTATGATATAAGTGTTTACCTTTTTGGAACTTTAGTTTAAATGTGTCCGTAGATGGTTCTTTAGAAATCATGTAACCATAAACAATATCTAATGAAACGGATTTAGCCAATAATTTCATGTCATTTATTGCATTTTATGGAAAAATAGCTTCCTGTGGTTATATAAATTCTTGCATAAACTAAGTTTTGTTATGTAAGGAATGTAAGTTCATTGGATTATGGCAAATATTTGGTGGCAATAACTATTACGAAATCAAAGCAATTGGAGTTAGAGTGTCATTGCAAAATGTGCTTCATTCATAACAGCTTCATTTATTTTGTATCTAGGTACATATTGATAAATAGGTAAATAAGAAAAGGTCCTATCAAAATTTTCACAGATATAATCACAATTGTTTCCTATGACATGTTATGTACATATTTTGCATTACCTTAAAAAATATAATAATTTTTTGTTAGAAAGTATTTTTTCGAAATGCCTGTTTTATATTTTCATGTAAGCATCTGTTTTATTGTACAGTTCGTGCATCGCATAATTTTATACTAATAGTATCTGTAGATATCTAAATTTTATGTTCTCGTATATTTTATGCACGGATTGTAGTGCTTTCATATTCATGCAATAGAAAAACTAAATTCTTAGACGTCAGTTATTCTTGATGTGAGGCATCTTTTGCAGAAAAAATGGTAAAGATAATAAATGTTCAAACTACCTTGCACATGATATATTGCTGAAATTTGACCATGAATTTAGATGTAAATCACATTCGTTTTACCAGTATACACCTTTAGTTTTACTGTATATAACATAACAGCTCTACTTCCACAAGTATAAATAACGCCATTTAGACAGTATTTCATTTTCTGTTGTATTTAATAAAGATGCTCTTAAAAGTACTTTTTAAAATTACATTTCAAATACAATGTCACTTTTGACCAACATGTAATGAAACGCTTTACATATGTATTGTTTTCTAAAGATATTATTGCTCACTGCTAATGCGAGTTTGTTGAAGGATTTCTAGTAACACTTATATCTAGAATTTGGTATGTTTGATAGTATTCGTATTTCATAAAGGAAAATGGTCACATGTTTTAAGTTTCCATTACAGTTCTAATTATTATTATTGTTATTATTATTATTATTATTATTATTATTATTATTATTATTATTATTATTATTATTATTATTATTACTATTATCATTATCATTATTATTATCATTATCATTATTATTATCATTAATATAATAATTATTATTATTATTATTATTGTTATTATTATTATTATTATTATTTTAATCTGGTCGCATCAATACACAATAATTGTTTATATTGTGAATGCTATTATAGCCGCTGACTTTAGTTACTGTTATATGCTTTTTGTAGATAACGAGTTATTTCAAAAATAGCATTGTTTTTATCATAAAGTCTTGTGTAATGCACGTGGGCTGAAGAAAATCAACGGAACATGTGAATGACAGCAACAAGAAACAATAAGTATGGTATATTCTGTTGTAAAATTACTCAATACAATGAAAACAAAACCTTTAACCCAGTCATTGCCATATATGCTTCATACTATAGATCAAATTAAAACATAATCAAGGGATACAACTTCTACATAAAGAAAAGTTAAGTAAAATAATTAACCAAAGTTATCTCCCTTAAAATCGGTGTGATTAAAAGTTTGAATTAAAAAACAAAGCAACTAGAGTTGGAGAGCCGTTGAAAATGTTGTATTACAGTTTATTTTACTGTGAATCCATGTAAATTTGAATATAATACATGCATTGCTTATGTCATATTATATACATTATTTGTTATCTTGGACAACATGACATTTGTATAGGACTTGTTTTTACTTACAATGTATCTATTGTATATTTTATTGTTTACTTGAGCTTTATCGTAAAGTACTTGCATCGCAGAATAATATGCCAACAATATCGTAATCTTAGCTGAATGATTTTGTTTTTGTTTGTCTTTATACATGGATCGTAGTAGTATCATGCTTATTCAGTATAATAATCATATAGATAGAGAAACCACTCGTTTACAATTCAACACCATTATGGTTATTCATCTTGATGAAATAATAATAAAAGAAACGTTGATATTTGACTAATGTTATAATCAAAGTGTCTCATATAATATAATGACACGCGGACGTGAAAAACGAAATACTAACGAATAGAATGCCCATTCAATTTATGAAAATAATGCAGTTGACTGTGGAAATCATAAGTTCAAGTCGTAGATTTTAGCTTGGTCACTTTTTCTTGCCGTGAGTTAACTTTCATTGGTATAATGTCATATTCTATAAACTTGCCAATGGAATATGTTGCTTTTAATGGAGAAAATATAGTGGAAAGTTAACCATGGAATTGCTTAGATATTTGTTCTAACAATATATTACCGGTGTTTTATGGTTTAAATAGTAGAGCTCAAACCAATATAAACATAACGATATAACCAGACGTTCCGTACTTTTGTCATTACTAAAGATGCTTCATGAACGTACAATAGGTTTCTGTAATAACCGCTGATTTGTAAACTCTTGCAACATGAATACACTGTGAAGTCATTAAAACCACAATGTTGATGCTTTGATGTTGACAACCAATGTACTATTTGTTTTGTACAAAATCAGTTGTAGTTAGTTAATCATTCACAATAAGCATGCTTTATTTCATTTTATGTATATTTCATTAGACATGTTCTGGTTCTGCTTGTGTATTAACTTAGTGGCAATTAAATTGAATTAGTTTTATATATGCACCCTAGTTAATAAATTGATTGTGTAATTTTGCGATAAAAAGAGACAGCGCCAAAACTGACTGATACAACTACTTTATTGTTTAAAGTGTAGTCCTTGGGTAATTGTCTTGACCAATTCTGGTTTAAAGGCCAACGTTTTGTGTAAGTCTTTTGTGTTTTATATAAAACCGCAACATCTTAATAAACCCAGACTGACACGAAGAATGAAGAATTGTTAATGGTGTTAATGTCAGAATAATCTTTTAATTTAGTTACTTCCAAGTTACAAAGTATATTTCGGATAAGTACACTAATAGAGTTGTTCACATATTATAAAGCCCAGCGTGAATCATAACTGTTAAAGAGAAACAATGAAATATGTGATTGTTTGGCAACAAAAAGGAACAATAAAGGCATGCAGTGTTAAAAACATGAAACAAGGCAGTGATGTGCCTTAAATTCTAACCATATTCGTTAATTTCGTTAACGATTTGGTAAACAGTATTTTCGTTCAAGTCTTCATGTTCAAGTGTGAAGTAATGTACATTACAAAACAGAAAATGCTTTTAGATCTTATCATGTCTTTACCTGCACACTAATGGTGATCAAAACTGTAACATAAGCTATGTAACAAATTATTATTGTAACAAATAAGTTATGTGACAAATTAGACATACTCAAGTGAAATAACTGCTACATACATTCAGGGGAAAGAACTGCTACATAAATAAATATCAAGTGAAATACATTTGATTAGCTCCCTTAGAATATTTCTCGCATGACATTTACAGTGATACACATAACTAGTGTCATTGTTTGATTTCCCTGCACATCGTTTATACATAGCTTTTTATGTTAAATTAGAAATATATTGCAACCAAAAATTACACCGGATTGTTAAAAATAGAAAACGTTGTCATTTGACCAAAGATTATAACGTTGGGCTAATGGGACAGCATTACGCCTGACTCGTCAGTGTCAGTATAATGGACCGACTGGGTTCAGTCCCTGGGCATCTCATAAGTTCCCCTGTGCTATAATGATAGAAATGTCGCTGTACAATATCGGCAAAAATTCCGGCAAATCCCTAACTGCTGTGATCATAGTCTCTCTTTGTAGCCATCATCTAATAAGATGTTTATTAAATATTGACATAAAAGTGACATGTATTTCTGACAAGACATAAGTGTTTAGAATGTTACATGTCTCAAATCAAACCCGATGTTTTAAAAGAGTTTGAAGGATGCATAGTTTGATCAAGTATACATTAATTTATGTCATTTCGCTTCATAGCACGTTTTATCACAACAGACGTCTAAAATATGTGCAATAATTTTGTGAATATATTTCTAATCAACACACACAAATAATATGTTATGAATACCTGTACATTTTGTGCATATGTTGACTTTCCCTATCGCTTAATCTACAGGGCATAAAGGGTTGATAGAAATACAATCTTGTGTACAGTCATGATTATGCTGGCGAACCAATTCCTCTTGATATTGAATCTGTACTATTATGTTCTAGGAGGGTGAGATTTGTTCACTTACGCGATTTTCAGAATAATCAGTTCCATGCGTGTCAGTATGTGATTTATATTAAAATACAGTGCGCATACAAACTCATAAGATGTGAGAAACATATTGCGACTTGTATCCTGTTCGTTTTACATAATGACGGTGCCTTTGTAGCCATTCAAAATTAACCTTTCAAAATTGGTATTTGTGTTGATATGTAGCTGGTTTGTTATTGTTATGAATATAGACAACATTTAAATAATTTTCCTCATAATGAGACCATTGATATAATGAATTATTGTATTTTTTTCTGTATTGCAGTACATTTCTTTGCGTTATTTTAAATATAATTATAATTGCGTTATATTTGTGCGTGTTTTAATCTGTATTTTACGTAGATATTTATATTGAACTGTTTTGCAAACGAAGCTGCTTGTTCAGGGTGTAAATATGATGTAAATAAATTGTAAAGAGAAACACACTTTATTTTATATTTCCCCTGTTGCATATATGCAGTTTACAACAAAACCAGTCACATGATATAATTATATTCAGGTGCACTTTGTTTATTAAGATATTGGTGAGTGTGTTGGTACTCTTTATGTTTGAATTACATACATGTTTATCACACATTTGTAAAAGTGACGCATCATTAGTGCTAAATACATTGATGAAATAGATGAATAAAATTAACATTGTAATGTAAAAACAGATCATGGTTAATCATATGTTAGGTCATAACAGTTTCACATCGTGATACCAATTCATCAATTTCTGAGAGGTCGACGTCTGTCACAACGTTCTTTTGAGTTTCAACCATATGAACAACCTTCTAAAGTGTGGAGTTCAAGTCAGAATAAACCATTTTTCAAGTCTTCCAGCTGACCTGTCCTGCCTCGGTGGGTCTATTTCTATATTATCAATGTCTTCCTTCAATAGCTGTAAGTGATTATACTGGTGACCCGTACCAGTATGTTCGAACTTCTTCACATATCGGACTCGATGCTAAATGTTAAAATCATCTTTATTACATTGCCCATGGTGTATTTATTAATTAAAATAATAAAATATAAGTATTAGGCTAGCTTATTTATTTGAATGATGTTATACAAGAATGAAAAGGAAAACTATATACACAAAGTAATTAACATGTTTCCTAAATTGAATTAATGTGTTTTAATTTCGTCGTGTAAGCCAATGTTTAACAATAAACGATGGCAAGCATACATTCAGTTTTAATTTAATTGTTTCCATTGACAGATAAATGCATTGATCTTAATAGCCCAACATTTTCCAATAAATTATGGAAAATGCCAAAAACATCGCCAAACATGAATTTAGTCTTAATTTAGTTTGTCCTGATATTTTCTCATGATCATTCTCAAGATTCCGAAGACAAAAGTAAAGTGTTCACGTACGTTTTAATGTGATTTTAATAATTATTATAGTTATGATAATAATAACAATAACATTAATGATGATAATAATATTAATAATAATACCACTACTACAACTACTTCTACAACAACAACAATAGATAATACTAGTAATCATAACAAATAGCCAGGACAATGTATTTATAATTGTAAATTATTCACAAAACACAAGTTGTACGGTTTAAAGTTGTGTCAATGCTCAAAACATGAGCAAACTACTGTCCACCAATAAAACTCGATTTTCAAACCACCCACACATCGCTATATAGCTGAGAAAGAAACTCCCCGTCTGTAGTTTTCAGAACAATCTGAGCTAGTACTAGACATGAGGAACGATAGGTCGGCAGTTAGGGAAGCCCGTTGTTCAAAAAATAAGAACACTCTATAATATGACAGTGCCTTAGTGAGTATGTGTCTGAATGTCATATGCTCAGAAAAACTAAATAATTGGTAACTATATTGTGAGTGCTAGTCTCGTATAAATAACTAATTTAAATTTATATCGGACATATACATGCATAACGCCAATTGTTACGAAGTTGAATACAACTCAATCTTTGTTCATGTTCAATTCAATATCACCGATATATCTAAACACTTCCAAAGCAAGAAAATAACCATATTTACTGCATTTACTAAATATAATCATTCGACCATTCTCTATTTTATTTACGTGAACTGTACATATAACATTTCTGATATTCACAAGTCAGCCTTTTTGTCACTGGGATAATCGGTATTAGAATAAAGTGAAGGCTTTATAAACAAATGTTTCTTCATTTATTTCTTATTTAAAAGAAACGGCATAGTAAATCATATATATGATTCAAAGCACAATTGTTGTATAGACTTTTTAGCTAATAACACCCTGGTGCTATGAAGTTAAAGCGTTTTTCAAAACTGTGTAGTGTGATACATACTTTACCATATTGCAATATTATCCTTTAGGACTTATAAATGTTTAATATGATATTTTAAACACAACAGCATGATATTGACTTTAAGGTTTGTCAGTACATATTTATGTATAGATTATGTTAACAGAAATTATCTCGTTGTATCTTTTTACCAGTTTATTAATATTTCCTAATTCCATATCGTAATAGGTTAACGTAAATAGAATGTCAGTTTGCGTTATATGAGCGAAGTTCACTAGCATTTACTAAACCGTGGTGTATATGCCATAACTAAGTTTCCCTCATTAAAAAAGTGCAAATTGTATTTAACACTATGTGTCTAAATATTCACTTACATCAAGAGCCTTTGATTTACTTACAAAAGCAATACTTTGCTTGTAAAAACACTTTTTAAGTAAAGGTTGGTGTAATTGTCCTGGGCGTTAACTAAAAGTGTTAATGAGTTGGCAAATATTTAACGCTATCCTTAAGAACTGATTTTACTTGTACATGAAATATTGGTATGACGTTTAGAGCTTCCACAGTTAATAAACGTAAGTTTTTTTTGTTTTGTTTTTTCTTGTACAGAAGGTGAGCAGAACATTGTTACAGGCATAAATACATACACGTAGCAAATAAATAACAGCAAAAAATGCAATACATTGTAAGCAAGCTTTCTAATTATCACAAACAATTACAGAGAAGCGCACTCATGTAATAAGTTTAGGTGAATACGCATTACTGAATCTTATTGACATAACATTCCTTTACAAACAATGAAGTAAATATGCTCCATCAACATTACAAGTTTTATACGAACTGTAACAGAACATTGTGAAAATATGGCAACTACAACATAGCACTTAATAAATGATCATACACATATAATATTATATGCTGTAAACAGTTTATGACTTTCACATGCAATTAAATTTTATGCAGACACTGTTGAAATATAGCAAACATCACAAAATTATATGCACAGAATATATTTAACTGAAAACAGTATTCCCATGTAGAGTGGCCATAACCAAATATGTCAATGTAAACAAAAGCCTGTTAAAACATTGCATAGATAAAATAAAATAGAACGTCAGATACATTTGGATCATGAGACTAAATAATACCAGGACTTAACATGTTCATATTATGAGACAAACGGTTGTCAACTATGAAAATTGTACCTCCGTAAATTTGTATTATATTATCTCGTCCACTAATCAGTCTATGTTAACATAATTTTGATTACATTATTAATTCACTGCAATATTTAACGCTCATTCAAATGTGAGGGTAATTCCACGACTGGTTGAAAGGGTGTCGGGTTAATGTGACTGGGTGTATATCATGTCATGTGTTAAGTGCATGTTATACGCAGTGAAGGCATTACTCTATATGCTTCAAGTGGACACCGTTTCCAGAACACTGAAATACTTTTGGTGGGATGATAAACCCAATTAATAAACAAACATTTATATAGCATACGAGTATTCATGAATTATACTGGCTTAACCGCAATAAATGCCTGAAATACGGTAAACGAAAGAAATATCGAGGGTACTTATACAAGACTGACCTAATGCCAGAAATATTCTATGGTATACACCATTCAATTGCAGCGTTATACAAGGTAATTATATGGTTAGTGCGAAATGTATGACTTAATAATAATGGGGAGCCCGTGGCGTAGTGTTAGAGTCGTCGATTTTTAACTCCTCTGACTGCTTAGCGTCTCACTTCGTGGGTTCGAGTCCCGTTCGGGACGAAGGACTTAATGTGAGGTCTTCCAGACTTGCGGTGCATTGGTGGTTGTACCCTGACATGTGCCTGGGCTCTTCCTCTTTCAAAAAACTGGACGTTGCTATTATGATCATACATGTTCGCTGCAATGTATTCCTAAAAGAACACACAAAAAAATAAGAACACGTGACATACACTTAGTAGGGTATGCAATGCCACTGGGATCTGTATTTATCTGGCACACGTTATGCACCATTAATTGCAGATTTGTTTTATACTGCTTTGAACGTGATTTCATGTTAACTTTATCCCCTTCCAACCAAAGCAACATTATAAAGGCTTTCAATTAAACGTCACACTATCTTGACGATATACTTACTATAGATAATCCTTTCTTTTCTCAAATGATCCATCTGATTTACCCTCCAGAACTTACCCTTAATAAAGCAAATAACTGACATTTAAATGCAGCATTTCTGGAAATTAAGATCGCTATTTCCAATGACAACATCTCTACTAAATATATGACAAGGGAGATGATTTCAACTTTAGTATTGTGAATTATCCATACCTTGATGGTGATTAACCTTGTGCTACCTCCTATGGTATTTACATGTCACAACTTACAAGATTTTAACACACACACACATTCTTAAAATCTCTGCTTTGTATACATATAAATAAAACGTAAAAACAATTAGATATTTAAATATATACACTTCGGGAATTTGCAATAATGTGTGTACAATATACATTTAAGAAATGGTAGTATAGAACTGCAAGGAACATAAAGAAAAAAATCATCAAGCAGTCATATGTGTACATATTATTAAACGAAAATGCATTTTTGTGAGATGACAAATTTATGTATATGCACCATAAGGTCAAAAAGTATCTGTATATTAGCCTTGACTTTTCATAAATGTTGCAAGGGAACTTAAAATTATCATTGTCTTTCATGGGGTTTGCTGTCTGTCGAAATGAATTTGTCTTAGGAACAAACTGAATTTTATCTAACATTACTTTTTATGGATTTTGTCAAAAGGTTTTCAAAGATGTTAGCTAAATAATTATATAGATATAAATATAGAAATTGTCTAAACGTTCCCGTATATGGCATGGCCATCCTCGTCGGTATGTCGGACATAATGCAGAATACACTGATAACAGAACAGGTACTGGTCCTGAAATACAATAAGAAAACATCGCCGTTTGATTTCATCATTTAACTGATTACAGCTTTACACCAAACTACAGTATGCGCGCCCGTGGCGTAATGGTAGAGTCGCCGATTTGTAACTCCTCGGACCGCCTAGCCTCTCGCCACGTGGGTTCGAGTCCAGTTCGGGGCTAAGAACTTACTGTGGGAAGGTCTTCCAGACCGCCATTTTTGGGGGGTCTTCCTCCACCAACATAGTTAGACTAAAGAAAAATACACATTGATACCTATTATCATGGAAAAGAAAAGCCATTGAAATTGAATTACCACCTAGCGTCATAACAAACATGTAGTTGATATACACTGATATGAAATATTTCATAAAAGTTAAGAAAAGTAGCAACAGCCAGACAAGTATTTTTAAAACAATTTATCCCCTTTTTTGCACTTGATAAACCTGTTGATTTGACATATGCTTAAAACATACCTGCATGGTAAGGATGCTCTTTAAACATACCTGCTGGGCTGGTTTATGCTGAAATTAAATCTGCTTGTTTGGCTTACAACTTACCTGCTATGTTGCTGGGCAACTCTATGCTTAAAATTCAAGTGTTTTACGCTTAAAACACACCTGCAGGGTTGCTTTGTGCTTAGATCATAATGCTATGTTTGTTTCTGCTTGAAATATACCCGGTGGGAGGATTAGCGCCTGTAACATACCTGCACAGTTGGTTTATCCTTAAAACATACCTGACGAATTGGTTTGCGAAGACAACTTTCATGCTGGATTGATTGGTGACTTAAACGTAACTGTGATGTTAATTTGGGCATAAAACATATATGCTGGTTTGGTTTGCGATTTAAACATGCCAGTTGGGCTTAATTAGTACTTATACAGAACTGGTGGTCTGGTTTGAACTTTGATTGAAGATTTATTCATATCAAGAATCATGAACAGATCATATTAAAGCGACTATTTTCGATACGATGACCTTACCAATATATATTTTACGTTTGTTGGCATATAGCATGCCGTAATTTAGTTTATGTAACACCCAGTCAAAATATTATGACACCCGACCATCCAGTCGAGAAAGTACTCATATATTTGCTTTAGCGTTAGCAAGGGCTCTCTTTCATTTTTTTAGAATGTCGGTATGTCGCGGTCCAGGTCGTCAGTGGACCGCCCGTAAATGGAGCCGATTCACTCATTATTAATTCAGATCGCGTCGATCAAGTCCAGTGAAGAGAATAAGTATAACAACAATAGTAAACAGTAGAAATAACGGTTATATGTGCAATTGTATGCTCTTTGTAAAAGGAAAATTTTTATATAAAATCGTGCACGAAAGACTAAAATATGAAACGGTAAAAAGTACTTTATTTGGTATTGCCAGTGGCCTTCTGACTTTAACCTGTCTCAGGGTGTTAACCACGCTGACCTCTCCTTCCATTTTCATCTTCTGGACTAGGTTAGACACAGCACAGAACAAGCCGCTTCGCTCGGCTGCATTTCTGTGACGTAATAAAGATACACAATACACAATCATTGAGAATAAAAAATGGGACAAGGGCCTATAAGAATGACCACATATATTTAAATCTGAAGTAACTCTAGACAAAGATCATATGTCAGATGTGTCAAAATTTGAAATTTAAAAAAAAAACATGAAGGAAATCATTAAATATTAGAAAACAACTAAAACTACAAATCAAAATATAGTACTGTGAAGAGATTTTAGTGAAATTCCATTTTTATGTTTGTTTGTTTATTGGGTTTATCGTCCCACCAACAGTATTTCAGTTATCTGGAGACGGTTTTTATGTTTGATACAGATCCTGTACCTTTTAAGTTGTCTTGTAACTGTTTGCTCTTTTCCTTAAATGACTCATCACAATTTTTTTTTACTTTTCGCTTGGCTTGCATGTGAAATACCTTTGTTCTGTGCCTTTTCGGAGTTTGGTATATGTTGCAATACTCATAGGACTTTGTCATATATTCTTTTCCAACATTTTCTGTACGATATTGCTACGAGTAAGCTCTACCATTTATCATTTTGGTCTAAGCAAACGTCTGCCTTTATATTATTACGAATAGTTAAATGAAATTGAGACTAAGGCAAAAACGACTTCGGATGTCTCACAATTTGTGGGTCGCATTCTTTAGTTTATAGTTTGACCTTTTCTATGTATTTATAAATAATTAAATAAATAAATGAAATAAACTGTTTGTTAATAAGAACATATAACCCTTATTTTATTATTTCGAAAGTTTTTTATATATTCCTAGTTCAATTGCTCAAAAACTACATTGAACCAAGTATCATGTAGTTTACACTGAGATTGCATGGATGAACAGGTTTATATATTCAGACTTGGCGAACATTTTAGAAGTTGTTAATGGCAAATGTGTTTCGAATCAAATGTATCGAAATATCATGGATATATAGACAGGGAAGAAGAAAAAGAAACGTACAGACAATGTACAAGTACAGGCCCATGACTAGAATCTCTGTCACCCAATGCTTCAACATCGTGGACGAGTTGCAGAAAATGTGAAACGTCCGGGACACGGTTGCTCTGCAACCAATGTTGACATTGGTAGTGGTACACCGTCCGCGATATGGTGTTGTTCTGTAATATGAAAACCAATTATTTAAACTTTTATCCCAAATACATGTACGTAAAGCAATATGTAGTTATAATAATACAAAACTCTGTGTTATGGCATTTGTCAACACATGGTCTACAGAACTGTTTACAGACGTAGCCATGTCAAATCGTTAAAACTTCGGTCTGCAACCTAATGGAGGTATGATTACGATCCCTTGCAAATACAATACTTGAATACATTACACGACTGGTCGGCCCGGTGTCAAAGTTATGCGACTGTTTGATTACGGAAAATACAATGAGTTCTTACATGGAACTACCGAAGAATGAAAACTGCATGCTTTAACTTATATATAAATTGTTTTAAACGAAATTTACAAACATAAACAATTTTTACCAATGCGTGAGTGTTATTACTTTCTAATTTAAAGATATTGCTTATCCAAACATAAACAGGCTTGTACTAACCGAATGAGCAAAATGGATTGTAAGCTTTCTCAAGACATATGATTGGTTAGTTTCCATTTCCTGGGCTTCCACGTCAAACAAATGCGATGGATGGGTGTACATTTTCCCTGCTTGCGCTGGGTAATAAACGCCTACGGTCTGGAAATACAATTATTTGACACTTTTGTTCGTTTTGGGTTATCTTACTATGACAACAGTATGAACCAATAATATTTAATAGCAATACAATTGCGCTCGTGGCGGAGAAGGTTTGCATCATCGTTAAAGTAGTGCTGTGTCATCTTTAACACAAACTGTATATATAGTATTAAAATGAAATATTTATTATGCTAACCGCCATTTAAATTCAACCAGCTACTCCAATTTTATTTTTATTTGTCTATTATTACTGAATCTTTTCTCAAGTCTACGAAGTGTCCAATGAGATTTCAGCATAATTTAGTTTTGCATATTATACATTTATATACATATAACAGTGTTGAAAAGAAACACCAGCGGGCATGTGGCAGTCTTCTGAAAGAGCTTGTTCGAGGAATGTGCAATAATGTGCTTCTTACATTTTTCGTTCATAAGTAAACAATGATATAAATAGCTAAAATCGTTGTATTATCCTGTTACTAAGATCAAGATGATTCATTGACTATACAATGGGAGGAAAAGCTTAGACAAATGTCTGAGTAGCAGGCCAGCTGGACGACATAAAATAATAAGTTCATCGACTCGAGATGGACTTGGACAGAAGCATGATTTCAGATGGAGCTATAAGTCAGTGATTCTTCAACTCGGCCACGGGCGCCCATTTTTCCTAACCTTAACAGACAAAAGTGTAAACTATTAGACGTGTTACCGTTCCATCTACAGAGTTCTTGTTTTCTTTCAGAAACACTCAACGTTAATTTAAAATAGTTAAATGATTGTCAGTGCCCATTCCGCTGCAATATTAGTTTCATTTTTAATCAGCGCCAAAATATGCAAATAATGTTACAGTATTACCTGATCTTTAAGGCCAGGAGGGTCCATACAGACTATAAAGGAACAGGATTCTTGCATGATGAGAGTCAGAAAGTCCTTCACGGTATCTGGAAGTGGCGTCTGGCAGACCAGAAAATGGTCCTTCATGATGTAACTCTGGAATAATTTTTAAAATTAAAATTAGATTAGTTTATGACGTTAGATCTTTTGAATAATGACACGATAATTATCTTAATATAAATAACTACATTTGTTATGTGTGTTTTGTTTATTTGCTTGCAAAGTTATATGACAGTTATTCAAACTTACATTGAAAGGAGATCAAAATCGGACCATCGACGGTCGTGATAACTCAACGCCGTATTTATTTACTTAATACTATTCATAGTGTGGACCCAAATTACTAAAGAATGTTAACATTTACTATTTAAGGGTAATCTTCGCAAAACATAGAAGACAACTGTATATATAACGGACATAAAAATAATTTACAGTCATGTCAATCTCAGAGAGATGTGCATGTACCTTCATTAAAATGTTTATTTTCTATTCAATACCTATACATTTGATGACATACATTTATGAATACTGCATTGATATAGTTGGACTCTCCATATCTTTTGCCCAAATGAAGATAAGGCCGATGTTGGTTTCCTGAAGAAAGAATAAAAATCACATAAGATAGACATAAAAATACACATAAAATACACTATCATTAAATCATTAAAAATAATTTGTCCAAAATAAGGCTTTTGTAGGCCTAAATTACATCAAGCACGTGGTGTTTAGTCGCATGACTGAGGCACGATTGTTTTCTCTGCCTATATCTCGCAAGCTTCAGACATAGTGCATTCTATCACTTAGGACTAAGTTGATCGGAAAGCACCTTAAGATGTCTGCATACTCTAGAAGGAGGATCATAACAAAAAATGAACAAACAAAGTATGCATGACGTGCAAATGTTTGTCGCGCAAACATCTCTTTCTGAACTGCAATGCACTATTGATTTTACCATGGAATTGCATAATTGTAATGTGACTGCCACACGTTTGTACGAACAGCCAGTTTTATTCCAATGACAATAGTTGAAATATTCAAAGATAAGTCAACCAGGTTGACGCAGTAGAAAAAAGAAAACAGTATTCAAGATGGTTTCTAGCACTTGTTCTTAAAAGCAAGATCGCTTGCTAAACGCAGAAAAGGCCAGTGTGCTTACAAGTTGCATTCACCATGAGTCATTAAGAATTCCTTTCCTGATATATCTACGTTGTCAAATAGAAATATTAATTGATTTCCTCGTCATAGCTTTGTCAGGGTCTAAGCGCCCATCCCGCACCATACTTTATATTCTACATAAAATGCATGAATAGTAAAGCAATGTTATATACGGTTGGCATGGAAACGGAGATAACAATGAATACTTTTAAGAAATTAAGTGGCAAACAATCCCAAGCTCGTTGAATTGTTTACCATAAATAATGCATATATGTTTTCATTAAAAAAATTAAAGGGACATAAACGCTCAACTTGTCAATGTGTATTGAGTTGTGTCCCTTTTGAGTACAATGTGTATGATATCAATTCAGATGGGCCAGTGTCAATTTAACTTTACTCGATAAAATACAAATTGATCATTTTTACAAGGATAAACAAACCAAACTGTATATTATTATTATTATTATTATAGCTACTATATTATTATTATTATTATTATTATTAGTAGTAGTAGTAGTAGTAGTAGTAGTAGTAGTAGTAGTAGTATTGTTTTTATTACTATTATTTAGTATTATTGGCATCATTATTGTTTGCCAGTCAGTATTATGTAATTAAGAATTGAAATACTATAATAATTTCATCCAAAGCATGCACTCAGATTATTTAATTTTAAGACTTATACAGAAAGTCTTGTGAATAATAAAATCTGATTGATGCTTACTGAAAGAAAGTAATGTAACAAGAAAAACAAAACCTGGAATATCGGCCCCGTCTCTGTTCATATCAGTATAGCCACGATTTGTGTCTCTAGCTTCTTGTTCGGAAACTGTAATTTTCTCTACCTTGCGGTGTAGTTGCTGCAAATATAGGTGTTTTAACAATACAGGGATATAAATAAAAAAATACATAACCTTGAGATTAGTTGAGATTAGTTAATTAGCAAGTGTATGGTTATTGATGAATTGTCATAATAATAATAGTAATAATAATAATAATAATTAGTTGTAGTAGTAGTGGTAGTAGTAGCAGTATTTCTAGTGGTGGTGGTGGTGGTAGTCGAAGTAGTAGTAGTAGTGTAGGTAGTAGTAGTAATAGTAGTAGTAGTGGTGGTGGTGGTAATTGTAGTAGTAGTAGTAAAATTAGTAGTAGGAAAAGTAGAAGCAGGTGTACAATATGATGAAACAGTAGACAAAAGTGGTAGTAGAGGTACTGGTAGTAGTAGTAGTAGTAGTAGTAGAAGTAATAGTAGTAGTAGTAGTAGTCGTAGTAGTCGTAGTAGTAGTAGTCGTAGTAGTAGTAGTAGTAGTAGTAGTGGAAGAAGTAGAATAAGTCGTAGAAGTAGTAGTCGTAGCAGTAGTAGAAGAAGTAGTAGTACTAGTAGTTATTGTTGTTGTTGTTGTAGCAGTATAAGTAATGATAGTAATTGTTCTGTCAGAAGTTAATTTAGCTCTTTCCTGTCTTTTAAAATGCTATCAACTGAAAGTAAAACGTTGTCTGTGGTGAAATACAGATTCATTAAACAATTTTGCTTTTCTGTTTTATCCTAGATACGTCTGCACTTAAACTGCAACAATATATCTTAACTCACATACTTACAATAAAAGACAAGTTAAAACGTCGTTGGGGTATACCAGGAACGTTTTCATTTGATGCAACGTGTTTGGTCATATTTACCTTAAACAAGATAGTCATTTTCTTGCCATCGGTCTTGTCCATAAAGCGACTGAACTTCTTCTCTTTGATTTGGTCACATCGGTAAGTTAGGGCGTGGACAAGTGCTTGATGAAGATACGCGTATTGTTCCTGTACATATAGGAACAAAATGTTTATGATAATAATCTAGCTGTGGATACGTATTAAAACGAGGACCAGGAAGGTTTAAGCTTGAGAAAAATATTCTTAACTAGCACGAGTACATGTGTGTAAATATTGGCATTTCCCTGTGAAAAGATTACATTGAGACTCACAAAAACAGGTTAGTTAACGCTTTTTAGAATAATCAAGACTTGAAACTTACATATATCGTCAAACTTTACATATATGAAATGAAATAAAGCATTACTTACATATTCTTTTAATTACCTACCCAAGTCTGCACCATAGATGTCCTCTGTTCTCTCATTCGGGCAACCCATTCAAAGATGTCCAGAGATTTCTGGGCCTTGCCCTGATTAATCAGAATGTCCAGAGCGATGTACGTCCCCGTGCGACCGATACCAGCACTAATTTAATAAAATGTTTCAATTAACTTTTTGGAACATATGTTGTTTTTTTCTAATGCGGGCACTAGAAGGTTTTGTTAGAAAGGAAAACGTGAAAACCCACAGATTTTAAGGGAAAAGTCTAGCTATTCTTTTCTGTAGATTCCCATTTTATCTAAATATAAAACTATTGATTTATAATGTATGCGTTTATATGGTACTTGTTTGGGTTAAGATTGTCACGAAAGATGGTAGAATTGCTGCGATAAGTTAACTCAGTTAACATTAACACATTAAAACAAAGGGTTTATAACCAATATCTCCAACTTGGTATCAGGATCTCAGTATGTCTAGTTAACTTGAAAAAATATCGAATTTTCAAAACCTCCCCATCTTTCGCCTAGATAGAAGAAGGGAGATACAACAATATAAGTAGAGTGCAAAGTTAAGAACAAAATGTAACATGAATGTTATAGAGTCGGAATATCATTTTACACTAGTTTGCCCATTCTACAATGAACTTCATTTGCCTCAATATTTTTGCAGATGGCCAACAATAAATAAAATGATAATGCTGTTTCAAGAGACACAAGTAAGTAATATTAAAAAGAGTGCTAAGTTTATATATGAGGCCCTCAAGCTAAGAAGAAAGCAGTACATAGTTTCAGAATAATAAATATATACTATATTTGCCATACTTTTTAACTACACTATGTATTTTGATAGGATTCTTACCTCCCTACCGACTATATTTCCTCTTGTAACTCTCCTGAAATTTACTGTGTCGAGTCTAAAAATAGATGCAGGCTATTGTGCGGATCAACTCATTATTCACGAGTCCGCGACACTGTCACCATTACGATTTTTTCACACTCAAACATTGTGCATATTCCTTTTCTCCAGTCGTTGGACATGATTAAAACTGTGTATACAACTTATGAGTAACTATGTTCTAGATAAGTCATAAGTTCTACAACAGCATTATATATAATTAACATCAAATTGTGTTTCTCTTGCTTCCTGTCGTCTATTGTAAACTTCGACAACAGCCATTGATATTATGCTTGAATATTTTTCTAATAAAATTTCTTGATTTTATAAACTCTTTTTGTACACACTTACTTTTTCTTACCTAGGACTATGTTAATTCTTCAGAAAATTCATTATACCATTGTTTTGCACTTTCATCTTTCGGTGAATTGTATTGCTATTCTTCTTTTCTATGACTTATTCTGCTCCATAATATCCGTCCCAACGATATTATTAATATGCTTTCTACAACGTTTTTTTTTCTCACCAATTGTCTAATGTTCATCTTCCTCAAACATGTATTTGTTTATAGAAATAACACAGAGAATTGAACTGATAAGGGACGTAACTAGCCAGTTGAAATATTGCTAATTATAAAAAGAGCGACTAACCTGCAGTGCACGATAGTAGGTCCTCCAAGAATAGATCCAGTGGCCTTAACCTTCTGTCTAAACTCGATCAGGCTCGTGACGTCATCAGGGACACTTTTGTCAGGCCAGGCCGTGTAGTGGAGATGATGCAGAAGCCTCTGTTCTTCACCCTAAGAATACGTCATGTCATTGTCATTACAACGGCTGATTATAAAACATAGCATAACAGGAATATACAAAACATATTTACCTAGGGTTTAAGGCTTATTTTTTCTGGAATGATTATATCATGATTATCCCAGTTTATAAGCAAAAATGTGACAAAAGAATATAATAATAACATTGTTGTTATAAATGACGCTATTTACCAACACATCAATGCTATTTTAACGATAGTTGTAGTGGCGTGGGGGGGGGGGGGGGTGTGTGTTGGGGGGGTCCCATTTCCTACAGCCGCGATTACATTGTCGAAAATATATTTTTGTAAAGATAAAGGAAAATAAACAAAATCCTATGAGAATTATCACAAATATTACAATTTGAACTACCACTACATACAAGCATGCAAGGTAAATGTAAACGTGACAAAAACCAAGAGACAAGATATATTTGTTTGGTCCAGACCTCTGATGCTAATTAGTTAACACATCATGCGCCTACATCAGTTTGTCTCTAGCCAGAACACACTTGACCCCGTGCCATTTAACATGTATATTTAGGGTTGTTGCAAAAAGATCAGAGCCACGCTGCATAGTTACATGAAGCTTTTTTTTTTACACTACGAAAACCACGTGACCACTTACTTTTGAAACCGTGTTTCATGATCATCCGAGTAATCAGCTTTGTTGTCTATATATATTAGCTGAAACCCGCATCGTGCTTATTTATAGATGTGGAAATAATGGGCATTAAAAGCGATATATTTAAAGATTTCAAGATTTATACCGTCTAATAATCGGGGCAATTTTATCAAAAGCCTTCACTGAAACTTAAGTAAAAGTTTATTTAACATGTATGGACAAATTTTCCTGAAAAGGGATAAAAATGTTGTTACATTTTTTAAATAAAAGTACGCTATCGGATACCACCTTTTAAAGAAGTGTGTAAATAAGGCTCATTAAGGTCTCTTACCCTTTTGAGTGACAAAGTTCTGACATCAAACTCAGCGAAATTCTCCTCTTTCTCCGACGTCACAATGATGTTGGCAAATGTACATGACGTTCCTGGTTCTGGCCAGTACGGTTCACATTTCATGCTCTGTTGGATATGGATAGGAAAACTTGAGCTTAAAGAATACTAAACAAAGACCTATACACACACAATTTGGACTCCTGAATAAATCATTTCCAATCACATGACAGACAACACGTTGAATATCTGGGTCTATGAGAGGCTCTCGGTAGGAAGTGTAAAAGCTCATCGAGACTTTCATCATTGTGTAATTTGTTTCCGTATCCTTTTGATATAACCGAGTAAATAATAACACAGTATATTCAGGCTGTTTCCGCTAATAACTTAAATGTATTTCAATTTGGCATGCGCGACATCAGGCACACCAGCTAGTTAATTTCTGGGCTTGTCCAGTAAGGCAGAAGCGGAAGCTCCAATACTCCCTAACCTACTGACCATATGACATTGCACAAATGTTTCTTAAGTGTGAAACTGAAAGTAAGCTTAGTGTATTAACTTCCCAACTCAGTAACGGAACCTGGATACTGTACACACACTTACTGGTGTATGGTCATTTCTACCGTGAGCAAACTACCACCATAAGAACGAAATTTTTCAGTGCTTTTAATTGAGAAAGATACACTTGGCTAGAAATCTACAAAACAAATATTTAATAAGAATGCATTCAATAACCATTACAGGACCAATTAGTTCAACATGAGTTTGCCATTATTCGATCAAAATATTTTTTTTGGTTGCAGCGTTAAGATTTTCTGTGATGATTTCCTTACAATTTGCTTTTTTGTTTTGTTCAAAACTTCATACATTGATAAAAGTGTGGATGTGTGTCGTAGATGATAAAATAAATCATACAAAAACTGTTTCACCAGAGCTTAACAATGCTATTTTATTATTTTAAATGATGGATTTGGACACAAATATTGAAAGTTATATTTTATTGAAATTTCTTACAAACATGAAATTTGACAATAGGTTTCAATAAAAATTATAGGTTTACATATAGTTGTATTTAAAATAAACATAAATAAAAAGAAAATTGAGAAAAGTTGTGATTTAAAGAAGAAACTGTTTTTGGGTGGATGCGCTTTAACAGTGATCATTACCTGCCCTTCCATGAAATTGGTTAACATGACAATGACGTCAGTTTTCTCCTGCCAGACCATCCTCCAGAACAAGTTAAAGTCTTCCATCGCCTTGCGCGTTGGGCCTAAAATTAGTCCATACAAAAGATTCCATCAGTAATGACGCATATTTGCACAGTTCTTGTTGAATAACACCATATATTATAAGGGGGTAAAGTAATAATGTGGTGAATGATAACATTGTCAATTCTCTTTTTCTTCTTAACACAGTAAGAGTCGGTATTGATCTTAATGAGCAGGACAGCTATAAGTATTTGATAAAATGGAGTCAGTGTGTAAGTAGCTAATTGGAAAATAAATATCCATATAGCTCGTGTAGATATTCACTTTGCATGTAATCGGAGTGTATCGCGCTGTTGGTGAAGTTTAAAATCTTTGAGGCCAGCATCCAACATTAGATTAGTCCAACTTTGTAGCAAATATGCAAGTAAAATGAGAAACAAAAGAAAACTGATACGAGTTACATGTAGTACAAAAATATTTATACGCCATTTAAACTTCCTCCGTTTATGATATGTATTATATGTTTTTCAATTATTTGTAAATGTTTTTATTTTTATCATAGTATGCACGCAATATCACTAATGTCTTTATTCTTCAAAAATGATTACAAATACTAACAAAGGAGGATGTTACGTGTTTAATAAAGGAAAAGCACTTACCTAAGGATGCGATGTATTCATTCTTTTTGTGGTATCCCTGAAGACATATATTTCATTTTAACATACTTCGTTGTACAGCCAAAACTATCCACGATGTACCCTTATCGTTACTATTTGTACTTAAATTACACGTTTCCGGAATGCATTTAGAGTTGTTTCAATCAACATAAAATGATCCTAACAACAAATTTAAAACTTTGCTGACATAACACGCTGATCATCAAATGGACTGGTTACTTTTATTTCCATTGTTTCAACTTTGGCAGACAAAAATATATTGAGCCCCCTTGACTTAAAGATTCTATAAGCCTTTCTAAAAATATTTTAAGAGCGTACGAATTCAGAACCGCAATCGCTATCCGGGGTTTTAAACTAATTTAGTAGCAAACAAAACAACATCTTCACAGCCGTATTCCACATTTTATTTTTTAATATAAAGTCACCGCAAGTTTCTCGTATGACGTCATTAACGCCTTTTTATTAAACAACATCGCTTGGGCTTGTGTATGTCAAAGTGTTAGGTTGGCTTTTATTCGTTGTACATATTGTATTAAATGAAAACCAGTAAAAGAGCATATAATCCAGCATCAGTTTGATTTTTTATTCAGGCAGGCCTTGGTTTGAATATAATAATATCGATTCAACATTTGGATGGCACACTATTCCCCTTTTTCGTATGTAAAGGGACTTTACTCTAACAATTACAAAATACTCGCTTACGTACCTTATTGGTAGGTATATGGTATATAGATACTGCAGAAAACTTAAGAATTTTCCAATGTTTAATCTTTTGACAAATACTTAAGACTGAAGCATACGCATGAAATGGAATTTTATTGGCTGAGAGAAAAAAAAGCATGAGCGCTTCTCTGAATTTATGCAACATAAACCTTCCAACAAGGGAAATAACTAAAATATTTCTTTCAATTTGAAAATAGGGAATTTGTAGTATGTGCAATGGCTTGAATTTAAATTAGCAACTATGTATTAAGTGATATACCTTGTGTTCTAATTGTGATAATTAAACAAACTATATATGATTAATTTACATCTATGTAGCTGGCGTTGATGAAATCCGATCCTGGTGGGGACAAGACAACTCTGTGTTCGTCATCTACAACAATGAAAAATGAATGAAACACGCCCGTGGACTTTGCTCACTAAACATTTCCTTTTCCATAGATAAATCAGTCTGGTTAACATAAACTTACTAAATTGTCAATTTAATAAAGGACGGCCACTTTGTGAAAACGTCTGTGTATAAATATCCTGATTTCAACCAGATATACATAATGAATAATGAATATATATCTGTTCATATAGAATAGAAGACCTTGGCTGTGCGGTTAGAGTCACAGACTTGTTACTCCTAAACCGCTCACCACGAGGGTTCGAGTCCCATTCGGGACTAGAACTTTTATATCTGGAAACTTTCCATCCTAACCTGTGGTCCGCCAGTGGTTATACCCGAAGAAACCTCTGGAGATCTTTCTCTACCGATAATTAGCTGGACATTAACAGTATGACCATAACTGCTCCGATGTAATGTACCAAACCGGACTATATACAAGAATGTTTTCCTACAAGACAGATACAGCGGTCTTACATAAATATACTGCATAACATAAGATAAATGAACTACTTACAAGGGTAGATCCCTGTATATCGGTTTTTAACAACATTTTCAGGTTTTGTTGCTTCCTCGTGCGGTTTTATCAAGCCCCTAGGCAGTCTCTGAAATAGACAGTTAACATTTTAATGCGATAACATGTTAAATCTCGCAGATTCCTTAAGGAGCTCCTATATACATATGTTTACTAAATGTTGATTTCATTGATTGTGTTACAATTTGAATTAGCAATGCAATATCTGACGTTTGTTTGTATCTGGATGCAGCCAAATACCAAGTAGATTATTGCCACAACAGGACTTGTAGGCAGTCAAACACGAAGTAGGTGGCGATTAGTGCCAAACCGGGATTTATATTTGGCTTGGGGTGTACCACAAGAACGTACAAAAGAACGTAAAAAATCAAGATTGACAAGCTAACAGTTATGAAATAAATAGTTGCTGGTAACAATTTTACAAATCCGGTTTAAAAAAGCTCATGGTGTCATTTTTCATGGTAATATAGATATATACAGACACGAAATGTATTTGTAAACATTATAGTGACTTTTACGATTTTCCTTTGTAGCAACTTGAACATGACTTACCAGGAATTCTTCCTTGTAGAAATCATCCCCATGTTCCTCAACAAACTTGGAAATCTCCTTGATTAGAAGTTTGCCGCAAGGTTTCTTCGACTCATCTGCTATACCAGTGAAGTACGTGGGGTCAAACTCGTCGTTTTCTTCCAGAATATCTGGAGTTGAAGACGTAAGAATACGTGTAAGAATACCATCTACATTCATCTGTAGCATGTTTTTACTTGAAACCTTTATAGCACTTACTGTGATAGCATGTTTCAAACACTTCACATAAAAAGTTCTTAACCAGGCGGTGAAGATTTTAAACATAAATTTAACATTACCCCTATGGACCAATCGTTACTGAGCACAAAACAGACGTATTCCTCACACTGGGAAAATAACTGGACAATCGCGTCCTTGAATTCTTCAAAAAATAAAGTTTCAATCTCATTCCTCATATATGAAAATTAAATTAAAATAAAAACGTGGAAGAATAAATCCACTAATGTAGACAACTGACACTTTTCGTGCGAACTCTTTAAGTTTTTGGTAGCTGCAAGCAAAAAGACATTAAAGCGTGTGTAATGCAGACGTCTGTAAATATGTCTGGCATTTATGTTTACGTAGTGCATGTGTAAAGCACGTCTAGATGGTTAACCTAATTTTGACCATAAAAGACGTGTTTGTGTTTCTAATACTGTGACTCATGCGACAGACGTTAATAAAAATGCAATCAAAATAGCATTTCAAGTTAGAAACAAACTGCGGAACCGTCAATTGTAAAGCATATCCGCTGACCTGTTTACAATAGAAAAATAAGAGAAGGTCCTACTAGAATTACCAACATATACTTAAACCTAAACTATCTGGACAAAGGCATACAGAGAAAATGTAAAAGTGACAAAACGCAGGGACGAGGTCTTACACGCAAAAGAAAAACAAATAGCCGCTTTTTGAAAGTATTGTTGGCAAACGGACCGATAAAGTGCTTAAGCCTGGTTTGTGGAGAGCTCAAACATCGCACTACCTGATTTTTCTTCTCGCAAACAACCAGTTTAAATAAGAATAAAGAAGACAACAATACAATAAAGGTTTCGTTCTACGATTGTAAGGAGTGTTTCTGAGGCCTATGTTATCCAGTAAGGCCGAATCTAATAAATACAACTATACATCTATATATTTCCGCCAAGCCCCACAAAGCATATATCGAATAAAGTGTAAAAATAAAATTTACAGTTGTATAGCTGTATAACCCACCGATGAATCTCGGATCTAGGCTGTAACATCCCGGATCTATCTCGTAGTGCCGATACTTGTACGTTTTGCTGTAAAAATAAAAAAAAATGTAGATAGTCAGATGTTAATATAGTGTTAGCTTATCTGCTTTGGTCATAGTTAGCGCATGCAAATAGAACAACATGAAAGACAGTTTATAATTATTAAACTTCTTCGTAACGTTTGAGTTAACCTATTTTGGACTGATATAATACACTTTGCGTATAACTATTTAGTTCGTATTTCGAAGCATGTTTTTGACCCTAAAATAGTCAAAATGTTTAAATCATTGCAACGCCTTTTATTTTCTCTGCTTTTACATACTTCATCGTTTTCAAGAACAGTGTGTTCACATATTATCAAAGATACAGTTGTAATGTTTAACCTGCCCTATTCACTGTGTTTAACACAATTTTGCGTTTTACAGTGAATTAGTTACAGCCAGTTTTATTTATTTTATATTAAACACATAACAAAATGAAACCACAGTTACTAATTAACTAAAATTATACCTAATCACTAAATTGTATGTAAATATGTTATTCTGTTGTCATTAGTTTGGGATAATCAAAGCGACGCGATGCTTTTTCAAATATGTTGAGCTGTTCTTGTTCAAATCTAGCATACGTCTAACTTATTCGTGCAGAAATAACTTTTATTTGTATACGTTAGTTACAGAAAATTAACTGAATGGCTCGGTAGTAACACGATATTTTAAATAAATATGGAGTTGTTAATTGTGGTTAATGTGACATATACCAATTGAAAAAAAAAACAAACAAAAAAACAAGGCCCGTGAAGTACAAATTAAATATAGGCAAATGTTAAGAACTTTCAACAAATCGCTTAAAATCACTGTAGGCGCTGATCATAGTTGTTCATCTTTGACGTACTGAGTGAAAATGATTAAAGATCATTGTTTGAGGGGTTTTCTAACTTACATGTTGCTCATTTGCAATTCCTTCGTGATATTGCTATACAATAATTGTATTCAAACGTATAAAAAGGTTGTTATCTTTAGACTTCTAAAATTTAAATTTGCAGTTCTCATTGAGTCATTAAATGCCTTAATGTTTTCTTTCCTTAGTAAGGTATACAGATGAAGTGAACTTACAGAACTATAGGATTTGCACTTCAAATGTGTTTCAATTATTACTTCATTATCGAACCACTCAGCATATTTTATGACTAACGTATATTCGTGACGTACATATCACTATGAGCTGTTTAGATATATAATTAAACAGTCAAAGTGAGGTGCCCGTGGCGTAGTGGTAGAGTCGCCGATTTGTAACTCCTCTGACTACTTAGCCTATCATCGCGTGGTTTTGGGTCCCTGTCGGGCGAAATACTTTATGTGGGAAGGTCTTTCAGCTGACTTGCGGTGCGCCTGTGGTTCTACTCAGACTTGTGTGTGAGGTCTTCCCGGACGTCGCTACAATGATCATAACTGGTCGCTGCGCTATATCTCAAAAACAAAAAACAAAACAAACAACATTGCTTAAACAATAGTTAGTGTATGCTGGCATTAAACTGTCCTAGGGTTTATGATAATAAAAAAACGTTCATTCAAATAGTAGTTTACCCGTTCTCTTTGCTACACTGTTGTTAGCGAGCTCGTTCGATAATGTTTGTTTAGGTGTCTGTAAGACACCATGTTTTGAGTTAAAGGGTAATAATGTTGATACGAAATCAATTTCTTCTTTCTCCTTTTTTTCACAACGCTACAGATACGGTAAATACAAAAACATATGATTAAAATAATTAAGCACCAATTGTCAGTTTAATTGCATTGTAAAGCTATATAATTTAAGTAATTCTTATACTCATTTTAAATTTGTATGTCGATTTACCGGCATTTGAACCACCAGATGCCAGCCACAAAAAGCCCAAAGAGAGAGATTACTGCTATTGTTGAAGACACTGTAGGCGTCACGTATTGGTTCGGGTCTTCCGTAACTACTGCGGCGATTCTGTTCGTAGTTGTCAGCATGTCCGTACATTTTGCACCTCCATAACCTTCCTTGCATTCACAGCTACCGTTATTATTGAGGCATTTTCCATACATGCAGTTTTTCGAGCAGTTTTGATTGCAGGATTCTCCGAACAGTCCATCTATACAACGCAAGCATCGGCCATTTTCTCTGTGGCATTCCTTGCACATTTTCGGACAGTCTAGGGTACAATATGGTCCATACAAATATTCCTTGCAGTTGTGACAGATACCAGTGGTTTTGTTACAATCTTTCACACAGTTCCGCGGACATGTTTGATTGCAGAAAGAACCAAAGAGACCCGATTTACACGCGTGGCACTCTCCACTTATTCTAGAACATTTAGATTCGCATTGGCTGCTGCAGGTTTTGTTACATTCAACTCCAAACTTGCCGGTCAAACAAAAGTCACATCGATTGTCCAAATGCAAAGGTCCAAATCCCGGTTTGCAGCCAAATTTACACGCTCCTGTATAGTTTTCGAAACACATGTCATCTGCACATCCGTTCGAACATACGCAACTTGTGCCCGACATACAGCTATAACAGATAGAATTACAAGCAGTGCAATTGTTATGTCCAGTCAAGTAAAACCCAGTCTTGCATGAGGTACACTGAGTAGACGAATTACATTGTAGGCATTCATCTGGACATTTTTCGCATCGTTTATTTGGGGAAAGGTAATGCCCGTCTTGGCATAAAATACAGCCATGTGTATTGCATCTTTGGCAATTAGACGGGCAAGTGGACTGGCATTGATAACTTGTAGAAGTTGAAAAATAACCGTCTTTGCATTCAGTACAATTAGATACACTGCCACCTTGTTGGGCATCCTTACAACGGATACAGTTTTCTGGGCACTTGTTATAACATTTAGCGCCGTGGTATCCATCTATGCAGTAACCATTGCACATTCCATCTGTTAAACACTGTACAGAGCAGCAAGGACAGGTTGATGTGCCAAAGCATTCTGGAGCTTTTCCACTGGCGGTTTGGCTTTCAATGTTTCCTGTTGTAGATTAAACAGAAAAAAGCAAGGTTCTTGAATTTAAGTTTTGACTAACATTATTTTGAACGTATTTTAATTCGATAAAGGAACATTGGCAAGACAGCACAAAAAGAGATCAACCAACAGTTACAGCCTAAGAACGAGCGGTAGTCAAATTAGCTGACTGGGTGCTTTCAACGAGGTGTAGGAGCTCCAACCTAATACTTTCTGAAATCTGAAACTGTTTATGGTGAGATATTAGGGTATAAATATGTGTATAATAATGATAATAATAAACGTCTGAAACAGTTTTGCATCGTTAGTGATAAAAAGCTCTTTGGTTAATTTATTTACAGCACCAGACATGAGAATTATACTATAATTACATCTATTTTACCTCATTAAACGATTACGGACCCTAATAAACATTGTAAAGAAATTGACGGATCCTTATATTATTATAATAAATATTATAAAAGCAATTAATTTTCAAGGTTTAAAAACGTTTTACCATGTTTAAGTAGAGATATTCATATTTGACGACTGTTGCCCCAAAGCTCGGAAAATGAAGAAAATTATAAGGTTACCAACATTATAAAACAACGTTAATTTTATAAATTCTACACTATAATTCTAGAATATCAGAATATATGTTTCTAATGTACTTTTATCAATCAAATAATAATACAATAAGTAAAATAAGTTGGTAGTTTATTTTAATTCTATATCATCTCTGCATCGAAAAGAGCTCTGGCAATTGTCATAACCCATGTACTTTTTTCAAATATCAGATTTAGTTCAATAAAATAGCATTGTTAATAAATATCTATAATTTATATATCATGTGAGAAAATGAGAACAAATAACATGAGATCTACCCATATTGAAGTAGTATCAATAGGTTGTACTTCCGGGTTCCTACAAGTAAATGTGTTATGTAAACCATCTTTCTACCTCCCACCATCTCTGACATCCTACGATGGGATTATAGTTCATTATGTCGTCCACCGACGACGCTTGTGGTTTATGAGAACCGCAAAATTGGTGACATAAGTAAGTATCAGCAGAAAAACACACGCACGCCAGTGCTCATCCCCCTTGCCCACCGAAAACACTGCCCGCTGCCCCCCCCCCCCCCCCCCCCAACTCCAGACACACGACGAAATTCAAAATTTATTTAAAAGTTATTACGAAAACTATAGAAAGAAAGGGAGAGCGGCTTCCCGAGATTAGTCGATTTTAACTGATTTATAAGGGTCCGTGATCCTTAACAAAGACGCATTTAACAGTGTTGATCAATAGGATACGATAATATATGACGGATGTGTTACAAAAGGAATACGCATCTGCTGAACTCGTCACAAATTAGGCTTTATATCACGCAAAATTGGGTCTTAGATAGACACTTGGTGATTCCTGTCTTCGAATAAAAAGGAAGATCTTAGTTGTCTCCTTTATATGTACTGTTTATATATATATATATATATATATATATATATATATATATATATATATATATATATATATATATATATATATATATATATATATATATATATACATATATATATATATATATATATATATATATCTATATATATATATATATATATATATATATATATATATCTATATATATATATATATATATATATATATATTATGCAATACATATATTTAGGTTTATTATTATTTGCTTTTTTGTCCCAATGCCCAAGCACCTGTACTGATTCTCATCTTAGTCCACAAAATATTATATGAGCAAGTTTCGGACTAGCGTGTTATCTTTTAAAAACGCGGATTTTTTTCTACAATTTCCCTAACGTTAAATTTTAAAGGGTCATAACAGAGCACAGTTTCAATAGTTAGAGTATTGTCCCCTCAAAAATCCTTGGAAATAGGTCATATCTATTTGGAATATTATATACGAAAGATCACGCATGTGTCTCATCCATGGTGCTACAAAGTGTAAACACTTTAAACAAGAAGATGCAAGCAGATCCTGGGAAGCAGGCAATAACTTTGACTGTGCGTCATTATGCAGTTGTGTGAGAGTAACGGAGAAATTGTAACTGACCATTGAACACAGGTTGGTAACTGTTTAAAAATATTAACTAACCAATGGACACAGGTTGGTAACTGTTTGGAAATATTTGCTGACCATTGGACACAGATTGGAAACTCTTTGAAAATATTACCTGACCACTGGACACAGGTTGGTAACTGTTTGGAAATATTGACTGACCATTGAAAACAGGTTGGCAACTGTTTGGAAATATTAACTGACCATTGAAAACAGGTTGGTAAAATTCTAAAAATATTAACTGGTCATTAAATACAGGTTGGTAACTGTTTGGTAATATTAACTGACCATTGAACACAGGTTGGTAACTGTTTGGAAATATAATCTGGCCACTGGACACAGGTTGGTAACTGTTTGGAAATATAAACTGACCATTGAAAGCAGGTTGGTAACTGTTTGGAAATATGTACTGACCATTGAAACCAATTTGGTAACTTTCTGAAATATTACCTGTCCAGTAAAATAAGGTTGGTAACTTTTCGGTAATGTAACATTAACTGACCATTGAACACAGGTTGGAAACTGTTTGGAAATATTAACTGACCATTGAACACAGGTGGTAACTGTTTGGAAATATTAACTGACCATTGAAAACAGGTTGGTAACTTTCTAAAAATATTGACGGGCCATTAAAAACAGGTTGGTAACTGTTCGGTTATTTTAACTGACCATTGAACACAGGTTGGTAACTGTTTGGAAATATTAACTGGCCACTGGACATCGGTTCGTTATTGTTTTGAAATATTTACTGACCATTGGATACAGTTTGGTAACTGTTTGGAAATATTAACTGTCCACTGGACACAGGTTGGTAACTGTTTGGAAATATTAACTGGCCACTTGACACAGGTTGGTAACTGTTTGGAAATATTAACTGACCATTGAAAACAGGTTCGTAACTTTCTGAAAATATTAACTGACCATTGCACACAGGTTAGTAAATGTTTGGAAAAATTAACTGACCATTGAAAACAGGTTGGTAACTTCTAAAAGATATTGCCTGGCCATTGGACACCGGTTCGTTACTGTTTGGAAATATTAACTGTCCATTGGACACAGGTTGGTAACTGTTTGGAAATATGAACTGTCCATTGGACACAGGTTGGTAACTGTTTGGAAATATTAACTGGCCACTGGACACAGGTTGGTAACTGTTTGGAAATATTAACTGACCATAGAAAACTGGTTCGTAACTTTCTGAAAATATTAACTGACCATTGCACACAGGTTAGTAACTGTTTGGAAATATTAACTGACCATTGAAAACAGGTTGGTAACTTCTAAAGAATAAAAACTGACCATTGGACACCGGTTCGTTACTGTTTGGAAATAGTAACTGACCCTTGGACTCAGATTAGTAACTGTTTGGAAATATTAACTGTCCAATGGACACAGGTTGGTAACTGTTTGGAAATATTGACTGTCCATTGGACACCGGTTGGTAACTGTTTGGAAATATTAACTGGCCACTGGACACAGGTTGGTAACTGTTTGGAAATATTAACTGACCATAGAAAACTGGTTCGTAACTTTCTGAAAATATTAACTGACCATTGCACACAGGTTAGTAACTGTTTGGAAATATTAACTGACCATTGAAAACAGGTTGGTAACTTCTAAAGAATAAAAACTGACCATTGGACACCGGTTCGTTACTGTTTGGAAATAGTAACTGACCCTTGGACTCAGATTAGTAACTGTTTGGAAATATTAACTGTCCAATGGACACAGGTTGGTAACTGTTTGGAAATATTGACTGTCCATTGGACACCGGTTTGTAACTGTTTGGAAATATTAACTGATTCTTGCACACAGGTTGGTAACTGTTAGGAAATATTAACTGACCATTGGACAAAGGTTGGTAACTGTTTGGAAATATAATCTGGACACTGGACACCGCTTCGTAACTGTTTGGAAATATCAACTGACCCTTGGACACAGATTGAAAACTGTTTGGAAATATTAACTGACCATTGGACGCAGGTTGATAACTTTTTTGAAATATTAACTGACCATGACACGCAGGTTGGTAACTGTTAGGAAATATTAACAGACCACTGAAAACAGGTTGGTAACTTTTAAAAAATATAAACTGGCCATTGGACACCGGTTCGTAACTGTTTGGAAATATTAACTGACCTTTGGACACAGAATGGTAACTGTCTGGAAATAATAACTTGCCACTGGACACAGGTTGGAACTCTTTGGAAATATTAACTGACTCTTGGACACAGGTTGGTAACTGTTTGAAAATATTAACTGACCATTAAAAATAGGTTGGTAACTTCAAAAAAAAACTGGCCATTGGACACAGGTTGGTAACTAGTTGGAAATATTACTGACCATTGGACACAGGTTGGTAACTGTTTGGATATGGTAACTGACCATCGAAAAGAGATTGGTAACTTCTGTGAAAATATTGCCTGGCCATTGAACACAGGTTGGTTACTGTTTGGAAATAGTAACTGACCATTGAACACAGGTTGCTAAATGTTTGGAAATATAAGCTGGCCACTGGACACCGGTTGGTAACTGTTTGGAAATATTAACTGACTCTTGGACACAGGTTGGTAACTGTTTGGAAATATTAACTAACCATTGAACACAG
This sequence comes from Sinonovacula constricta, assembly GCA_007844125.1. Classification (NCBI taxonomy): domain Eukaryota; kingdom Metazoa; phylum Mollusca; class Bivalvia; order Cardiida; family Solecurtidae; genus Sinonovacula; species Sinonovacula constricta. The sequence goes on along the minus strand of CM017570.1, from coordinate 1,775,050 downwards.
GTTGGTAACTGATTGGAAATATTAACAGACCATTGGACACAGGTTTGTAACTGATTGGAAATATTAACTGACCATTGGACACAGGTTGGTAACTGTTTGGAAATATTAACTAACCCTTGGACACAGCTTGTAAAATGTATGAAAAAAGTAAGTGAATATTAGACATAGCGTGTTAAAATATTTGGAAAACTAAGTAAACTTAAGACATAGTTTGCTATATTGTCTGGAAAAGTAAGTGAACATTAGCCATAGCTTGTTAAATGTTTGGGAAAAGTAAGTGAACATAAGACATATTCTTTTAATGTTTGGGAATAGTAAGTGAACCTTAGACATAGCTTGTTAAATGTTTAAAACGGTAATGAACATTGGACATAGTTTTTTCAATGTATGGAAAAAATAATCGAACATTATTCATAGTTTGTTTCATGTTTCAAAAAGAAAAGAACATTAGACATAGCTTGTTAAATATTTAGAAATATTACCTTACCACTGGACACAATATATGTTAAATATAAAATAAGTTTCGAATATGAACATACCAATGAACACAAGCTTGTTTGAAGTTCGAAAATATTAACTTACTATTGCACACAACTTATAAAATGTTTAAAAACATTAACTTACCATTGTGCCCAACTTGATTAATGTTTGAAAACATTTACTCACCAGCCAGTTGACAAAGAACGACAAACCACACGACGAGGATCATCTGAAAATTAAACATAATACATTTTGAAAATAATGCATCAATATTAACCGGGTGATTCTGATTTATGTGTTATGTGTTTTATACATTATGAACGATTTTCTAAAATGAAAACAATATTTTTAACAGTCTGGTTATAGGATCCCAGTCGGTCTTTTGCCGACTGACCGTTCCATGGCAGTTACTGTTGTTGTTTCTTTATTTCTTTCGTTCTTTTTTCTTGTGTAATATCACTTCCCTGTGTTTTGACACTTTTTCGGTTACTCTGTATGTAATTGTCTAGATGTAGCTCAAATTTTGATATGTGTGTTAAATCTTATAGGACCATTTCTTTATTTTCCATAGCATAAAAATCAAAACACATTCCTAATAAGGTAAATGATTTTTATGTAATGTCGTTCTTCGTGGAAAACATATCCCCTCAAAGACACAAATGTACAAGATAAAAAATGTGTATCGTTATAAGAATCAGAATTGCAAGTGCGTGCAACGTTGTGATATTGAAAAGATTTTACCTGCCGATGCAGGTGCTTACTGTTAGTTTATTGACACTGTGTGTTTGATAGAAAAACCTTCCGGAAGTGCGAGGCCACGTCATTGTATGACACCAGGAAATGCATGCCCAGAACTTCAGGAAGTAGTTACATGAGAAGTTAATACCGAATTTGGATGGACCCTGCGTCATTGTCATGGACAGTGCTGGCTATCACTCGATTCTGGCTAAGAGGAACCCTACGTCCAACACCCGAAAAGACGATATACCGGAAATGGGGTACAGTGGTGAAATGGAAGTTGTCTCCCTTGTTAGTTAATATCCTGGGTATTCCAAACAGTAGGTAGGTCCTTTAAGTTGGAATTCTTGGAATTTATCGCCTGTTCTTTTGTAAATATTGCAACAACAAACAGCGAAATCTCCTCCTTTTGTATGAATATGAACTTAAAATCCATTTAAATACTTATAGAGATATGTTATTTAAAAAAGGAAAATGGAAGTGTTTGTTGATGATGGTTAACCTGGGTACCCCTAGAAAGGCAGAAACGTCAACACACATTCTAAAGAGATGAAACATAAAAACAGAGTAAAACAAACGAAATACCTACTTGTATTTAGTGACTTTTCAGGGAAGTCTATTCATTTATGTCTCTCATTATGATGAAATGTTTCGTTAAATGAATGCACATCGTATTTGTAAAGTATTTATATGAATATGAATTGCTTTTCTTTGCAGAATTGGTGCAGTCGCGATGCATTCCATTTCCTGAGAAGTAAACATCTACAGTTTGGTCGAATCCACAAGCCTTCGCAAGAGTACATGATCAACGAGCTAATTCACCAGAATGGCCACGAGGTCCTCAGGTTGCACCCTTTACCACCCAGATTTTTATATTAAGATAATATGGGGTCAGATGAAACACATTGTCCGTCAGCTAATTAAATTTTATAACTGGTCCAGTAAATTAAGCAAATAAATGCAAACCAGCAAATAAATTAATGGTTCTTTATCCTACATTATATATTTTTAAGATGGATGATGTTTTAAAGATCACTGCTGAGACAATGGATATAACTGGGTCTTGAGAGACACGTGTAATCATGTGGATATGGCTTACGAAAGTCATTGATGGATTCATAGACGACCATGGTAAAACGTTTATGATCGATCTTGACGATAGCAGCTCCGAGGAAAAAAGTTATTTTTTTACTATGAAGAATTTAAAAAAAAATAAATATTTTTAACAGAAACAGCTAAATATTGTCACAAAGGCTTTATCTGTTTGTGTGCGTCATCTCTGACATTAATGTAGCAAATTAAAGTCAAGATGTTTACACATTCAGGCCATCTGAAAGGCAGCAAACATACTTCAAGAAGCATTAACTCTCAGTCTCCAAAGGATAAAATATTAACATTTTGTAAACAGTGTTGATCCAGAGCTGTCCAAGAACTGCACTTTTGGCTACAGAGTCTCAAACACAATCTCTTGTTATCTTTTGCATAAAAAAATGAGCAAATAACTGAGATTTAGAATGGGTTAGCAATCCATGAAGCATGATAAAGGTTTTTTTTGTGTCATGCCTGATAAAATCTGCAAGTGACTCATCAACATTTTGAGAGCCTCTTCAAGTACATGCAGCCTTGAACCATTTTACACAATCCATGTCAGCCTGGGATAATAATCAAACCTTCTCACCAAACATCCAAACAGACACAGCCAACGTAGGAGAGTGACAATTGTTTAATGTTATGATATATGGGTGTGCTATATGTTTTTGCATTCTTTGGATATAATAAAAACTGAGAAGGAAAAAAGCAAATAATCAGATACTACTATTACTACTAATAATAATTTTTAATCTTCAGGAAAACTAAAAAAGCGGATTTGAAACAGCGACCTTCCAGTCCAAAGCAAATCACTCCACCGCTTGACCGAACCCTCCATAAAGAAAAGAACCCAACACAATTTTATTTAAACCACACTTCCTTGGATAAATCACGGAAAGCCCCAAAAGCGTGTAAAAGTACCATACAATATATTCACCAATTTGGGGTTATTCATCTTAAGCAATACCAGACTTTACCTAAACTGTATTATGTTAATTCAGTTTGGAAAAAACGGATAACATTGTATCTGATTTGATAATCCGCATCTCCAGCATTCCAGAAAGAAATTCCCTGTAAATTAAGATTATAAACTCTTTTATGCAAGGAAAACTTAGAAATCAGTTCAAGTTGAAATAAGTAGAAACATTTTACCTTCTTAGCCATTGCAAATTCTCCAAAAGAAAGAATTCATCATCCTGCTTGCCAGTTAAATTAAAGTTTTCCCTTATGTTTTAGTATTCCTTCATAAACGAAGTGTGTATAAGGTCTGATTGGACAAGTAATGGTCATGTTTCATCACTTCCTAATAATACAATGTCATAACGGAAATCACGTGGGTAATTGTGTGCGGATATCAAAATAGTCCATCGTAGCATAAAAGTATAACGGAAAGGAAACCTTGAAATGTTTAAACTAAAATGGAAAATCATCCCGATAGACACAATGATACGGGACATCAAGTTGGTCATTTTGAGCGGTCAAATTACTGTACTGTAAGTGGAGTAGACGTTCAAGATGACGAAGTTGGTAAAAATAATTGCCTTCTGGTGTTATCCCTTCTATCATATGTGTTTGATTGGACGTATATCTAATTGAATTATCAAATGTACGAAATTATTGTTCAAGAAACAAAATGATCAAATTATTTAAAACTCTGCCAAGTTTGTGCATTTTAACATCTTTTAGCATTAGAATTAAAGAGTTACATACGCATTCATAATTGATTAATAATGTGGACAGTCGAACCTTTATTAAGCCTTTGGAAACAACCTTCTAGCGATTAGGATTCCTGATCTTATCTCTAAAAAGCCCTCAAAGACTTGGATTCCACAACCAGTATTTTGGCTTTTATTGCAATTGTTCATTGACTAAGATTGTAGAAAATGTATGTTTAGTTTTAAACAAGTTTTTCATTCATTCATTTATTGTTTGTTTCTTTGTTTGTTTACATCAATGCTTCAGTAACATTGCATATACAAACTTTATTTTTAAGTATCAATGATTTGATGACTGGTATGTCGAAAAGTTTATTTTTACTTTAAAAAATCGTTATAGATAGTGGTGAGGCCTGTTTAGAAACAATTACGCAAGTCTTCTTAAGTCGATTGTTCCTGTCACGTGATGTACGTACTTGACATTTTTAGTATATGCATATTGGTCGTGGATTTGGGTTTGAACCGGTGGCCGGGGTTTGAACCCGCGACCTCCTGATCCGCAAGCCGACGCACTACCACTTGTTTAAAGCTTTTGTCGAACATTTTCTCTTTTTGATTATAAGAGGCATCGCATCATGATCGCTATATAGGCGTTAAGCTATTTTCGTGAAGAAAGACACCAGAGATAAATGAGCCCCTTCTTTTGTTGAACAACAATTAAAGAGAGTATAAATGTTGACTCCGATTAAAGGTTATATCTGAAAATGCTGTCCAGCAAAAGAGTGAGTTGTAATTTTGCGGGTAGAATAAAAAGGCGTCGCGAAGCTTTTTAAGTAATGTTTGGCTGTCTTTAGCTCAACGGTCTAATATTTCTGTGGTCTGGTCATATCATTGTATAAACGTCGGCCAAAAACAAAACAAAACGCAGATATGATTGATAATGACGCATTTTTTTAATACATGTACGTACGAATGTGGAGATTGCTTACAAAGGAAATAACTTCTCGGATTACGTTAAAGATTGTAATTTTATGTTATAATTGTGTAATGTTAAATAGGGATCAGGATGTTTCTTAGACATTTTTATTTTATGTTTTTATTTATTTATCTTTTATTTATTTAGCTTGTTGTTAAAACACATACATGTAAGCTTAAGAATACTAAGCGTTTAACGTCAATTTTATCTGTTGATAGCTTAGGTCGAAGTTATGGTCCCTTATATATATATATATATATATATATATATATATATATATATATATATATATAGAGAGAGAGAGAGAGAGAGAGAGAGAGAGAGAGAGAGAGAGAGAGAGAGAGAGAGAGAGAGAGAAAGAGAGAGAGAAAAAGAGAGAGATAGAGTGAGAGAGAGAGAGGAGAGAGAGAAAGAGAGAGAGAAAGAGAGAGTATTAACTGCAATAAAGTTGCCACGTGGCAATGTAATTCTCCATTGTGGCAAGTGGCACCATAACATGTTCCTTCTGCATGGTCGGTAGATCTTTTTATTGTTATATACTTGATATTAGTTGAAGTTTTCTGTCCAGTTCATCGAACTTATAACTAACGCTACTCGCGCCCATAATGCGATGACAAATGGCAACAAGCAGTAAGGCCAGTCACTTATCACAATGCGATGAAGAATGTTGCTAGTCAAATTATGTTACGCCGCATTATGACAACAGGTGTCGCTGCGAAAGCTTTTAGAAGAAATAAGTGTTTCCAATTTGCCCGATAACATCCCCTTGTGAAATGTGTTATTTATTTATTAAATATAAAAATTTGGAACAATAACAATTTGTTTTGTTTATTCTTAAACATTTATTTATTTATTTTTACTTACATTTCTGATCCTTTACAGTCGAACAAGGGGAAATAATCATGTATCTCTTCCGCTAGCTCTCGCAGCGACACCTGCTGTCATAATGTGGCGTTACATTTGATTTGAAACATACTACATTGCATTGTGCTTAGCGACTTCCTTACTGCTTGCTTACTTTCGTCATTTCATGTTGAGTTTGAGCAGCGTTCGAATTAGAACAGGATTGACCTTAACAACTAGTTACAGAATGACTCCAGAGAAATACAACTATGCAATATGTCTATGCAAAAAGAACAATGTCAAATGCAACAAAGCAGAATGGTATTGTCATAAGGCATACTTCAAATGAGTGAAAAGCCGAATATAAGGTAGGTGATTGCAACAGTTGAAACATTCAAAGCAAAAAAGCTTAACAATTAAAAAGGTATTTAAGCATTAATTAATATGACAAATACATTACAGGACGATAATATAAATTTAGATAAGCATAAATTAATTAATGTACATTTGCATATATTAGGGAGACACGTACATGTGTATGCATTGCGAAAAAAGCAAACAAACAACATTAACAATAACTATGTTTTGTAATGTAAACAATAAATAATTTCATGGCTCTGTGTCGTTTTTTACATAAGTAGATTTTTTTTCTGGATGTACCACAATCCCTTCGTCAAGAGTTATTTAGCATCTTATACTTTCCTTTTGATCAACGCATCTTCAGTTTTCTAAAGAATAACGTTTCAGATTGGATGGTACAGATATGTCCAGTGTTTGTAAGTGTTAAAAATTGCTTGAGTTGTTGCATTTTCCTTGTTCTTTAACCTTGTCTCTAATTTTATGGCTGTTTCCCTATTTCATGTTTGTTGTTCTCACACTGATGTGGTATATAGCCTCTCCTCCGATACAGTGACATAATAAATAATAAATTCCCGTGATCAGCAAAAGCAGCTACATAATTGCTGACGAAGTGGGTGTGATTCTCCAAGTTACACAAAGAAAATTACACAAATGTTAAAAAACCCGGCTGTCATGAATTTATTTTCATTAAGACCAATCCTGAGCTAAGAAAAAGCTATATCAGTTGTATTTGTTTTGTATCTATATAACGAGAGTTTTAAAGTTTAAAACACGACACATTTTTACCATTTTCTATGCGCGTTTGTGGTCCAGTTAAATATATAGGATATTAAATGTCCGCTAACAACAAATGCTTAGCATGTATGATGTCCTTAGAAATATTTTGTGACATGAAATAAAATGCTAGAGTAAATATTGATTTGTGCCATTTTTCAACTTTTATGCTGTTATTGTCGAAGTATGTCCCGATAGACATATTATGATAAATGTTGATGCCAAATATTGATAATTCTGATGTACAACTAATATTCTTGGATAACTTATGTTTGTACTTCTCTGAATACACTCAACAACAGCTACTAAACCCGAAATAAGGCAACATGTTGTTGTTCGTTGTTTTAATCTAGCAGCTTCTTTTTTTAATAAACTGTTCATAGTACATTTAAAACGACATTGCTGAAACTATCGATAAGGACGTAAAACGTCACACCTATGAGAGAAAGAGGAAAACGAACATGGCAGAGCAAACAGCCTAGCTGTTTTAATCCAGCAGCATGAAGTTTTCTGCGAGTATGTAAACTGCATTACCACGCAGCTACCGACCTAGATGTAAAAAGCCATAACTGTGCATGAAAGGGTTAAAGCAGATAGAACAAACCACAATGATGTTTCAACCCCGCGGCGTTACTATGAACTTTAGCTGTGCATGTAAAATTATATTACTAAATGGACCAACTGTGAAATGAGAGTTCGGCTGCTTTAGTTCATGCAATGTATTATAAATAACACACTGTGTGGGTGTAACATAGTTGGTATTGAGTAAGTTTGTTTTATAGATATAGGTTTCAGAGTAAGTTGCATTTAAAGTTATTTAAAAGTATCCTTTGCAGGTAATAAAAAAGTAAATAAAACGTGTGTAAAACATGTTTATAGTCTTACATATAATATTGCATTTTAAATTGTATTATGAGACTATGCATTCTTTACTGGAACAAATAACTATGGTCCAATAAATATCTATAAACTAGTTAACAATTTTATAAAGAAAAATAAACTATCTTTATCAACTGTGTAATGGGATTTTATTTTATTTATAACTACTTGCCAATACCAAAGAAAGTTGTATTAAAATCTTGAAGAAAATATTTGTTATATGCATTATAGAGTCTGTAATCAATACCATGATAAAATAATATATATTTACTATTTGACCTGCACAATTATCGTAAATACATAAACAAACATGCAAACATACATACACACACACACACACACACATATATATATATATATATATATATATATATATATATATATATATATATATATATATATATATATATATATATATATATATATGTGTGTGTGTGTGTGTGAGTATGTGTGTATGTATGTATGTTTATGTATGTGTGTTTATGTGTGTGTATGTATGTGTGTGTATGTGTGTGTATGTGTGCGTGTATATGTGTGTGTATGTGTGTTTGTATGTGTGTGCGTGTTTGTGTGTATGTGTGTCTGTATGTGTGTGTTTGTGTGTGTATGTATTTGTATGTGTGCGTGTGTGTTTGTATGTGTGCGTGTGTATGTGTGCATGTGTATATATGTGTGTATATGTGTGCGTGTGTGTGTGTATGTGTATATGTGTCTGTATGTGTATGTATATATGTGTATGTGTGCGTGTGTATGTGTGTGTGTGCTTGTATGTGTGTATGTGTGTGTATGTGTGTGTGTATTAATATATATTCAAAGAAACATACCATTCTGTCATAGGCGAAACACTTCACATCTAACATTTCTTGACCTCATCTAAGTATAGGGATGAAAAGAATACACTGGTTGTCTAATTAAGCAAATTGAGAAAGTAAACGTGTAACCAATTAAAACCAATTAAAACAAATATCTATCATATATATATATATATATTGTTTTACGTTGTTTAACGCCTATAAATGAAAGTCGTACATATAGGTGTTTAGTCACAAGAAACGTGTGTTTAATGGATATGGTGTGTAATGCTTTCTTCAATTTCACAGCACTCCGTAGCATTTAAAATAATAAAACAGTGGTAGGTATGTTAACAATCAAAAAGGATAAAAAACTACATGTACACTTTGTACAATTTACACATTTCATTGACAAGACAAATGTACGGTTTTGATATTTTCTTGACAACAACATAATCAGCACATGTGCTATAGCTTTGACGCTTTGTACATTTATTTTATTTATTTTAACAACATGTCTAATGACACAGAAACATGGCTTCCAGTATAACACAGCTATTTTACATTAACAAGCACTTGACCCGTTAGGAATATGACAATGTTAAAAACGGAAATAAGATAAAAAAAAAATAACAATGTGTTTAGTTTGTTGGTATTTAACTTTAAAAGGAAGTAAATATTAAAATCTTGAATTAAGGAAATTAACCAATTAACTTTTAGCCTGCTAAGCTTGCATTGATAAAGAAAACAGTGTAAATCCAGAAAGACCAGCTCCTGCTGCGAGCTGTCTGATCAGGATCTGCACTGTTTGCTGCTGAGTTGCTTGAAGTATGTATAGTTACCTATGTATGACTCTAGTTATTTATGTATGTCTATGTCAGAAAATAATTTAGAATCTAGTCTAGGGTAATATCAATGAGACATTAATCGTCTCCCCTGAATAATTCCTAAAGGCAAGTAGGTCTTTTCTGTTGTTTTACACGGTTTTTTACTTGTGGTCTTTGGAGTGTTTGTTGACTTCTCTGCCTTTTTTTAAGCCAGGTTAACCATCATCAGCAAACACTTCCATTTTCAATAACTCTCTATAAGTATTTAAATGGATTTGAAATTTATGCAAAAGTAAGAAATTTTACTGTTTGTAATTGCAATATCTTCAAAGACCAGGCGATAAAGTCCATGAATTCCAACTAAAAGGACCTTCCTACCGTTTGGAATATCTCAGATATTAACTAACAAGAGAAACAATTTTCATTTCACCAAATGTACCCCATTGTAGCATGAGAAAGGTTAAGGAACACTACAAATTGAATTGGGATCAATACTTGATGTTTAATGGATTTACTAGTTTTATATCTGCATATTTGCCTAAAAGGCTATATTATCTACAACACAAAACATTAACAATGAAAAAAAAAATAAAAAGACCAAACCAATTAAAATAATTGAGCAGCTACCTTTAATGTTAAAAACCATAGAAACTAAAAATAGGTTTATACTAATTTCATAAAAAAAAGATAAAATATATTCCAAATCCGTTTGGTTACGAGAAATAAGTTTAAAATTGTTACGATTTTACGTTTAATTCTAATACATACAGTGTTTGTTGGGTGTGTTGTTTTTTTGATTACAAAGAATATTTACAGAAAAGAAATATATGGCACAAGCAAGCATATACATTATTAAAGTTCTTAAGATGAGGTATGATTTTCTTTAAAAATAACATAAGAAAAGTCTGTTACATTTCTATAGTAAAACAGCCTTGTGTTACTAACCTGTTGATTTTGTTTGTTCATTGTTTATTTTTGTTGTTGTTTCTTTTACATTTATCCCAGCAACACTATTTTGGTCATTATAGAGATGTCCAGCAAATACTACAGGAGGAAGACAACAAAAAGGGTTCTTGATTTGTCTTTTTTACCTATACCTTATATTTAACATATTCTACTAAATTATGTACAAATGGGCAAAAATGATAACAAATATAGGCAAGGTTCTTTTGGAAATGAAATATTGTCAACCATATTTCCAACCTCAAATACCTAACATTTCAGAAACTCACTATTATTATAGCCAGAATTTTAAATCATATATGCAAATTCTGTTCGACATATTTCAACAAAATGCCATAATACAGGCAAAAATGCACTATTATAGATTTTGATTAAGTGCCATAAAGCAGAATGTAACAAATTACCATATTGTTGATTGTGTCAGAAATAGAGGATTGACATGAGTTGTCATTTAATACAAACATTTTTTTTAAACGAGTTCAGGAAAATAGATAGTAAGCGAGCGTATGGTAAGCTCACTATCATTTATTCTGGACAAGTTTTATAAATGTGTGTATTAAATGACAAGTCTCGGATTCTATTTATCACATGATTTTAGACGCAAATAGACGATTGCACGAAATTTTAACAAAAATACTAGGTGAAATAGTGGTATGAGGCAATCTGCATTATGATGACTCGACGACGTCATCAATAAAAACAACTATTTGTGTAACATTACACAATATGTAATGTATGTATTTAATGGATAACAAGGGGAATCGTGTCATAAATATTTCAAAATTAATTAAATTAATTATGAATTCCAGAATGGCAAGACTGAAGGAGTACCATACTGCGGTTTGTTGTGAAGCTTCAACATACAACCCTTTAGATCACGGAGACATAACGTTGTAAAATTACCTACTTACTATTATACTGCATAAAGTAGTGCAGACTCTGTCAAGTTTAGAATTAATAAAAGATACTGCAGCCCCAATGCATACTTAAATTTGTGTTGACAAGCCTTTACAATGTTTGCTTATGTACAACAAGTTCACATTAAATAAATCAGGAGGGCGATATGAACAGATGCAACAATCTTACATTCAAAAAATAGACATTGAAGACATACATTTTTTATTTTCAAAAGTACATGTAACAGTCCTCAAAAAAGTAAGAAACGCATTGCACATCAAGTAATCAATAGTTTTCCTATAGCTTCAGTATGACTATTTTAAGTCACTTCCTGCAAACTTTGAAGGACTTCAAGTATATCCGGCTGATAAGGGATAAGTGCGATGTAGTGTGAAGACATACATGCTTTATGGCAAATAATGCAACATTTATAGGAAAGATGACATATTTAAATATGCAGGAAATAAGTATTTTTACAAAATAAAGATAACGGATCCGGCCATCAAGTTTTCACACTTATCCCTTTAGTTCATACATAGGCCATTTTACGCATTGCAAAACCTGGACATCTACAGTAGAAGATTCTGTACAACATAGGGTTTATTTGTAGATTGTTTTAGCCTAAGATCTAGAATGATATTTTGTGTGTCACATTATTATCAAGTGCTATGAAGGAAATGGTTATTTTGACAAGATTAGAATATGTTCTCATCTGTATACGAGGTTCAGTCTGTATCAGCCTTTTGCTTTCTGAGTAAAAGGCTGTCATTATTTTTGTAAAATCCATTATAAAAACTAGATATCAGAGGAAAGACCCATGTAAGAGTCCTTAACAAGTAAGAAACATATTACACATCAAGTAATCAATGTTTCTATGGCCTCAACATGTGATATTTTTTGTCACTTCCTGTGGACTTTGTGATAAGAAGCACAACTTTAAGAAACAATTCAATCTTATCTGTTGTCGATTCTGCACAACAAAGGGTTTATTTGTAGACTTGTTTAGCCTAAGATCTAGAATGATATGTTGAACATACATGTATTAGAAATACTTTAAACTGTTCCAAAGAAAATCAACACAATTGGGTTAAGTTTCAAAATCGTATACATGTATTATGAAGAAAAGGGTTATTTCCAAAGGATTGGAACATGTGCCCTTCTGTTTAGTCTCTATCAGCCTTTTGCTTTTTGAGTAAAACGCAAGACATTATTTTTGACAGGGTGTGACATTTTCCATTGTATAAACTAGTTCTACACTTTATTATCAGAGGCCATGATTTTACTGTTTTTACTATTAAGAAAAGACCACCAGACAATTGCTTTTAGAATAACTGGTGCACTGCAGTTCAGATTGGAAGATCTGACACAAAAGTTTTTACCGTAACTGAGACTTGATCTCCTGTTGTGAGAGGCCAGGAAGTCAGAATAATTTGGTTATTGGGTTTATCGTTCCATCAACAGCATTTCAGTTATCTGGAGAAGGTGTCTACTTGAAGCAGCTATAGTGCTGCCTTCACTACCATGAATGCCTTGCATATTACCACACCCAGTCACATTATCCTGACACCGGGCAAACCAACCTTAGAACTACCCTTATATTTGCTTGAGCATTACCAAGGGAGCCATTTTTAATGACTTTGTTATGCCCAGGCCCGGGATCGAACCTGGGGACTCCCGTACATGCAGCCAGAAGAGTTACAGATTGGTGATTCTAATCACTATGCAAATGTGCCCCATTAGACACAAATCAGACTAAATAGTTCAAATGCCAGCATTAAATGTCGATATTATAACTTCAATAACACATTGTGACTTTCTAAACTAATTACATATTGTAATGTCATATGAAAACAATTGACAAACAAAAGTGATGAAATACAGGATGGGACCGAGCTACACTTAATTAGAAACTTCAACAGTCTCACTCAACATTAACTGAGCTATAAGTAAACATTTTATAATAAGGTCTAATTCTCAGACCAAATTTAGCCATCTTGTTATGTGACAGGACAGCAAGATAATTTATGTTGCTTACCTAAAGACAGATGATCTTAAGTACTTATACAATTAATTATTTAAATGACACTGTCTTATTTTCAGTCCAAGTTCCACTATGTAATTCCTAGTTCAGCATTAAATGATAGAATGATAAATATTGATAGTTATCTTCATAAAATGAGGTTTATAGCCTTATGTATTTTGTATTTTGGGTTTTACGGCACACCGACACTTGATACTTCATACGGCGCCGAAAACATTGAAGTTCAACGACGATAGAATATTATCAGCTTAAAATTAAAATACGTGAGTAAAAACAAAAATCTATCAGGTTAAAAATGTGAATGATGAAAACAGGTTAACTAATTAAACAGTTTAAACGTAAAACGTTAGCATAATAAACATTTTTAATATTTGTAACTTATTAAGAATACCAATCTCGTTCAAAAAGCAAACAATATAAGGGCTGTAATTGTACCAAGGAAATTATAAGTATCAAAGGAATAAAAAATACACAAAAACACAAATAATGATATATTATGATAAAGTTCATCATTTGACATTTAAAAGTGTAAAATAAATAATTACAAAAAACATGAAAATGTCCTGAAGCCATTGAATTTTATTACAATGATTCAATACTATCATAAATTGATAATGAACAGCGTGATACAGATAGTATTTACAGTTTTCCAAATATGGTACTTTTTAGATTAATCACTACAACAAAGAAATATCAGACATTTTACACTGAGGTCTATATAACATTCGATACATACAACATTTTTTAAAACTCTTATAAGGTGCCAGAAACCCAGGTATAAGGAGTTCAGCTTTTGCTTATTTCTTGATTCCTCTCCCAAATCTTTTATACGATACTTGAGCCTTAAAATAATTATAAATATAAGGTTTGTTTTTAGACATAAGGCATGTTAACAAATTCTAAGTATTTTGACGAAAACTCGACTATACTGATATGACTATTGAATGTTAACAAAAGGGAAGCAAACACACACTTGTAGACACGATACTGGATAAAAACAAAATGAGATTTGAGGTAAAACTTTAATAAAGTATCAAATTCACTACTTAGAACAGATGAAGTGAAATATTCTTCTTAGATACATGCAGTAAAATAGTACAATAAAACATTGCAGTAAAGGATTACTAGTTTGCTTTAAAGTTTGCTTAAATATGAGGAAGGTTAACAAAAACACAGAACAGTTTGCTCTCAATAAATGCTGTTTTATTTATTTGGGTTTTACGGCATATCGACACTTAACAGGTCATACGGCGCCGAATACAAATTTTAAAGTGCATAAAGCACAATCAGGCTAAAATAAACTATGTAAGTAAAATATAGAAAAATATAAAAAAACTATAAGGTTAAAAGAGGAAAATATAATTGAAAACTAAACGGTTTAAAAATGCATAACGGTTGATAAATAAACAGTTTAAATTCACAACTTATTAAGAATACCAATCTCGTTCAATAAGCAAACAAGTTTAGAATCCGACACTGTCGTAAATAGTTCGTACATGTTTTTGACATTAAAATACTTCGACCGAACATGGTCTGTGTCTGGAATTTATGCTTTAAAAATGCAGAATATTAAAAAAAACTGCCATCTTTGCATAAAGTATGCCAACAAAAGCAGAAAAGGTATGCTTTAAAACATTTTTTAAGATATGCACATACTAATGAAAATTATATTGAAATATATTGCTTGAAATAATGTTCATAAATAGAAGGTGTGCTCACCGTTATACAAATTAAGTTTATATAATGCAGTAAACATAATGCATGCTAACAAAAACATATAAAGTTGTGCCCGTGGCATTGGGTTGAGTCGTCAACTTGTCACTCCTCTGAATGCTTGGCCTCTCATTGTGTGTGTTCGAGTCCGATTCAGGGCAAAGGACTTAATGTAGAAAGGTCTTCCAGCTGACGTGCTGTGCGCCAGTGGTTCTACCTACCTACCTGTGGTCTTCCTCCACCAAAATAGCTAGACAACGCAATATTGATCCTAATTTGTCACTGTGATGTATTTCAAAAACAAAAACAAAATCAGTATAAAAGTATGTTTATTTATTAGATAAACTTATTAAACAGGAATGCTTAAAAATAATATACACAAATATAGAATATGATGGAAATAACAGTTGTAAATGATGATTAGTCTAACAAGTGCCTTAGAACACAATTAAATTAACACAAACACAGTTTAGTTTGTTTTAAAAACTGCCATTAAATAAGTTATGTGAATCATTTACCACCAGTTTATTTATTACTGATTTTTAGCACCTTTGTCCAGATCTGTGCAGTCAGCTGTATTTGGTTCGACTAAAGATCGAGCTCTATCTAAACCATTTGAATGTTCATCATGTAACGACATTTGATCATCAGGGTCTGCCTTAAGATTAGGCAGATGATTGCAATCTGAGACAGTCACCACAGATTCAAGATCAATTTCATTCTCAAAAATGTTCGGATTAAAGCCAGATTTTGCCTCGAAATCCTCGTAGCTCATTTCTTCAACACTGCTTAGGAAGTTAGGCTTTTACACGATTCTTCATCACATTCTTTAAACTCACACTAAATAACATCAAAACAACGGGGACTCGCATGAACTGACATTTCGAGTGTTGTTTTTGTTTTTTGCAGACTACAAATTCGTACTTTTATTGATTTTATTACTATTACTAAACAATTTTAATCATGTTTTTGTAATACATGTTGTTTCATTTTTTCTGATAGATTTTTTTTTTCAAATTTTCTATATCATTGTTAAATAAAACTTAGGAAAGTGGCGAGGAACTGTCCGGTTAGCTCAGTCGGTAAAGCCGCTGCCACGTAAGTTTTCAATCCCGCAGGTCAGAGATCGAAACCGCTCGCATCCTCTTTTTTTTAATAGCCTCTTTTGCTCTATTTCGTCAATATTTATATTATGGACATTTATGGGGTGACCACAAGCATAATTACGGGATAAATGAGTTTCGTTCTCGTAAACACTCCTGATCGTTTCGTCAAAAAAGTAGTCCGGCTTAGAGCAGGTGCGCGAATATCGGTTGATAAAGCTCATCTTTATCACACGGGTTATATCAACCGATATTTACAGAGATGGTGGGATAAATTATTTGTACAAAGAGTTAAATCAACAGTAAGCGTGTTAATCAGCTCTGATGGAAATTCCTAGACATTATTTTGTATTATTATATATCTAATAAATGTAACCAATCGACAATCTGCATTTGTATCACGTGACCGTCCAATATATTCCCGTATTGGATCCAAAAAATATATATTAATTTCATATTGGACGGTTGGGTACATGTGCACTAAACGATGCTAGTCTGGTATCCGATTTCAATCTCTAACGAATTAAAGACCGAGAACCATGCGTGCATAAAGACGCTTGTTAGTATATGTTTAAAGCTGCTTGTAAATCTTCTAGCTGACCAGGAAGCGTTGTTTTGTTTTGACAGAAGTCAAAATGTTGACAGATGAAAGAATTTCTGATTTTATCGACGGACAAAAGGCGAAAAACACTGTAAACAAAACGAATTCAGATGTTGGAATATTTATTCGATGGTTGGCTGCTACACTGCCATCTGAATCGCGCAACTTAGAAAAAATCCCCCTGCACAACTAGACTCTTTCTTGAAAAGTTTTTATTTGAGAGTGAGGAAGAGAAACGGGGACGAATACGAACAATAAACTTTAATTTCTATTAAAAACAGCATTGACAGATATTTATGTGAAAAATCATATGGATATAATATGCGCCGGGGGGGGGGGGGGGGGGGGGGTGAGTTTAAATCCAGTCGAGAGGTGCTAAGTGCCAAGGGCAAACAACTGAAAAAGTATGGAAAGGGAAGGAAGCCTAATAGAGAGGAAAAGGTAACAGCCGAGGAAAAAAGGTATAATGACTAAACTTCTTAGGTGAACGTTAAACTATCAAAGGTCGGTACATTATCTAATATAAGTAATAAGTCAGTTTGTTTGTTTATTTGTTTATTGGGTTTATCGTCCCACCAACAGTATTTCAGTTATCTGGAGACGGTGTCCACTTGAAGCAGGTATAGTGCTGCCTTCACTGTGTATAGCATGCCGTGAACACCTGACATGATACCACACCCAGTCACATTATCCTGACACCGGGCCAACCAGTCGTGGAACTACCCTTATATTTGCTTGAGCGTTAGCAAGGGAGCTATACCACTACCATTTTTAACGACTTTGGTATGTCGCGGCCCGGGATCGAACCCGGGGTCTCCCGTACCTGGAAATAAGTCAGTGTAAACCTGGGCCGAAACAAGATATTTGACACTCTTTTCTACTTTGCCATTATTTTCTTTTTAATTTTAAATGCAAACAGTGATGCTGACTCTTTGTTCACAGAAATTGTGGGCCCTTGGAAACATGGGAACGCATGAGCCATATGCATTGACGAGAGCCGTGTGGTAGAGAAATAACTTCTTAGGATTTCGTGGGAGAGATGAGCACAGGAAACTTCGGTGGGGGGACATTACCATTCGAGAAGAAGTTGATGGAACAAGGTATTTAATTGATAACTTAAAAGTCTAATTATAGCTTTTGTTGTTTTGGACTTTATTATATTTTTTTTAAGTTCAAAATACTAATAGCAAAAGACAAGCTGTCTTAATAGATTTCTTTTTTTTCCTTTAAATTGACTAAATGCTTAACCATCTTTGTTGCTTATAAATTGAAATTATGTTTAACTCAAGGTAAAATGTTGATAGAATAACTTGAGTAAATATTGTAGGTACCATTTAAAATGTGTTTGTTTACTTATGATGTCTGTTCTTTCTAAAAAAATCACACAATGTATAAATGAATGCATTTTATGCTTTACAGGTATATGATGTTTGAAGAACGAGATATGAAAACCCGGAAAAAAACATCAGACATGAGAACCATCAATCCCCGTCTTTATTAAACAAAAGACAAGCCTGAAACATGTCCTGTAAATCTGTTTTTGGAGTATACGCACAGGTATGTGTTAATAATATTTAGTTAGCAAATAAGTTATAACATAAATCAGTTTTTATTTCAAGATCACATCATGATGAGTATTTTACATGAACATATCCATGGCAAAAAGTAGTAGAATTTCAAATTTCTTTAAGATTTAATCAACTGTTTCTCAATTTTAGGACAGTAAAACTCGTTGATCAACACTTAAAATGTTCATTCTTTTCAAATCTATAAATAAGAACGATTTGGATTCCTGCTAAAAATAGACACCGAGCTCCTAGATTTTTAATCGGTTTAATTGAAAGTCTGAAAAATGCGAAGATATAAACCTTGAGCAGCATAACGTTATTGTTGAAAACTGGTTTGAATTCTTCCAAGAATATGCCGAAGCAGGCAAACACATACTTCCCTTCGAGTTGGACCATAAATGCAGTTTAATTACACTCCTCCTTTTTATATTGGAAAGAAAATAATTATAGAATAAAAAACTTACTATCTTAGCGCATTTTTCAGCAAACAACCAGTGTAGTATCGTGAATATTATGCTTAGCAAATATACAATGATATTGCCTAAATTAGATTTCTGTTATGTATTGCGCATAATTTTTATGTACAGCATTTATGGAAGGTACAACTAAAACTTAAAAAAATACCAAAATTTCCAGTGGAGCCGCGAAGGCTTTATTAGATGTAGGACCCGAATACAACTATCAGTAAATATTGTAGAACAAACAAAATTTAAGTAAACCTTTTCCAATTTAGATATTTTCTTTAAACTGTACATGTTGGGGTTCTGGAACATTGGCCAAGCAAAGCTATTATTTAAACTTGGACCAAAACATAACAGATTGTGCACTCATCAAAAACTACCGTCATGTTCTACTACACTGTTCATTGAATTTCACAAAAACAAACATCATTACTACAATTGCCAAAGTATATTAAAGATGTGTTCAAATGTTTGAAACAGCAACATTTTTTAGCAAACGCAAAACTGCTCGAAATGTTAAGAACTATTGCTAAACATGGTCCTTCGTAAAGCTTTAGATCACAAAATTATACAATTATCATATACTTAACAACATATATTTCCTTGTCTCTCTTTCTATGCACTTGATACATAATTCTTCAACCCTGGGTTATTGCTTAAAACGGATTATAAACAAGATTCCTCAATAACAAAATCTATTCTCTTTAGACTAACAAAGGCGGACAAACAATCTCCCGATAATCTTTCAATACCTATAAAACCCCTCCTGTAAATTGTCCACATTATTCGATATTGTTCATTTGGTTAGCACAGTTAAGTCTTGTAAATAAAATGATAATAACGTGGGATCTTTTCTTATAAAATTCCAACTTCGAGATATATTTTTATAATTTACCAGATTGATTTTGTCTGCTTTCGTTAAGCTTTAGATTTTGTCCACCTACGCTAAAATAAACGGAAGGGATTTTGTCTTGTAGGGATTTCGTCAACATTTCGTACAAATGCGAACTACTATTGTCACTGTTAATGTTTTCATTTTGCTTTCGTATAAGTTTTAACTGCATGTTTGCTCTTTTTTTATGTCAGAATCAATCTCAAAGCTGTGACCTCTATATATTTTCGCAATTCACACAAAAAGCCTTCATATCAAAAAGTACAACCAAATTCTTGATCGCATCTTTTAAGATTTTTTTTCATGACCAAAGTACACAGAATATCTACTGTGTACCATCATTGGTATGCAAAATCACAAACAATCGTAACACCTCAGCTAATGCCGTTAGCATCACCGCCGATGACTTCAGGTTGTTTACGGGGAAGTTCGAATGCTATACACAGGGGATGTTGTACTCGAGCCAGATGGCCTCAGGGGGTCTGGCTAGCAGGAAGGGCCGCGTGGCATTAACTACTGCTCGAGCGGCTTAGTATATGACAGTTTGGGGAACTAATATATCCATGAGGTCCCTGCACAGTCTACAAATTTGTGTGATCAGGACATTTCTCAAGAAATATAGTTTAGAAAAACTGTTCGGGTCAACTGGAGTGGTGGGCCGGGGAATGGGGGACTTTCTCCCCCACCCCCCTCCCATAAATCCGGGCCTAATACAAATGCTTGACACAGCAGTAATTAGTGCCGATCGTGATCAGAAAGCTTCGTACTCTGAGCTGGATTCTGAATACTTGCATAAACCATATAAATAGGTGCTTACAGCATTATAGCATTATAGCAAGATATTGTGACTTAAGTCTTCAGTAAGTACTGCATAGGTGCAATGACATAAAGGTGACCTACATTTTAAACTAGTTAAGGTGGAGAAAGCACAATGCAGGATGCCAATTAAATACTACTTTAAAAACTGGCTAAAAGTGTTGTCAATTTCTTTGAAACTACAGATTGCATTTGAATCCCCAAAGTCAAGTGATGTTGTTGTTTTTTTCTTCTAGTTTTTGTTACAGTCATTACAGAGATTGAAATAATTGTTTTTCTTTTGTCTTTTAATATCTGTTGAGTATGTCATGCTAAATTCATACGTTCATAAATTTTACTTTGGCCAATCTCTATAGGGTCTATTACAAAGCTCCATCTTAGATTCTTGGGCCAATCAGTGTTTTGTTTATGTTTGATGTGTACACATGATTGAAATTATTGAATGCACTATTCGGAAATACTAGGCAGTTTAGTGAAAAACTGCTAAAAGTGCCACAACCATTTTGACTCACCCAACCTTAAACGAAACGATCTTACCATCTTACATGTTCACATACAATTTAGTGATGGGATGTTATATTTTACCCTTTCACTCATTGAGGTTCAACACAACTTTGCATTTTTAACAAAAATAAATAAAAATTTAAATCTGTCCAACAGTCATCAAGTCTCTTCAAGCTATTACCTTGGTAAGATGAAGAAATGAAAGACAATTGTAAAAGAAATCAATATCTATGTTTATTCTCCTATACATATCCACAGCAGATTAATTTATACATTGGAAAGCATAACTAACTTTGTCCAAATTAATGAGAAGTTCTAAAATGAAATCTCTTAAAAAGTCATACCATGTTGGTGAGCCTTTACAACATTTAAAGTGTGTTCAAATATTTTTATGTTAGTGATATCATGTTAACTTTATCAAAGAAGTTTTTGTTTATTTAGTTTATCTCCCACCAACAGTATTCAGTTATCTGGAGACGGTTTTTAACATGAAACAGATATAGTGCTGCCTTCACTGTGTATAAAAGACCATGGACACCTGGCATGATACCACACCTAGTCACATTATCTTGGCATTGGGCCAACCAGTGGTGGAACTACCCTTATATTTGCTTGAGCGCTAGCAAGGGAGCCTATACCACTACCATTTTTAAAGACTTTGGTAGCTTAGCTTGAAGACCCGGATTGAACCTGGGTCCTACCCTACCTGGAGCAGACGCTCTGCCGATTGCGCTACAAAGTAAATTATTCATTTATTGTATTGAAGAAAATATCTTAAAAGAACCTTAAATGATAGCAACAGCTTTTTAGACTTTTCATTGTAATTAACAAATATGACTGACTGTTAAATACAAAACAATGTTTTAAACCTATGTATTTCATATAAAAATAATAAAGATTAGAGAAGAATTAAAAAATGTAACAATACAAACATGAGAAGTGGGAACTGAGTTCTTTGAAAAGTCTTTTTGTTGTATACATATGTTCTCTCAGTAATTAGCACACAACTGCAATATGTTCATGTTATTGTTCTAACCTAAATGAGAAGATATATCAAATTAAGCACATAATGTATATAGTATCATTAAATGAAACGACAAGAAGTTCACATCATCATCACCACCATTTGCATTATCATCATCATCTTTATCATAAAACAATGCCAAATTTAAATGATTGACAAATGATGTAAAAGTAATAAGTAATAAACACGGTGGTCATATAGGCGGTTTTAATCCCAGGAGGATGCCAATTTGACAACATGAGTGATGTAGTTTTTGTAAAGAAATACTCAAGAATAAGTAAGGGTCTTGAAACATAAACATAGATTGGGCACTCATGACACATTGAGTAATACACAGATATATCAATGTACAATTATGTGTCATCTTAAGACATTTTTAATAAATATATCTGCTAATGACAACTCATGGCACTTCATGTACCTACCTGGTACATAAGGGCTGATGCCTGCTATGACATAATACGGGTACATAATCCGTGTAAAACTGCAATACTTAAAACATGTCAAACTTGTTTTACATCATTGTAACTTAGTCCAATTACAGAAGAAGGCAAACAATTATATTTATTTTGAAGATTAATTGATTAAAGTAAACTGTATACTCAGTGTTAAAGAAAATATGCATTATTCGATGTAGATTATCTTCTTTAGTTAAAAAACTGAACAGAACAGTGACACCATAATATGCAATATTATATTAATATATACTTTTTGACCCCACGTGACCCAGTTAGGAACTCAACAAAAATTTTATGCAGACAAACATTCTGACCAAGTTTGGTGAATATTGGGCTATAAATAGGGCCTCTAGTGTGTTCAAAAGATTTTTCTTAGATTTGACCTAGTGACCTACTTTTTGACCACACGTGACCCAGTTATGAATTCGTCAAAGATTTCATGCAGCCAAACATTCTGACCAAGGTTGGTGAAGATTGGCTTATAAATATAGTATCTAGTGTGTTCAAAAGCTTTTTCTAAGATTTGACCTAGTGACCTGTTTTTTGACCTCACGTGACCCAGTTATGAACTCATCTAAGATTTCATGCAGGCAAAGATTCTGACCAAGGTTGGTGAAGATTGGGCTATAAATGTAGTCTCAAGTGTGTTCAAAAGCTTTTTTTAAGATTTGACCTAGTGACTTACTTTTTGACCCCACGTGACCCAGTTACGAACTCATCAAAGATTTCATGCAGACAAACATTCTGACCAAGATTGGTGAAGATTGGGCTATAAATATAGTCTCTAGTGTGTTCAAAAATCTTTTTCTAAGATTTGACCCAGTGACATACTTTTTGACCCCACGTGACCCAGTTACAAACTTTTCCAAGATTTCATGCAGACAAACATTCTGACCAAGTTTGGTGAAGATTGGGCTATAAATGTGGTCTCTAGTGTGTTCAAAAGCTTTTTCTACGATTTGACCTAGTGACCTACTTTTTGCCTCAACGTGACCCAGTTACGAACTCGTCCAAGATTTTATGCAGACAAACATTCTGACCAAGTTTGGTGAGGATTGGATTATAAAAATAGTCTCTAGTGTGTTCACAATCTGTTTCTAAGATTTGACCTAGTGACCTATTTTTTGACCTTACGTGACCCAGTTCAGAACTCATCAAAATTTTATGCAGACAAACATTCTGACCAAGTTTGGTGATGATTGGGCTATAAATAGGGCCTCTAGTGTGTTTACAATCTTTTTCTACGATTTGACCTTGTGACCTACTTTTTGACCCCACGTGACCCAGTTACGAACACATTTAATATTTCATGCAGAAAAACATTCTAACCCAGTTTGGTGAAGATTGGGCTATAAATGTAGTCTCTAGTGTGTTCACAAGCTGTTTTCTAAGATTTGACATAGTGACCTACTTTTTGACCCCATGTGACCCAGTTACAAACTCATCCAAGATTTCCTGTAGACAAACATTCTGACCAAGTTTGGTGAAGATTGGCCTATAAATGTGGTCTCTAGTGTGTTCACAATTTTTCATAAAATTTGACCTAGTGACCTATTTTTGACCTCACGTGACCCAGTTACAAACTCATCCAAGATTTCATGCAGGCAAACATTTTGACTAAGTTTGGTGAAGATTGGGCTATAAATGTAGTCTCATGTGTGTTCACAAGCTTTTTAAAGATTTGACCTAGTGACCTACTTTTTGAACCCACGTGACCCATTTAAGAACTCATCAAAGATTTCATGTAGACAAACATTCTGACCAAGTTTGGTGAAGATTGGGCTATAAATGTGGTCTCTAGTTTGTTCACAATTTTTTCCTAAAATTTGACCTCGTGACCTACTTTTTTGTCCCCAGGTGACCCAGTAATGAACTCTTCCAGGATTTCATGCAGACAAACATTCTGACCAAGTTTGATGAAGATTGGATAAAAATTGTCGCCTCTAGTGTGTTCACAGGGTAAATGTTGACGACGGACGACGAACAATGAACGACGGACGACGGACGCCGGACGACGGACGAAGCGGTATCACAAAAGCTCCCGTTGAGCACGTTGTGCTCAGGTGAGCTAAAAAAATGTTTCATTGTTCTTCTCACATCGGTTAGGGTAGATATGTTTTCTCCAACAATAGAAGGATTTTTTTGGATTTAGGACCGAACAAATGACTGGCGCGATTATAGTCTCTGGTACTCATTCATTTAGACCAACAAAAGTAACATGTATTTCACTGTCTTGATAAAAATCACTATAGCATTGTTGTATTGTTTCAGCCAACGACAGTGCACGGTTTAAACTGGTCGACAAGTATGAGCTGGAGCGACAGTCCAAACCTTCTATTCCTACCAATACACTGAGAAAGTCTTTGTGGGCAGTCAAGCTTTACCAGGAATGGGTAGATATGTATTACAACACGGAGATGACGACGTGGTCAAACAAACTCTTTTAAACACGTCAGATCTTCTGACGTTGTCGGAACATGACATTAATCTTGTTTTAAGTAGCTTTGTTTTGTCGTTAAAGAAACGTGACGGTGGAGACTACACCAGTGGCAGTCTTTTTTCTATAATTATGGCCATTCAAAAACAAAACATTTGGAGGTCAATGGCCGCCGGGTTTTTTTCCTTAACGATCCACGCTTTACACAACTCAAGAACTGCCTTGATAACGTTATGCAAGCAGTTACCCAAAAAGGTGTTGGGTTAGTCAAACGCCAGGCATCTGTTATTACACAAGAGCAGGAAAACACCTTGTGGGAAAAGGGAATATTTCGAACTAGCAATCCCAAGACTCTCTTTTACACTCTATTTTGGACAGTAGGTGTAAATTTTGGTCTAAGAGGCGGTGACGAACACCGAAATTTGACACTAGATAACTTTAGGGTAGTTACGGATACTGATGGTTTAGAATATCTTGAATATTGTGAAAGTATATCTAAAACTTACAAGGGGGGCCTCAAACACAGGAGAATTGAGCCTAATAGAGCGCGAGCCTATGCCATTCCTGGAAGTGACCGTTGTCCAGTCAAGTTGTCTAGGACGTACATTTCTCGTCTTAACCCAAGTGCACAGTCCTCTACGTTTTACTTTCAGCCATTAACAACGCCCGCTGGTAGTGTGTGGTTTTCACTTGCTCCAGTTGGTCACAATAAACTGAAAGATATTGTGAAAACAATGATGCAAATGGCCGGTTACCATGGTTACTACACAAATCATTCACTTAGGGCCACTACGGCAACACGACTGTTTAAGGAACATATTCCCGAGCAAATGATTATGAAGCAAACTGGTCACCGTAGTAATGCTATTAATAACTACAAACGCACCACTGATGAGCAAAAGCGTCTCGTTTCTGCGGTTCTGCAAGGGACCACTAAACCGCCATTTTCGCATTTCAAAGATGAACAAGTCAACCAAACTGCCATTGGTTTACCCCCATCATTGACTGATAAAAAGTTGCATAATTTCAATGTGACCATTTCCACAATACATTTCCACCTATAATAAATTAATTGTGAATATCTCATGATATTTGTGCATATATTCGGTTTAACGGAAATCGGATAGTACTTTCCGTTATTTGTATTTCGGTGCATTGAAGAGTATGTTGTTTTTCATATGATTTAAATGATATGATTCGGATGAAATTTTGTCCCAAATGTTAGACTTATTCGAGGAAAAGAACCTCAAAATGCATACAGGTAAGTGCGATTATGTTACCAAAATTCCAATATTTCGAACATTTTTTTTAACTTTTAGAGTTGGAGTGAACATCTGTTTTCAAACTTATTTTAACGATGCATAGATGACCATTTCTCTGGACAGTACCCGTGTTATTAAAACACAAATTTAGAATGATAAATTACAGAATTGGTTATGACAGGCAATCGTTGAACCTTCGATTTATTGATATTTCATCTAGGGCTATTACCAATGCAAGGGAAATGACTTCTAAATTTGATTTTGTCTGATTTGATTGTATAAACAATGTGCAAAAAACACAATTTAGAGTATGTTTTACTTTTGGGGATAACTTTAGCATAATTTTTTTAAATACACATTTAAATACGTATTTCGTTTTAGTTGAGTCTACCGGGTAATTACTTTATGAACAAATGTAACTGCAGGTTTTTAGAATGGAATTTCACTATGCAAAACGTTCCACTACAAAATATCTTTACTTTGTCGTAGGTGTTTACGAAATGCATTGAAACAAATACGCGTTAAATAAAACTTGCATAACTATTTTATAGATGTGGATTGTATTCAATACAAAGAAAGTTTACATAATTTTGTGTATGTTTATTTATTACAGGGAACATATTGCCTGTGCACGTGACCAGGTCTTTCCTGACTGACCCGGTCGATCTATAGATCGACCAGATCTGTCTAGAAAGACCTGGCCACGTGCACAGAAAGACCTGTCTACAAGAAATCTATTGTCTGAACACAACTAAGCACAAAACAACAACACTGTTTTGCATTGGGCAAGACTTGCGATCGGTTTATTTACATCGGAGTGTTTACAACTTGTATTTGTTATATACAATTTTATAACATGTAAAATAAATATGTATATCTACTAACAAACTTTACTGATATACAATGCATATAAATGCACAAAACCATACATTCATTACAATTATCGTATACATGAAACTAACCCTTAACATTGAGAGCTAATTCGAAGGCCAGGGAAAAACCCAGAGATAAAAACTCACTGAACTTTGCCCAATGTAAAAAACTCTGGGAAACTGTACCCCCGAACTAACTCTAATGTAAGCTTCATGAAATCACTCGTTACATGACCTGCTATTAATCAAAACCAAATTCTTGTTATTTCTAACATCATATAAGACCAACGTTTTCACAAACTCATAGCAAATGCAAAATAACTGCATTTCCAACGATTCGAATTTGAAATAGAAACGATGTGAACCGACCGAAGTCTAGCGTAGAACTGACCACCAAACAGAACCCTCGTGCCTTTTCCCGCTCTTACCCGCCTGATTGACCACTGGTCACCTGATACATATCCCATCATTCAAATACACAATCACCCCTATTGTGCATGCCGTAATGTTAAGACATACGTTCTGTGCTATACTACGTAACGCACAGAACTTTCAAGTCTGAACACAACTAAGCACAAAACAACAACACTGTTTTGCATTGGGCAAGACTTGCGATAGAACAATACAAAGGATAGATCGACCGCATTCAAATTCGAATCGTTAAAATACAATACCACTCTCAAAGTTTTAATTTCTTGGTAATTAACAATTTCTTTTCCAAAGAATCGTCTACATAACCGTCCTTGGCCGTGTCTGACCTCCACCGACCATGACGCTTCAAACAACGCTCAGAAACCTCTTCTGCATTGGCAGCCTCCGTGGCTCCGCCAGCGCGCAAAGAATGCAAACCCAGATTTGAATCAGGCGCAGCCAACTTTAACTTTGAAACTACACATTCCCTAGTACGTATATAACTAAGCTTTTTGTCCTTATGTAGCAAAAAACATTTCTCCCCCGACCTACAAGCTGGTCTAAACAAAAAGATATCTCCCCCCAACTGCAAATAAGCAGAACTAATATATCTCTGTAACATACGTAAAGGACAAGCAGACGTTTCCCCCCGAGAAATTAATACTTCATTACCCTTCCTATATATGTCAGTCTTACTCTTTTTTTATAAAAAGCCTAATATGATCATCATGAATAGTAACATCATTACACCTTAAACTGCTGACTTCATAATGGACAAATCTCTCAAAGTAATAACGTCCGTAGAGCCCACAAACATGTCACACAGTGTAATTAACTGCTCTGAAGTAACGACGTCCTTCTTGACTATGGGTTTAGAGTTCAAACGCTTGGCACATTCTAGCATAGATTTTATCAACTGGCTGTCTGTAGGGTCCTTTGAATCACTAATATTATGGTACCACTTAATACCATAATAAGCCGACGACACCACACTGTCCGACTTTCCAGAGTCTATAAGAGACGATAAATACATAGCGACGTGGATTGGATACGCTGGTTCACAGGGGAAGTGCCTCTCAGCACAAAAGTCTTTAAACAGCTTTACTTGATGGGAATATTTGGCAACCGTATTGTCCGACCTAGACGCCAACAAATGACCCGCCATACGATCGATAACGTTGTCTCTATCAGATATCGCTACACCAGCCTCATCGAATTTCCTTTCAAGTGTAGCTCTTAAACCAACACCTGAAAACACACAAAACTTAAATGACAATACATATTTACCAAACTATCTAAGTTTGTTTGTTTTTGTTTTGTTTTTTAAAAACCAGTTGCATCCGTGCAATCACATTTTAACGCCAGCAATCTGAAACTCAAAGATTCATTAGCAAACATTCCATTATTGCCACGTCCAAGCGTTACCGCTCCCAATACAGGCAACTCAAACACATCCTTTATAAAATCACAGTACTCTCCCTTTCCATTGGTTATCATTGACCAAAAAGGAGCTGATTTCCACTTTGGAACTACTAGTGCCCCACAACAACTCTCGTACTTAATTTTCTTTATAGACTCCATTACTTGATTAGGTGGAGGAACTATCCAGTTCTTTTCACCCCGCCAACACTGCTTGAATGCGTCTACGGCTTCCGTGCCTGGTACCCAAAATCTAGAATTAAAACGTAAACATTTAGCATTGTAATGCGTAGCAAAACGATCTACTGTAAATGGTCCCCACTTATCGTTTAAATACTCAAATATTGACTGATTTATTGACCAGTCATCACAATCCTGACATCTACTCAAATAGTCAGCATGCACATTCTGCTTTCTAGGAATCCATGTTGCGTACAGACAAACATCATTTTTACTACACCAATCATGAATAGATAAACATATCTCATGCACACCGCACACGTTGCTTCCAGATTCTAAAATATAAGACACATTCTTATTATCAATATATAGCGCTACCTCTTTGCCATGCACTATAATTTCATTACTACACAGTACCCTACGTACAGCCTCTAGCTCCCGCCACGTAGAGCTCTGACTAGCTTCCAGCTCTGTCCATGAGCCACTAACCTGTGAACCTACTACTGGGTTACGACTACCACTGTGCACTTCCGGGCACAAACCATTAGATTCACTTCCGGGAATCTTCTCTCTACAAATATCCACTTCCGGGGATATCGAACTACCAGGCTCCTTTCTTTGAGCTCTAAACGCATTGTCCACTTCCGGGGACAAGGCACCCTCAGATTCACTTCCGGGAATCTGATCTAAACAACACACTTCCACACCGGTGGGTTTATCTACACCACTTTCGCCTACTTCCGGAGGCAAACACAAACTCATATACTCTGGCAATTCCGATGCCCACCGTAACTGATCATTATTACCTAAGTCTAAACTGGTTAACGATGAACCCACAAGCACTGTGTCTAAAGCAAACTGCTGTGTTTCTACGTTATTCATTGTTAAATAACCACCATATCCGACCGCACTAGCATCTGTATACATACAAAATGTAGCCACAATACTTTCTCTTAAAACCTTGCCCTCTCTATTGAGCAATCTCGCATTACTCTGCCAGAACTCCAACTCAGCCACAGCTTCAGGGCTTACCTTAACCAGAGCGTTCCAACTCGCTCGTGTCAAAATACACTTGTACATATATCTACTCATTCTAGACACAATCTTACCCAAAACACTTTGTAGGGAAATTATTTGCCCTACCACGCCTGCCAAAGCACGAACATGAACAAGATTAAGCTTGCCTCTAGAGATCTGAAACAACAAGGATTTTTTTGACATTTCTAATCTACCAATCCTTTCCTCTGAAATGAACAACCTATTAGAAACAAAATCCAGGGTATGACCCAACCAAGAACCCTTTCTCATGGGTTTCCACGAACATTTATCTTCTGCCAGAAGAAATCCAAATTCTAGCAGTGACTCCCGTATAAAATCACTAACAAAACTAGCCCTTTCTAGCCTCACATCTCCTCCTATTCCATCATCTAAAAACATGATAACTTTTAAGCCTAACGATCTCCAATACTTTTGAGGTACTCTTAGCGTTTTTGTAAATATATGCCCTGCGACTGAAATGCCGAACGGAAGGGAATTATAAACATAATATTTAACCGTACCGTTATAAGACCAGCTAAAACCGAGGTACGTAGTATGCTCAGGAAATATGTCGATATGGTGATATGCACTCTTTAAATCAAATGTAAAAATATATGAATTTAGATCAAACAAACGTTCCGCCACTCTAATATCCTCAAATTTTACTTTAAACAAATGCAAACAAGAATTAATATGCCTGCAATCCAATACCAACCTTGGTTTGCCCGCTCTACTATAAGCTACCGTAAGAGGGTTTACAACATGCGGTTTTTCCATAACCTGAGAAACAACCCCTTTCTTTAACAAGGAACTAATTTCTGAGTCTACAAACTCCGGATTATATCTAGCCGACTTATTATTACGAATACAAGCTACTTCCGGCAAAACCTTAAATGGAATTTTGTAACCATTTTTTACTACATCCAGGATATATCTATCATCCGACACACCAGCCCAATGATCATAATGGGACTTTAAACGCCCTACCGGCGATACAGGCTCCACTATGCCCTTACACTCTACAGCCACTACAGACTGTTCATTCGTGCTACTCTCGCCACATACATTATCAACCGCCTTACAACAGCAAGTATCTCCATTTCCAGAGAGACTAAAACAAATACAAGTACTTATCTTATTATTTTGCTGACTGGAACCCTGCGTACATTCGTTTTTCCAGTGACCTGGCTTGCCACACGAAAAACTTAACCCCGGCTTCTGTCTCCCGCTCTGCTGCACTGATGTAACCGTAGCCGACGGCGCTGTATTAGGTCGCTTATAAGGCCAACCCCGACGTGCCTTCCTAGCCTTCTCCGCCTTCGCCTTCTTGAGAGCTCGCGCCTCCGCCCTATATATCTTCCTCTCATCCTCACTGTCACTAGCAATGGGGTTGCTCTCGTACTCATTTACTACACGCCAACCGAGCTCTGAAGAGTCAGCCAACAAAATCATCTTCTGTCGCTGTCTTAACAACTGTAAAGCTGAAACCATAAATCATAAAAAATAATCTAACGCTAAATACATAGCGCTTTACGGTATTCTTAAACCTACTGACCGTGGGAAAACCACGTGCCCCCTCTACAAAGGAATGTGTATACATATACACCCGGCACTGTAAACCTAACTAAGGCTAAATATTAAATAAAAGTTTATCGTACCTTCATCTAAAGATTGGTTTGCAGACGCTAAATCGTTTGCCTGAATAGACGTCTGTACGTCGTCCAACCTCTCAATTAACTTAGAGTTGCATTTAAATTGCTCCTCGTTACTCTTTCTCTTAAACCGCGGAGCGTCAAGCAATGAAACGGCAGAAGGTTTGGCACTTATCTTAGATATCATGCTGCTGATGTTGGCCAATAACTTGTCGTTGTTCTCCTTAACAGCCTCTTTCACAAAGCCGCGGATATCCTCACCACTGCCAGTAGCCATGTTGTAGACGTGGCAAACACGAAGCGAGCAAAAACAAGAGAAGCAATAGAAACGATGTGAACCGA
Organism: Sinonovacula constricta; assembly: GCA_007844125.1. NCBI lineage: Eukaryota > Metazoa > Mollusca > Bivalvia > Cardiida > Solecurtidae > Sinonovacula > Sinonovacula constricta. Next base: position 1,742,984 of record CM017570.1, on the reverse strand, counting down.
CCGAAGTCTAGCGTAGAACTGACCACCAAACATAACCCTCGTGCCTTTTCCCGCTCTTACCCGCCTGATTGACCACTGGTCACATGATACATATCCCATCATTCAAATACACAATCACCCCTATTGTGCATGCCGTAATGTTAAGACATACGTTCTGTGCTATACTACGTAACGCACAGAACTTTCAATTACAAACAGGTCGATCAACAAAAAATAGACCTAATGCAAACAAAAGAGTAGGTGTGTAAACCCTAGATAGATGATATTTCTGTAGATATTTCTACACTGTCTATTCTTAGTTTACTATGAAGTGAACATGTAAACTATGCCATTTAGTATTGGTTTTATTTGACTTATTGATAGTTATTGGTTATTCAGATGATGATTGAAAGAATTTCATTTGCTTATGAATGTCGCTGTACAACATATATGATAGTGGCAGCGCCGTAGTATATGCCAGCAAAGCCAATACTAGTGTTTATAAAAATAGTTTTTATTTGTCAAAATAATGTGTTATGTTGTTTATGATTTCGACAATCATAACACTTCCTGAGTAGAACCAGGGTCGTTGTGAACAATAATTTATCAAATACACAAAGAGGGTTTTTAGTTATGTTATTGGTATTTTTACACTTAATTGTATTTATACATAGTATGTCCCCGCCTTATATGAAGGGTGATGGTATACCCATCGGTAGAACCTGTACAACTATTTGTTATTATCTAATATGGTATGGTTCGTTTATTTATAGTAATAGGTCTGCTGGCCTCAATTTATTTTCTCATAATTCGCACATTCTGGTTAGAGTAGAATGAATAGGTATTTTTAATATTATTCTAAAGAAGAGGTAAAGACAGGTTAATACAGGGACATTGTAGCTTTATTTCGTTGTTTTTTTATTTTACTTGTCCCTGTACACCTTGGAAGATGAGATAGAGGTACTTTATATATTGAAAGTGAAATAAACTCGATAGTTAAGTAAGCACGGGGATTTGACCTTAACCTTTTTTGACAATTGCATAATAAATAGGTAGTCCCAAGCCCTGGGAGGATATAGCAGAGTAATAGAATATAGGGTATTTATTGCTATTATATTATTATTATAATAAGATCTAAAAAATGCATGGATAGTGATCCTTCTCAGATCCTCCCGACTCCTCCCGGCCCTGGTTATGGGCCACCGACCATCGCCAGGGTTAGGAGTCAATCCGTATAAGAATGGTCTGATGAAAAATTTCCGGTACATTATGCTAGTAGAAAATTGCTTGCAAGGGAAGTGAATTATTCTGTCATTGAGAAAAAAGTTTAGCAATAGTTTGTGCAGTAGGAAAGTTCACACCATACGTTTATGGTGTAGAGTTTGACACTGAAACTGACCATATGCCTTTGGTATATCTGAATAGGACTAAGGGGGTAAATAGTAGAATTATGAGATGGTCTCTGATTCTACAGTTATATCGTTACCACATCGTTGCAATCAAAGGTTCGGAAAATGTTGGCGCTGACTGTCTCAGTAGGTTAGTAGACTAGGGAATGTACATAGTTATCATAGGGGAATGCTGGTATTTGAGAAAGGAAATGTTTCTTTCTTAGAAATGGGATATTGTCAGAAATTAACTTGTGTAGTGCAGTGTATATATACCCTTTGGTATCACACACCTCATGAGGTTACTGACTGTGTTGTGTCAAATTACGTAGTGTGGTTTGAGTTTTCTACATACCTCTTGTCACTTGTCCAGATAAACAGGTTAACTGGAATTAGCAGTCTATTTATAGAAATTACTGGTCCACTGTAGTTATATATGGGGGAGATTTTGTTACTCTGGTTATTCTAGAGAGAGAGAGAGAGAGTCAGGTGTGGTTGTTTGTTGGGCTACAGTCATGGGAGTAGGGAGTATGCAATTAGAAGTGCATTAGCTGGTCATCGACTGTGAGTAGTAATTAGATGTTTGTTGTATTTAGAACTGGGTTTATTGCTGTGAATTAATTGTAATGGGTTACAATTGATCTTCTTGAGGATGATTTAATCACATAGGTATTAAGTAGCGTTTTATTTCATTTAAGGTAGCCATTTAGGACATGGCATGACCGAGTAATTTACCTTGCAATTGAGGGAAGGCCCAGATGTTGATCATGCTGGTGCAGTCGAATGCGTTCCCTGATATTATAGAAACAGTGGCTATGTGCCTTTACCTGTTGGTCCTAATAGTTAGACTTTGTGCCGGTATATTGAAAAAGAATGTTTATTTCAATTAGGCTTTGTGCCATGTGGAATTGGTAGATAAGTTTGTTTTAGGCTGTGTGCCTATAATATGATAATTGAAAGGTGTTTTAGATAGGCTGTGTGCCTGTGTGAAATTGCAAGTGAGGGTTGTTAAGGCCGTGTGCCTTTGAAGTTTTAATTGAAATTTGTTTTAAGTTAGGCTGTGTGCCAGTGTAATGATAATTGAAGTTTGTTTTATTTATGTTATGTAAACTCTTAAACAATGTTTTGTTATATTCTAACACTGGTCCGACGATGGCTTTGCAACAGTAGGGGTGTACCAACTGACTGAGAGAAGATGTTTATTGGGTTTATCGTCCCACCAACAGTATTTCAGTTATCTGGAGACAGTGTCCACTTGAAGCAAATATAGTGCTGCCTTCACTGTGTATAGCATGCCGTGAACACCTGGCATGATACCACACACAGTCACATTATCCTGACACCGGGCCAACCTATCGTGGAACTACTCTTATATTTGCTTGAGCGTTAGCAAGGGAGCTATACCACTACCATTTTAACGACTTTGGTATGTCGCGGCCCGGAATCGAACCCGGGGCCTCCCGTACCTGGAGCCGACGCTCTACCGATTGCGCTACCAGGTCCGGTCAATATCCAGTTGTAACAAAATATTTATTTTACTCTAACTTATATATAGTAGTAGTATAGATGCTTTTGTTTAAACAGCTATTAATTAGGGTTTATACATAATTTTAAACAGAACACAAGTTGATATGATTTTGAAAGTAGTATGCTATTGATCACTAATAAATCCTTCACATTTATACTAAAGATCAAACTTCAAATTTAAATATTGGTTTTACAAAAATGATTTTTAACAAAATTTTAACTACAGATCTTTGCCAGCACACACAGAGATCCATACCTACAGGACATATAACAACACCTATTCAAGCACCAACCAACAAGATGAAGGGAGACAGGATGGAGAGAACACACTGTTATTCCTAACATTTGCTATAAAGTATATTCTACTGCACTTATGCATGCGGCCCTCATGCATTCATGACTAGCCATTACATTTGTCCTGGAATTTTAAACTGCTGTACAAACAACTTGTAAGGAATGCTTGAAAATCCTGTTGATGAATTCCCTTGTCGATATTCATAGTCCTGTGTTTGGGAATTTGTGTTCCATCTTGTCCCAAATTACACCTTGCAGCCCGCTTGACTGAAACAAATTTGCCACATCGTTTGGCTCTTTTGTCAATTTAGGGAATATCACATGTTTGTTCCCATTTTCTTTACTGGCCTCACATGTACAATAGACCTGAAAAATATGAAAATGTGGTCAACATATGGTTATGAAGAATTACAGAATGTATGTTGCAATATTTGTGTTATTGTTTTCAGTGCTATAAAGAAAATATATTGATGTACCTCAATCATCAATTAAGTGTCAGTATAACACTGATTGGTTATTTATCTCAGTGTCTTATTAAAATTGCCTTATTTTAAAATGTATGCATTGAGGTTGTTTTGTTTTTTTGTGTGTTTTTATCTCAAAACATATTTTAAAATGTCTGGTTTCCCCTTACATTGTTTTGTTTTTTATACCATGTTTTGTACACATACAAGAAATCTCCAACGATTGAGGGAATAAAGATATCGTATTATATTGTCTCAATCACCATATGATGTCTTTAAAACATTGTTGTCTTATCTTAATAGCCTTGTCAGATATTACTTAAAATATTAAATTTTGTTTGCTTTGTGTTCAAGTGATATTAACTAATTTTATCTATTTCACTGGACATTTACACAGCATGAATTTTCGTATCTGACAATGATTAGCTTTGATTTTCACACTATGTTTGCTTACTACAGCATATTATTACAAATGCATGTACTTTGTATTCTTCTTACCAAAATGAATTTGAATAAAACATTTTTTTTCTAAGTACCTTACTAATACTTGCTTTTTTATATGACAACATGCCAGAAATTATTGAAATATATTCAGTTGCAGCAATTAATACTACAGTCCCGCCATTTTGTGGGATTTACCGGAAATGACTTAAGTGGTTTATAAGTGGGTATTGACGTCATCAACGTCACGCGATGTCACGCGGGTACGAGTAATACTTAAGTGGGTCACTCCCTCTTGAAGTGGGTATTGACGTCAGGCGATCACCTAAGTACCAACGCCACTTTAAAATGACGATTATTTTAAATCGAAAGTTGTAGAAATAGCTAGCCAATAAAATTGGGGTGACGTTAATAGTTTTATTAAAAAGAGGAGCGCCGTCTGCCTCTGTATCCGTTAGACATTCGCGTCATTATGGAAAACAGTTCGTGTTTCGCCTTGGGTAACGGCAGACAGGTCACCGTCAGCGAGTGGAACGGTGAAAAGAGAGTGGACCTAAGAGAGTGGGACAACGATAAACCGACCAAGAAAGGGATCAGCTTAACGTTAATGCGCTGGAAATGTCTCGTTGACAGTTTGGAGTACGTAGACGGAGCGTTGAAAAAGGGCAAACCGTACCAAACCCACTTGGGCGGTAACGTGTGTTGTACTGTCAAGGCGGACAACCCTTGAGTGGACATTCGAAAGTATTGGAAGCCTCCGGACGAAGTGGTACCTTGCAAGAAAGGACTGTGTATGAGACCCTTGGAGTACGAACGACTTAAATGATTCATTCCCGAGGAGAGAGCCGCCGTACCAGAACTCAGCAGCGTCGTGCCGTGTCTCTTTCAAAGCGACCACGCTAGGCTATCTCAGGAGTTCCGAGTGTAACCCGAACGAATACATGAACTGGTAAAATGATTAACAACGTAGTGTACTCCGGACGCCTTTATTGCGCCATTTACTTAAAACGTTGGTTAATAAAACGACAAACATTATTTTCGATCCAGCCAAATATTCCGGCGCCATATGGAAACATTCTAAGATCGGTGGACATTGCACGGTGTTTTCTACCGGAAAAATACAAGTAAATGGTAGAGTCGGCTACGTTGCGGAGGCCAAGAAAAGACTGAGACGCTACGTCCGGCGCATACAAAGTCTAGGATGGAAGGTCAACTTATAAGACGTCAAAGTGATTACAATTTCGGCTTCATTCAAAGTGGACGGACCTTTGGATTTATATAAAGTGGTTCGTTATTACGACGGACATTACGAACCAGAGTTGTTTCCGGCCGCCATGTTTACCAAAAACTCGATTCATTTCACGTTTTATCATACCGGATCCGTACTTATGACCGGTATTAAGCGTTTTAAACACTTGCATGATACGTGTGCACCCATTTTGATAGAATTGCCATTGTTGTAAAGTGCCGAAAGGGAACCGCCCTAATCCCCAAGGTACTGTATTGAGCGGGGTAAATAAATAAGATAAATTTTATTATACTCTGTTTTTATAATTATTTTTATTTTTAGAGTTTTTATTGAATTTCATGATCCGTATTCACGGAATCACCTCAAGTCTCGTTAAACATTATATTTTATGTATTTTTAGAATGTTAATGTATTTTTTTTAGAATAACTTAAGCCGATTCGTAAATCCGAGACATGAGTGTTAATGTAATTTTTAATAAATAAAAACAAAACAATACGTTTCAGTCTACAATGATTTTATTAGAGAGAAAATATAATCATACATCATTTACACAATGATACGAGTTAATAATCTTACAAAACATACAATACAAAAATACATTATACAACTATAACATCTTGTACATGCGCATTAAATTCAAAGCTAATACAAATATACTATGCATAAACCGGAATCTACTATTAACACCTTAACACAAGGGAATGTTTTTGTTTACAATCAAATCAAAGTTCAAATACAATATACATGAAACGAAACACTTGTAAAATTACGTTTTTATACACATAGTAACAAAAAGAGTTGGGTGCTAAATATATAGCTTTTTCGTTTCATCGAAAGCAAAGTTAATCGATTATTTAACACAATTAAATTTTAACACACACTCAATAAAGTAAAAGGCACAAATATAAATTCAAAGTCAAAACAAATATAATATACAAATATAATATACATGAAACGTCTTTTCAAAATACAAACAATTCGTCAAATTTTTAACATATATACATAGTAATACAAGTTTTTCAATTAAAAGTGTGACACCTTAAATATCTAACAATTCGTTTCATAGACCATCCGCGGCATCGGAGTTTAGAGAACTGAATACAGTACTGTCCGAGAAGATCTTTTTCTATGTTTATGTCCCCGCCTCCATCAGAGGGACAACCACGGCGTGATTGAGGGCGTCGTGACGTATTACGACTCTCAACAGATCGTTGTCGTTGTAACCTTCCCGGGCTTGAGTTTACAGATCCTCTAAAAGACGACGCAGTAGTCGTCTTAAATCTGTCAATCGTCTCCCTTGCCATTGATCGTTTACCCTGACCTTATAAGTTTTCTCAATTCCGGTAGCTCAGACGAACCGGCGCGTCCCTGTCTGTTCGATTCTGTAGGGTTCATCGGCGCCGCCCCCTTGCATTGGAAGGTCAGTCGTTGTAGACTCGTCGTGATCTGTCTCCATCGCGTTATTTCGCAATCCCGACGGTCCAGGTACTGGCGAATTAAGGGGGTGGGTCTCTTGTTGTCTACGATAGGCTTGGTATCCAGAAAACAGGACCCAACATCGGGAACAGTAAAACTTCTTCCCGTTCCTGTAATTATGTAAATTACGATTATTAGTAATTAATTGACACGCAAAATATTAAGAAAAAAGATAAATAACAAACACACAAATAACTGTATTACCTTTACCTAAAATCGCCATCTTTAATGCATGCTAAAGACGCCGTTACCATGTTTTCATGTTCTAAGACCGCTGCCTCAAACGCAGGAGACCAAGGCTCAAAGTCATCGTCTTTAGGACCCGCCGCTTGAGACCTAGAATCGGTCTCTATGTTGAGCACATTCTTTTTAAAACCGGGAGACCATGGTTCGAACTCATCCGCCTCCGCGACTTTGTTTGGTTCGGGGGATTTTAGAACGTCCAGAAGGGTATCGGCTTCCTCCTCCGTCCATTCCGGTACAGGTGTTTCCCGGATGTCTCAAAAATTTATTGTACAACAGTTGTTGCGTCACGTCTACGATAAAAGGATGAGTTCTTAGGCCTAAAGCAGTGAAAAAATCTAGATACTCCTGGACTGTGACGCCTTCTGCCAACATAGCGGCAAAGATGTCTTCGAGAGCCATATCTGATAAAAAAATAATGTATCGTTTTAATTAGAGTTCGCAATCGTTTGGTAAATAGCATCAAATTTTATTAGCAACTCTGTCAGGAAAAATAAAATATGTGAATACTAGATTATTTCCCTTTCATCATAACCCTTTTTATGTAGATCTATTTGTCATTCTGTTGTATGAAGAGGTCAACATTATTAATGGTCAAATAGGAAAAATAACCGGTTATATTACTCTTGGTTTGACCTGAGGAAGTCTTCAAATTGACCATCGATTTATAACATTTCGCATCATTTTATACTAACCTTTTCATGGATTGATTGATTGAAAAAAATTTAGGCCTCCGGCCCATAATACAAATATACAAAATTTTCAGTATTAACAATTCATGAGTTGTGTCCATAGCTATACAAATTAAAAACATTCACACTGTTCCAATATACAATAAACAATAGATAATAAGTACATGCAGACAAACATGTAATATAACTATAAATAGCATGTCATTCTCAAATTGCTTTATAATGAAGTAATTTCTAACAATGCTTTATAAATACCTCAAATAATAGTTGACATTGCTTTATTTATTACATGATATAAATAAGCTTGTTTTTATTGTTTATTGTGGACTTTTAAAAACCCAAAGAAAATTCGGAGGTAATATCTTTGTTTTATTTCTGTGATTTTTTATCATTAATTATTCGTTATTTTTAAATTTTGTAAAGTGAATGAGACGGAATTTATTGTATTGCATTTTATGTGTTTAAATAATCTGATAAAATAGATATATACCCATCATATTAAATGGTATGTATATCAATTTAGATTTAAATATCATGTTATTCTTTAGTGACTAAATTTGTCACTTGATTTGGAATATTGTACTGTGGAGGAAAACGTTATTAATTGTAGGATGACATTTTACATTTTTACGAGTTTAATCTGATAAATGACATATGTGTACATTGTAATTTCTTTTTTTTTAATTTACAGATTGAAACCACCAAGGTAGTTCCGGTGAATACACCGGAACGGAAAATGTTGTTTCCTGTAAGTACTAGAATACTTTTCTTATATGTGATAATAAACATATGTAGTGGTTTCAACTTTAGAAAAAGAAAGACAAACATACGTTATCAAAATCTAGTTTTATAGTTATCAGGCCATGAAAAAAATAACTTTTTATATTCTATGTTATGATATCCAAAGTCAATACCTACCAATATACATAAGTTCTAATGAAAAGTTGTCAAACTAGATTTTTATGATTTTCTTTCTATTGTAGACATCAACACCAAAGAGTAATGACCCCATACTTATTGAGGAGGGTGGTTCAAGTTCTATGGACATGTCGTCCATAGATTATGAAAGTCAGATGAAGTTGGTAAGTGAATTAATGTATTGTGTTATGATATCAATAGTATGATTTAGTGTATTATCTTAACTGTTCATGTACTTATTTCAGTATCATACCATAATTTCACAAAAAAAGGAATTGACTCACGCAGTTATCTTAAATACGTATGTAATTGATATATTTTGTTTAAAATTATTGCTTGACATGTACTCTTTATGTTATAAAATCTAAAAGTAATGATAAAATTTTCATTTTTTTTTTTATTTTTAGGCAGACGTGAAAGAAATCCTTATCAAGGATTTGGAGGACAAAATGTATTGTTACAACTACATCTTTTTTTTTATATATAACATAAGTTCTTTTTAAAATCGACGACTGTCGATTATGTGATTATATACATATTGTTATTTTACGTAAACGTCTAAAGCAGAAAATATACTATACTTACAGTGGACATGCAGTTAAGTGTCTTAAGACTAAATAATCTATAGGGACATTATAAATATCATTCACCTTCTATCTCTAGTTTGTTATAAGCTGTTGAATGTACATACCCGCACTCTGTATTGTTTTATTAGCCAAAATGTTCACAATTGATTAGAATCTGTAAAATCGCTGATCGAAAATGTAACACATGACAAATATATTTCTCTATATAGATTCTCTGATCAGGAAATACAAGTACATAAAATAAAAAAATGTGCTATTTTTTCGTTCATCTAGCTAGGGTTGAACTATATATCGATGTGTATTTTAATCGTTGTTACCGATAATACTAAGACTAAGAGGGTAAAGCTATATGTCAATCTAATTTTATACTAAATATATAGTGCTCCGAGGGTTTATACGTCATGCCAATAATACGTACGTGTTATAATATAGATAACTTACCTGAGAAATATAATAAATCCGTATAAACAAGTCCGTTTAAACGATATTTGAAAGAGAACGATGTAATTGGATCGATAACAGAGAGTCTACGCGCCACTTTATATATATATATATTCTCTTACCGACAAAATGGTGGGGGTCGTACAATTTTCGCTACGTTCATACAGGTTTAAGGTCAGCATAGGGTCAATATGATTCACTGCAAGATCGTAGTGTAAGGTGGTGGTGTTTTAAAATTATTTTAACACGCTTAATATAATTTGTCATCCATTTCAGAAATGGAGTTGGAAAGCGTCATCTCTGTGTTATTGCAAGGATGCGTGACAGCCTAGCAATTTCACGGGTTTGTCGTTACGTTCAATATTTTAGAAGACCCTTTTGTGATTGATGTTTTACATCATTTATTGGTGCGCGAGACAACTCATTCCTCGGGGCAAGAATGGACGTCCGACGATGTTGACGGCATCCTGGAAATGTTGCAATCTATAGCGCCGGAAGCCGCTTATATCGAGGAATCCCGAGTACGAACCTTGGTCAAGAGAGGGTCTTCGACTAGGAGCACACGGCGTCAGCCTCAATGGCCCTGGAATCCACGATGATTGAGGAATCGGGATTTGAACCTTAGTCTCCTTGATTTCAAGTGGCCGCCTTTGCCAACGATAACACGGCGTCAGCCTCATTGGCTTGTATCAGAGATGGCGAGTTTAGGTAAATGATTAATGTTCTTATAACGAAATAATTCTCTAAGTAAACGTTATAAAAATGTATTCTTCCGTTATTGTGATATAAAACAATTAATTATACACATATCATTTACTGTTTCAGGACCGAAAGGACGTTTTATTGTACCCGTTGTAATACCAAATTCTTGGGATATAACACTTTCGCAAGACACCGGGACACACACATCGTTCTTCGACCGGAAGAGGCCGGACCGTCGGGACTGCAACAAAGCGTGTATACAAACGACCAAGTAGGCGGCGGGGAGGATCCTTACAGGATCGAACTCTCAGGCACTCGGCAATTTAAAAGAATGCGGCCATCGAAAAGACGTACACGGTTAAATTTAATGACCTGTGGCAAGGTAGAAGACTCGTTGATCTGCGGCAACATATACGTCTTTTTGAAACTTGTTAGTTAGAGCCCGAAAAAATTAAACGAGAACGATCTGCTTAGAGTCGTTATACGACACGACGGCCTTCGACCACACCATAGTGATCCCTCTAATGGCTGCGGGGGACCTAAACGTGGAGCAGAAATTGTCCAAAATAGAAAACGTGCTGCAGAGTGAGGAAAAGCTATCAATAGACGACTCTTTTCAAGGTAATGTAATTTTCATGTACAATATAGACGTTAATTTTTATTTCTATGTTTTAACTATTTTTAAGATTAATCGAGTTGTTGAATATAAAGGTATTAAATGATCATTTTTATGTATCATAACCTGATCTTCGTAATACAGTTATGGCCGGTGTTTTACATACGTGTACATACTAGTCTCACTGTATGCAATAATATTAAACTTACTTTTCATACAAAAATGTAATGGAAAATATCTTTTATATCGTCATAACAAGTACGAATACGTTTAATTATGTTCTAGTCATCATCGGGGCTCTTCGCATTCCGCGAGGAGCCGGAGGACACCGCAGACGTCTTACCAAGCTCATCGGACCGGAAAATTCTATCCAAAAAAAACTTCGATGGTACAGATCGTTAATGACGACCAACTCTGCATGGCCAGAACTATTGGAGTTAGATTGGCTAAACAATGCGTGGTCCCGGACGAGGCTTGGTAAGTCGTGAAAAGAGAAAATAGCGTACTCACTATCCCCGAAATCTTGGTGCAGCACAGACAACTTTCGCGGGATGCATATAAAGATGTAAAAAATAAAAACCGCCAAGAGCAGAAACAGGTTGCCCTTCTCCTCTGCCAGAAGGCCGGTGTACCCACGGATCGACCCGGTTCTCTTAACGACCTCCCCGCATTCGAGAAAGCGCCATCGTCAGCATTACGGGATTTTTTAGCGCAAGATACTTTTGCGAACGGTGCTACAAACAATATGATCCCAACACGAAGGTGAAATAATTCTCAAAGTAAACGTTATAAAAATGTATTCTTCCGTTATTGTTATATAAAACAATTCATTATACACATGTCATTTACTGTTTCAGGACCGGAAAGACGTTTTATTGTACCCGTTGTAATACCAAATTCTTGGGTTATAACAGTTTCGCAAGACACCGGGACACACACATCGTTCTTCAACCGGAGGAGGCCGGACCGTCGGGACTGCAACAAAACGTGTATACAAACGACCAAGTAGGCGGCGGGGAGGATCCTTACAGGATCGAACTCTCGGGCACCCGGCAATTTAAAAAGAATGCGGCCTTCGAAAAGACGTACACGGTTAAATTTAATGATCTGTGGCAAGGTAGAAGACTCGTTGTTCTGCGGCAACACATACGTCTTTTTGAAACTTGTTAGTTAGAGCCCGGGAAGGTTTAAACGAGAACGATCTGCTTAGAGTCGTAATACGACACGACGGCCTTCAACCACAACATAGTGATCCCTCTAATGGCTGCGGGGGACCTAAACGTGGAGCAGATATTGGCCAAAATAGAAAACGTGCTGCAGAGTGAGGAATCTCTATAAATAGACGACTCTTTTCAAGGCAATGTAATTTTCATGTTCAATATAGACGTTAATTTTTGTTTCTATGTTTTAACTATTTTTAAGATTAATCGAGTTGTTCAATATAAAGGTATTAAATTATCATTTTTATGTTTCATAACCTGATCTTCGTAATACAGTTATGGCCGGTGTTTTTTTACATACGTGTAAATACTAGTCTCACTGTATGCAATAATATTAAACTTACTTTTCATACGTTTCATACAAAAATGTAATGGAAAATATCTTTTATATCGTCATAACAAGTACGAATACGTTTAATTATGTTCTAGTCATCATCGGGGCTCTTCAAATTCCGCGAGGAGCCGGAGGACACCGCAGACGTCTTACCAAGCTCATCGGACCGGAAAATTCTATCCAAAAAAAACTTCGATGGTACAGATCGTTAATGACGACCAACTCTGCATGACCAGAGCTATTGGAGTTGGATTGGCTAAACAATGCGTGGTCCCGGACGAGGCTTGGTAAGTCGTGAAAAGAGAAAATAGCGTACTCACTATCCCCGAAATCTTGGCGCAGCACAAACTTTCGCGGGATGCATATTAAGATGTAAAAAATAAAAACCGCCAAGAGCAGAAACAGGTTGCCCTTCTTCTCTGCCAGAAGGCCGGTGTACCCACGGATCGACCCGGTTCTGTTAACGACCTCCCCGCATTCGAGAAAGCGCTCCGGGTTCGAATCGCGGTGGTGGCGGCATCCCTAGGCAATAGGTTCATTAGGGTGCCGACCAACGACCAGGAGGACTGGCCACTTATTTACGTGCATTTGCTGGATCACGAAGGGATCAGCCACTTTCACGCCATCGTCAGCATTACGGGATTTTTTAGCACAAGATACTTTTGCGAACGGTGCTTCAAACAATATGATCACAACACGAAGCACCGCTGCGAGAGTACTTGCCTAACGTGTAAGAGTCAGAAATGCCCCGAAACAGACGTCACAATGTCATGCAGATCTTGTCACATGGTTTGCCGTTCCATGGACTGTTTTCAAGGCCACCTCGTTAAGAAGACGAAGAAAAACGGCGACAAAGGAGACGTTACTCTTTCGCAGTGCGACGAGTTCTGGCGATGCACCACCTGCAAGAAAGTTATTAACAAGTATAAAAGGCCGACGAAATTTCACGACTGCGGCGGGTGGCTGTGTAATTGCTGCAAGTCTTGGGTCAAAGGAGAGCACCAATGCTTTTTGTTCCCAAAGAAGCCTAAGAAACAGGTCAAGAAGTTTATTTTCTTTGACTTTGAGGCCACCCAAGATGAGCTAGCACAGTGTGCCGAAGGCTACGCACCCGACCACTCTTTAAGATGTCAGTGCTGTTTTAAATCGTGGTGCGGACAACCTAGGCACGTTCCCAATTTTGTGGTTGCTCAGACCGTGTGCGACTCCTGTAAACACGAGGACTTCGCCCCGGGATGCGAGTGTCATCAATGCGGTAGCCGGTGTAACGAATGTGACGTCTGGGATAAAGATACAGAGACATTCGTCAAAACTCCGTGCCCCGAAAAGTGCGGATCTCGGGAGGTCATATTTAGCGGAGACGACTCCTTGGAAAATTTGAGAATAGGCTATTTAGCGCACAACATAAAGATGCCGCCGTCCTGGCTCATAACATGAAGGTACGTTAGACTTTTCGCAGTTGAAATAGATTATTTTGGCATATATATACATTATTCTTTTTATAAAGTCGCACAATTTGTCACTCCCCCCCCCACACACACACTCCACCACGATAAACAAGAAAAAAATATTTTTGTCGTTTCAGGGTTCAGGGTATTTCAAGGCGAAGTACCCCAGCAACTAGTAGTGGGTATAGTAGAGTCGGCGGCCGTTCATGGATTTTACGTCAAGAATCCATTCAACTTTCAACACTTTGACTGTAACTACGCAGGTTTCTTCGTCGACGGCCAATCAACGCCATCCGAGCCTCTACAACCCAATTACAAGAGCAATTTATTTATCGAAGCGTACCAACGGCTGTACTGGTGTGCATCAGAGAAAGCGTTATTAAAGAACCAAGCTCACAGTGAAAAACTTCATACTCGCAAAAACACCATGATTCAACAGCTCATTGCTATAGTGCAGTTGCTGGCACAAATGCTAGATTATCAGCAGCTGATTTAATATGGGAGTTTAGGGAGATTTTGAGATCAGAAAACAACGGTAGGACATCAAACATCCCCGTAACAACTGATGCTCCAACGTTGTCAGAGGTGGAGAGATTCGTAAATTCTCTCCGTTCGCGCGTTGCAACGTTGGAGAATTTATTAGAAAGAACCCGAGACGCAGAAAATATATTAAATCAAGCATCAGGCGGGGATGATGACGATGATGATGACGACGGTGATTCAAATTCTCTTCTGATGTACAGTCCTCTGACTCGAAAGGTATATACAATTCTGTTTTTCATGTTTCTTTTTCTTATTTTTTTCAGCTTGTATAATGATTTCACATTTGTTTATTAACAATTTGAATAAAATTGAAATATGAGTGATGAAAGCTTTTTAATGAACCAATGTTATTTTGAAGATTTTTTAACATTACTAAATCATGAATTCATTTTTACCATTATATTTATTTTTGTAAGGAATCATAATCTAACCATACAATGTCGTATCTTTAATGCAGAAAATTTAAGCGCTTGAACATGTTTTTAGTGTTATGTGTTATCCAAGACTGAAATACTCGTAGTTGAATTTTGACAATATTTACTTTTTTAGGACGGAAGAAGATGATCAGAATACCCCAAATTGGAGTCCCCCGCCAGCTAAAAGGCGAAGGTATATACAATTAGTTTCCTTTTTTTCAATCGTTTATATTTTAACAGCTCGAACATTGATTTCATATTGTCTATGGGACTAGAAATAAAAAAAAAAGAATACATCTGTTAAAATCATTGTATTAAGTAAATTTATCGTAATTAAGCATTTATCTAAAGAGATGTCAATAGATTTCTAAGACAATTAGTCACTAAACATTTATTGTACGAGAATCAGTTTGGTCAAATAAATAATCTTAAAATTCAGAGAACATGAGCGATTGAACTTCATTTCAGTTTGTTCAAGAGTTAAACATATATCTACTTTTGCATTCAAAGTGCAATTTACACAATTCTTTTTTCCTTGACAAATTTAATCAGTTTTTTTTTCTACATTCACCTGCATCAAGATGGTCTAAAGATCAAAGTCTAGTAAGCTTAAAGGAGACACACTGCTAAATTGCAATGAAGTTATACACATCTATTGAAATCCTTGTTGCTGTTATCGCAATACATCATTTTCTAATAAAATATTACAAATAGTGTTGTTTTTTAAATATGCTACTACTAAAGAATATAGTTACATGGTTCTACATGTGGTATGTGTTTTGATGTTGTTTTTTTACTAAACTAACACGTTTTTTTATTTTTTGTTTTTCAGAACAGACGAGTCTTAGAACATTACCCCGTAATGGAGAACATTGATCATATGTATATATTGTTACATGTTTAATTAATTATATTGCTACATGTTTAATTAATTGTCTCATTTCAAATATATTCTCTGTATTTCTTGTGTTCATTACCCAAACTATTTCTAAAACGTTTCATTAAATGTCTAATACTTCATATATAATCCTGTTTTCTGATATCAACTGTGCTGATAATAAGCCACAATATAATTTTAGATTACAGTAATCATTTTCAGTCGATAAATTTAGAAAAAAATTCAAAATACCAAAATTTCCATAAACAGAAAAACTGAAAGTACCTCGGAATGTGTTTGGCAGTGTGTGGTTTGGTTAATGTACTTCACAATGTGTTTCTATCTAAAAAGTGTAATGCGGTAGGTTTATCTATTATGATTAATGCTGGATGCATTTTTAAGCATAAAAAATATAGAAAATCTTACAAATCTTGAAGAAATTAATCTTATGGGTAGATGTTTACTCAAGATCAGTCTCAGCAGGACTTCCTTTTACTTGAAGAGGAGGCTGTTCACAAATAATGGACTTCTTGATTAAAGGATGACCTTTGTAACATATTTCATTTCTTTTTCTAGGAGATACATCATACCTCGAAAAGCCTGAAAAGTTGGATTCCTCTCAGCTGAAAGATGTGATTGAAGTTGCTGATACACACGTGGAATTTTGAAACAAAGAGCTATGTTCCATTTCAATCATGACTTACCCAGAACCATGGTCTGATTCAGCTCACAAAGCTCTCGCTGTAGTAAACCAGGAGGATGAACCAGAATTTCAATCAAGGTCCTATTCTCCGTAAGTATAATTTGCAGATTTTTTTATTTCTGCACGGGTCCATTAATTCGGTAACATTGATGACCTTTTATTTGTGTATGTGTGCAATGGTTAAATTATTATTTCTTATTATCAATAGTTTATGTTTATAGCAGAAATCAATGTTTATTGTTCTATATATCGACAGGTTGAACGAAGTTAGAACTTGAATATGTAAGTACACTTGTTTACTTCAATACACTCATCAAACTGGTATCGGTTCACGATCTCTACATTCGTAGACTCTCAGTACTTTCCGTACATTTCCGATACGACGCAAACTATATCCAATCACCAGTCCCTACATTATGTTAAGTGAATATTTATGAATTTATAAAATGATTGACATGTTGAATTTAAGAAATGTTCTTTCTTTTTATTTTAAACCCCGCCAAATGACTAATAGTAATGGACATGAACACCCAAACGTTTAGGTATAAATGTTGGTGGTAGGGTAAAATTATAAAAATACTCTCTTTCTCAGTTACTGAGTTAAGCATTCAAAATGTCCGGATTCATCGAAAAAAGGGATGATCAAAACAGGTTAACGCGTCTGTATTCGAGGTTTGGAAAGTCAAAAGAAGTATGTGTGACGCCTTTCCAAGGTCGTACTTATGTGCATATAAGCGACACTAAACATTGTTTTAGATCAAACGGAACATTTGATGTAAGTAGATCAAAGTCAATAAGTTTTAACGTTGACGAAATTAGTGAGTTAATGGCACTTCTCAAAAAGGTTGGTTAACACCAACAAAGGTGAGTTGAATCCTTATAAAATACAGTACAATTATACAACTTGTTTAAATGGAATACACATTTCTTCATACAATAAATACTATATACAACTGATCATTATAACACAATTTATAACTAAATACACAATTTTTTTTATCTTGACCATTTAGACATCCACTGCATCAATCTTGCAAACCCTGGAGCCGATATCCCCTCCACAACCTCCCCAGCCTCCTCTACAACCGGCAATAACCTGGGAATTGGTAAGTTTTTAAAACAATGAATAATATACAGTCATAAATACATTCCATTTTCCTATAATAAGCATATATGAATGGCTATACAAAATGCAGTTTGCTTTACATAGCATAACTGAATTGACTATGGTCTGTTACGGTCTGTTACTGTGAAACGTATAAAAGATGAAGGTGGAAAATAACCATACAATCTATTACAGGAAGACATCAGTTTTTACTTAATACAAACTCAGTTTTCAATAAATCCAAAATAATCAAGGGTATGATATTTTACTAAACCAAAAATTGCAATGATACGAAATTACCGTAAGGCTTATGAAACATGCGCTGATAGTGACCTACAAGTTATGGTAGCATGCGCTGATAGTGACCTACAAGTTATGGTAGCATGCGCTGATAGTGACCTACAATTTATGAAGCATGCGCTGATAGTGAACTACAAACTTATAGCAGCATGCGCTGATAGCACATATAACGCAGGAAAGGAATTGTAGACATCGTGCGCTGATATTATTCTAAAACTAACGAACAAGAAAGAGTTTGACGCAGAACCTTTAATCGGAAAATAATGTAAAATAATATGATACTTCGATTCTTTCCACACGAATTCGGAAATTGTTCTTTTAGCAATAATTCTTTCAACCCATCAAATGTTTCAGGACATTTTCCCATGTCAATCCATCTTGGCAAATAATGTTTCAATCTAGCCAAAAATGTAATGGTATCTCACCCTGGTCAGGTGAACAAATTCTGAATTTGTTTCTGAATCCTTCTTCTATTAGCTGGAAGCTTTTGAGTAAGGCATCTTTTAAACAATCATAATTTGCTGCTTGTGATGTTGATAATCTAGAGTAAACTGCCAATGACTTGCCTCTCAACAGCGCACTTAAATGTAGAGCTCATCAGATTATTTCCAGCTAACAGATACAGCATATCGCTCAAAGCGTCTCAAAAAATCATCTACATTTTCATTTGCTTCATCAAACGGTTGCGATTTGGGATATGAAACCTTAGGTGAACTATTTGTTCCAGCAGCAGAGGCATTGTCTAGACTACCCTCAACCAACCATTTCACCCTTTCCATTTCAATTTCTGCCTGTAAAAATTCCTTTTCTAAATTTCTTTCTCGCAGTCTAATTTCTCTGTCCTCTTTCTCTAGGTCTTTTTCACTTTTTTTCCTGTGCTTTCTTTTCTACGAAACTAATTAGCTCTTCTCCTGACAAACCAAACTTTTGATCAACAAAAACAAACAGAAATAACTGAAAGTAAGATTTAACTGAGAGTGAGATTATTGAACTCTCGAGGAAGAATTTACTTATTAAATTGTACAGATCTTTAAACAGATGGTAAATACTTATTTAAATACACATATATCTCCCTATATAAAAGTAAAACTCTCCATGTCTAATCCAGAGACTATATCGTTCAGCATGTAGGTAAACATGTGGAACCACTCTTCTCTCAGTCACCGGACCTGGTAGCGCAATCGGTAGAGCGTCGGCTCCAGGTACGGGAGGCCCTGGGTTCGATCCCGGGCCGCGACATACCAAAGTCGTTTAAAATGGTAGTGGTATAGCTCCCTTGCTAACGCTCAAGCAAATATAAGAGTAGTTCCACGATTGGTTGGCCCGGTGTCCGGATAATGTGACTGGGTGTGGTATCATGCTAGGTGTTCACGGCATGCTATACACAGTGAAGGCAACACTATATCTGCTTCAAGTGGACACTGTCTCCAGATAACTGAAATACTGTTGGTGGGGCGATAAACCCAATAAACATCTTCTCTCAGTCAGTTGGTACACCCCTACTGTTACAAAACCATCGTCGGACCAGTGTAAGAATATTACAAAACATTGTTAAAGACTTTACATAACATAATTAAAACAAACTTCAATTATCATTTAACTGGCCCACAGCCTAACTCAAAACAAATTTCAGTTAATACTTCAAAGGCACACAGCCTTAACAAACTTCACTTGCAATTTCACACAGGAACACAGTCTATCTAAAACACCTTTCAATTATCATTTTATAGGCACACAACCTAAAACAAACTTACCTACCAATTTCACATGGCACAAAGCCTAATTGAAATAAACATTCTTTTTCAATTTACCGAGACAAAGCCTAACTCTTAGGAACAACAGGTAAAGGCACATAGCCACTGTTTCTATAATATCAGGGAACGTAGTCGACTGCACCAGCATGATCACCATCTGGGCCTTCCCTCAATTGCAAGGTAAATTACTCGGTCATGCCATGTCCTAAATGGCTAACTAAAATGAAATAAAACTCTACTTAATACATATGTGATTAAATCATCCTCAATATAATCAATTGTAACCCATTATAATTAATTCACAGCAATAAACTCAATTCTAAATACAACAAACATCTAATTAAAATACTACTCACAGTCGATGACCAGCTAATGCACTTCTAATTGCCGTCCACCTCCCATGACTGTAGCCCAACAACCAACCACACCTGACTCTCTCTAGAATAACCAGAGTAACAAAATCTCCCCCACATATAACTACAGCGGACCAGTAAGTTCTATAAATAAGACTGCTAATTCCAGTTAACCTTTATATCTGGACAAGTGACAAGAGGTATGTAGAAACCTCAAACCACACTACGCAATATGACACTACACAGTCAGTAACCTCATGAGGTGTGTGATACCAAAGGGTATATATACACTGCATGATTTAAAACACAATAAAGTTAATTTCTGACAATACCCCCCTTTCTAAGAAAGAAACATTTCTTTTCTCAAATACCAGCATTCCCCTATGATAACTATGTACCCTAGTCTACTAAGCTACTGAGACAGTCAGCGCCAACATTTTCCAAACCTTTGATCGCAACGATGTGGTAACGATATGACTGTAGAATCAGAGACCATCTCATTATTCTACTATTTAGCCCCTTAGTCCTATTCAGATATACCAAAGGCATATGGTCAGTTTCAGTGTCAAACTCTACACCATAAACGTATAGTGTGAACTTTCCTACTGCACAAACTATTGCTAAACATTCTTTCTCAATGACAGAATATTTCACTTCCCTTGCAAGCAATTTTCTACTAGCATAATGTACTGGAAATTTTTCATCAGACCATTCTTATACGGATTGACTCCCAACCCTGGCGATGGTCGGTGGCCCATAACCAGAGCCGGGAGGAGTCGGGAGGATCTGAGAAGGATCACTATCCATGCATTTTTTAGATCTTATTATAATAATAATATAATAGCAATAAATACCCTATATTCTTTTACTCTGCTATATCCTCCCAGGGCTTGGGACTACCTAATAATTATGCAATTGTCAAAAAAGGTTAAGGTCAAAGCCCCGTGCTTACTTAACTATCGAGTTTATTTCACTTTCAATATATAAAGTACCTCTATCTCCTCTTCCAAGGTGTACAGGGACAAGGAAAAAACAACAACAACGAAATAAAGCTACAATGTCCCTGTATTAACCTGTCTTTACCACTTCTTTAGAATAATATTTAAAATACCTATTTATTCTACTCTAACTAGAATGCGCGAATTATGAGAAAATAAATTGAGGCCAGCAGACACATTACTATAAATAAACGAACCATACCATATTAGATAATAACAAATAGTTGTACAGGTTCTACCGAGGGGTATACCATCACCCTTCAAATAAGACGGGGACATACTATGTATAAATACAATTAAGTGTAAAAATACCAATAACATAACTAAAAATCCTCTTTGTGAATTTGATAAATTATTATTCACACCGTCCCTGGTTCTACTCAGGAAGTGTTATGATTGTCGAAATCATAAACAGCATAACACATTATTTCGACAAAACTATTTTGTAAACATTAGTTGTGGCTTTGCTGGCATATACTACGGCGCTGCCACTATCATATATGTTGTACAGCGACATTCATAAGCAAATGAAATTATTTCAATCATCATCTGAAGAAACAATAACTATCAATGAGTCAAATAAAACCAATACTAAATGGCATAGTTTACATGTTCACTTTATAGTAACTAAGAATAAACAGTGTAGAAATCTCTACAGAAATATCATCTATCTAGGGTTAAAACAAGGACATCTGCCGTTTTAACTTATTTCATTATAAATTACTGAAGATTTTTTTTTATTATTAACATGCTACCTTAAGATCCCGAATGGCTTGGAGGGAGTATAGGTCAAACTGCTAGTGTAGGAGGTCATGTGGTTGCTCAAACAACCACGGATACCAGCAATTAGGACACAATCAACCGTATAGAGGCATTCGGTAGTCGAAATCCAACACATGACATTCTCGTGCGGGCACCCCATTACTTTATAAGGGTCACCCATGCAGCCAAATCGCAGTTAAAATTATCGCCACCTATTGGCACGATTTACCCTACGACCATGGCGGAAAGTAAAGTAACGCTAAAAGACAAAGCTAGCACCTGATTGGCCAGAAATAATTTAAACAGTATTTTAAATATATTTTAACTTCTATATGATCTTTTATCATTATGTGACAGGTTGATTTTATAGTCAGTTTCTTCGGTATAGCCTCGTTTGAGACTTCATCTTCTTACGATGGTTTTGATTGGTTGACAGTAGAAGCGCTGTCATTGGTTGCTTGATTTGCACGTTCTTTTTTACTGGGAAGGTGGAACGTTCAGGCAGCCATCATGATTTAGTCAAAAAAGTACTATTTAGTACGTTAGTATGAAACTGTTGTCATAGTATTAATTGTATTTATTGTCTTGCTGAATTGTTTGAGCCCTCGCGCCGTGCATTTGTTGAAATGAATGTGAAATAGTAACTTTGAGGTTTTAGCCGAACTCTGGATTTTCATGGTAATGGTGAAATACTTAAACTGCTTTTCTTTTGTCACAACATACTTAACTTGTACTTTCACCTAACCCTAGTTAACTTACAGTCTAACGGCCAAGCGGACTGGAGAAGATTTTTCAATACCATGTATTGGTGAGTTTCATTGTAAAGCTATTTAAGCTAAATATATATATATATTACCTGTTTTTGTACAGAGTGGTATCTACCATGTGATTGTCTCAATGCTGTAGGGAAGCAAACGTTGGTTTGATGTGTGCAGTTAGTTAACAACTTGTTATGTTTGTAATTACCTTACTATATAAAATATGAATGTTAGACAGTTTCACGAATACAACTATTTTTAATATGTTTTTAATCTATAAATTAAATGCCGCTAGCACTGCTGCATTAATTGTCTAATTATGTATTCTATTATATCATGCTTTATTTGTATAAGCACAGTGGTGTACTCATGTCAAGGTTCATACCCTCTGGTTAATACTTCTCAATTTTCAGATTAAATCCGTTGTTCACACTCATCCGTTATCCATATTCATCAGTTGTCAACACTCATCTGTTGTCTACACTGTGACTGTCATTAGTTTCTTACGTTATCTACATTGATTACTTAGTTTACGCTGACATCAGCTGGCTACATTAACTACATCGTATACACTGACATTAGTTTTCTACGTTATCTACATCGACTTTATTCTCTACTATAAAAATATAAGATATACTCGCCTGTGTAATTCATCTGTGGATAAACGAATTATTGTGATAATTGTTCTTGGAATATGTATATGAATATATTTAGTACTACATTAAAATAGTGACTAATAAGTTTTTTTATCGTCTCCACCCCAAAGTATTAAATTAAAAAAAATATCATTTAAAAATGTTTATTGAATTATATTCGCTCTTATAATTTTTTTAACATGATTTTTTTTTAAATATTTACTGCGAGGCGGCTGCGCGGGGACACTGACGCAATTGGCATATACTCTGAGCAAAACGGGGGGCCCGAGAGGGGGACGTCAGGTGGATTAAGGCATCCAGTGGGGCTTATGTTGCCCAAATATAAGCAGTGATGGTGGCTGGACGGTGGTCAACCAACGTGGTCTATGTGACAGATGAGGGGCGGGTTGTTGGGGATATACTGGCCCCACATGTTTATATAACGACGTTGACGGGAGGAAACTCTACGTCACGGCTGCTGGTCTTCGAGTTGTTGTGATAGTCGACGTCAAGCAGCCATATAACAATGGAGGAATTATTTAGGTATGTTGATTACTTCAAATTGATTGAAACATATTAGATTATTTTACACAGCTTGATAGATTAAAAATTGTTCATCTTAATGTGTTAAGAAACATTTATTTACATTTTTTGGTGATGCCGTAAAAGGCAAAATACAAATACCGACATGGACCGGAACCATCAAGACCATAAAACCTGCAAGATTGCCTTGTCACAGCCGCCTACTGTTCGCTGGGATGAGTGACATATTGTACGTACACGACTAAAGAGTGACTGGAGGAAGCTGCCGGAGATCCGCCCTAAGGACACCGACGACCGAGATCTAATTTTAATCATCAGAGGCATCGCCGTAAACAGTGTCGGGGACCGAGTCTATGTGGCTGATTGTGAGGAGGGGTCTAGTATTTGTCCACGTGGACGGGCGTCTTATATTTCATCTCTCCCCGGAGAATCTCGGACTGATTTGAGCCTCGGATGTGGCCACTGAATGTTCAAAACGGTCAAACAACATGGTGGAGGTAAACGGGGATAGTCACGTGGTCCGACAGAAATTGTCCGGGGAAGATGGGATCGAGCTTCCATGGTGTTTCAGTTACGGTGTGACAGAAGTCACTTGTATGTCGGAGGGCAGAGTGATCAACTTCTGATGGTTGAATGGAAGTAAAGTTAATATTGAATATTGCTAAACATTTCGTTTTTAGGCGTGTTTATATTTTTGCTGCAGATTGTGACATTTAATGAATTAGTGACACGTTATTAATGTGGATTTTAATTAACGACTTTGCAAACCAATTTTCCAGTGACATTTTGTTTATGAATTTGAATAAAAACAACATGAGTTTGAATCACTATTCTTCTGTAGATGTTAAAGATAAGTATTTATTTGGTGACACGTATTGTTGTATTTGACCTAAATGTTTGTACAAATAGACCGAGATTTGGCTATTTTCTTTTTTTAATTCAATTTGCTGTTTTCATCTCAGTTCCCACATTTTGTACTTGTTAACCTCCGCCCCCCCCCCCCCCCCCAAAAAAAAAATAAATAAAAATAACATACAAAAAATAAAATAAAAATAAAATGATCGATTTTCAATGTTTTTTTGTTTAATCAATTTTAGCCGTGGTAATTTTGACGACAACAGTATGGTCTATAAACTTTAATGTTTGATAATATTTAATAGCAATGAGAAGTTTGGTTCGAATTGAGTTATGCATAAACTATTCCATTTACAGTGAATCATGTATCAGTAATAATGTTGGTGATAGTAGCTAAATAATATAGTGTTCAAACACTTGTAAAGAAATATGACAAGTTTATATTCAACAAAAAAGTTGTTTTGTTTTTGGATTTTATCACAGCGACAAAATATCATAATAGCTACGTCCAGCTATTTGGTGGAGGAAGACCCCAGACAAATGACTGGGTAGCACCACCGGAGCAAAGCAAGTCAGCGGGAAGACCTTCCCACATTACGTCATTCGCCCCAAACGGGACTCGAACCCATGCTGTGAGAGGCGAAGCAGTCAGAGTAGTTGCATGTCGGCGACTCTATCACTACGCCACTGTCGCCCCTACATCTAGAAGTTGTTCATAAATGCAGTTATGTACATCGTAAAATGGACGATTGGACTTTGCACAATGTATCATGGCTTTGATATTTTTGAACTCGTAATTTGGTATTAGATTTCATCTAACTGTTTGCCAATGTTAAGATTATATGTGTGCTTCTGTATAAAACACGAATATATCAATGATTTGATGATTGTCGATGACAGGGCGTAGCTGACCTAAATTGAAGAGCAGCCCCGAGCTAATGTGGTCTGTGTGCATGTAAAGAATTAGATAGTTTGTATATGTACTGAATACATTGCAGTTAACAAAAATATGCTTGTCAGTGTAGCTGTAAAGCAACAAATAAAACATTATTAAAATAAAACTTTTAAACAGGATCATTATTATATTGATAAGACTAATGAAACCGTTTCAGGATACAAGGATATTACTAAAATTATATTAAAGTTTGTACACATGTGTAACTAGCACATGTTATTTAGAAAATGTTTGCATCAAAGCAATACATATTGTTTATAATGTACATGTGTTTGAAATATATAATTATTGTAAAAAATCTATTGACGATGTCTGTCTGAGAGAACTGGTCATAACGGGATACAAACACCATCACGTTCCTTATCAGGAAGTAGAGTTAGTAGAGGTGTGGTCAGGTCTACATTGCAAGTCAGAGTCAAGGACTCTACTGTCAGTAAGCAATAATCTCACTTTGAGTACATGGACTGCTGCATTAGGCTTCTTCAGCAGACAGTCTACCTGTCCTTCGCCTTCCAAGTCCAATGGACTACAAAAGTGTGTCTTCTTCGAGGAATGACCCCAATTCATAGATGCGCACAGTGCCGGGCCGGGCAAGCTTGTTGCTGTTGGAGACTTGAACTTTCACCTCGATGATCAGACAGATCATGCACTTGCCCTCTAGTCACTTGAGATGTGTGGGCCTCATCAGCTTATCAAGGATGACACACACAAGAAAGGCCACATCCTGGATGTTGTCATCACTAAGGACTCTAGTTCAATCGTATCTAACGTCAAACGGTTAGATCCAGCTCTCTGGGATAATAATCGTCACCCATCTACGGATCGCTTGGCTTCAAAACGGTCTCATGCAAGGAAACTTTGAGTAACCTATTGATGCATACAATATCGGTGTAAGGCGGCTAGTCAACAAGCATGCTCCGAAAGAGCATAAGACCATCACACTTCGTTCACATGCTGCATGGTTTTCCAACGAGCTTCATGATGTCTGGTGTCGTCGTCTTGAATGCCTGTGGATCAAGTTGAAAATTCAACCATGAAAGAACATAGTTTTTATTTATTTCCTCATTTAACGTAATGAATTGTTAAAGATTGATCAAATGTCCTTACATTCTAAAGAAAGAATGCATCCCAAACATCTTAAATTAATTAAAATTCTAATTTGGTGACAACCACTTGAGTATCGAGAGTTTTTTAAGAAATACATCAACAACAAATGAATGATACTTATAATGACGTCCAGCTATTATGGTGGAAGAATAAGAATATGACAAAGTCCTATGAGTATTGCAGCATATACCAAACTCCGAAAAGGCACAGAACAAAGGTTTCTCACATGCAAGCCAAGCGAAAATTAAGAACAGATTTGTGATGAGTCATTTAAGGAAAAGAGCAAACCCGACAGTTACCGCATTGGAACGGTCAGTCAGCAGTATGGACCGACTGGGGTGCTTAAACCGGTTTTACAGAGCTCTTACCTCGCACTTTCTGACGAGTTTATCAAATGCAAATAACGAAAAGAAAAACGATCTATTTGAAAACAAAATGTCCATGCGCTGATATTTTCTATACGTTATGAAAAAAGTAGTGACGTCATCGAAAAAAAATGTCCAAATAGTGTATTTGTATTTTGGGTTTTACGGCACACCGACACTTTATAGGTCATACGGCGCCCCAAATAGTGTTCAGAAAAGGAATATGGTATTATTTCGATTGGAAAAACAACACAAAAATGGTTGACCACAAATAGAATCAACTTTCTGAATCATGAACAAGACCCCGCACAAATGTCTGCGAAGAACCATCGCCGCAATACTGGATTATTTGAAGCTTACCTTATTTAAAAGTAACATTTATAAGAACAAAACGATACGGCGCATGATTGGACGAATTCTACTACTAAAACGGTCACCTTAAAATATATGCGCATGCTCCCATATTATTGTTACTGTTACATTGTTGCTGTTACATATCAGCGCATGAAACATTACGTTGCTGTATACATGTATATTACTAACAACATGCGCGATGTTCCTTTGATGTTAGATGTATCAACCTGTCTTACCTATTCGTATGCGGTCCACGATAAATTATAGGCACGTTACCTTTGTATATAATCAGCCTTGTATATAATCAGCACGTTCAGCCTGCTGATGTAGACAGCTGCACAGGTTTAAGGATATATCAGCGCATGTAATTTTGATTAGGCACTGTGCTAGACATATCACGTTAATTTATTTATTTGGGTTTTACACACACCGACATTGAACAGATCATACGGCGCCGACTACAAAGAAGTGCAATGTAAATAATCAGGTAAAAACTAAACTATGTTACTAAAATATAGAAAAATCTGAAAATCTATAAGGTTAAAATAATGTGAACTGTAGACATATCATGAAATTGTAATTATTACGTTTTTCTATACATATGCAAACAAAAAGATACATATGATTTCAAATCTGTTTATCATAACTAATATTTTTGTTGTAATAGGTGTCCTTTCTTTAGTCAAATAGGCATCATGGACACTAGATGTCAGTAAATAAACAAGAAGTCCTATGAGCATTGCAACATGTATAAAAAAATTAAAAGGTACTGCACGAAGGTATTGACATGCAAGCCAAATGTAAATGTAAGAACAGATATGTAACAAGACGAGGAAACCCGACAGTTATCGCCACAGTGCGGTCAGTCGGCAATATGGACCGACCGATTGACAGTGGCGCACCTCGCATGATATTGGGGCAAGAGTTGTATTCCTTAAGTTCGAGTACAATATTAACAAACAACAACAATGGCGCTTACTTGTGCAGTGAATGGATGCTCCAATAGTTCTTACAGATTAAAAAAAATCAAAGATGCAACTTTGTGAGGTCTGTGGTTGTGGTTGCCAGCATAAAGATAGTATTTGCAACTGTGCTCCAACGTTTCGGTATTTATTAATAACAATTTAATAAAACAAAAAAGTAAACATAAAAGTTACAACTACGACAGGACGTATCATGCATCTAACTTATACATTTCACTCAACCTTTCTGCACTATACTGTACTACCAATGGATTTATATAGCGCAAAACCAATCTTTAATTATTTTGTAGACTATGTCTCCTTATCAAGTAAACAAACATAATGATCTTTGTTTTGTGCTTATAGAAATGTTTACAACATATTATTTTTACTTTTCGGTTTAAGATTCTGCGTCAAACTCTTTCTTGTTCGTTAGTTTTAGAATAATATCAGCGCACGGTGTCTACGATTCCTTTTATGAACAGCGCACGAATTCCTGCGTTGTATGCACTATCAGCGCATGCTACCATAAGTTGTAGGTCACTATCAGCGCATGCTGGCGGTCGTTGTTGTAGAACAGCTCAATGCTTCGTTGTACCGCAAAGGCCCGATCACCGATCTGGTTCTTATGGGAGGAGACAGCTTCCTTTTGAAAGCATTGTTCACAGTGTGCTCGATACATGACGCAACAGTCTCTGTTCCCATGAAACTAAGATGAAGCCCGTCGCGGCTAAGCATCTTACTGTTAATACCTGAAAATAAAATGTTCAAGTTATTTCTGTGTTTAATTATTTTACTATATTATCAAGAAATCAAAGTATAATATAAGAATATCAAATTTTTCGTTCGTGAATAAATTATACGTTCGCATTAATTAGAAGGTCACTTTGTTGTTGTTTGATTGATTAATTGATTGATTATAACAGGCAGACCGACAGACCGGCCGACATACATACAGACAGACACAGACAAACAGACAGACAAATTACCAGCAGCAGTCGTGAAGCCAGGAACCTCCATGTACTTCATCCATGGTACCTCACTCTGTATCCTTTGTAGGCTACGATTCACCTCTCTTGCCGTCTCGTTATAGGTTCTCAGAAAGCCCGGCGATAAACGTTTCTCCTCAAAAATGCTCTGTCCTCTAGGCAAAATACTGCAGACCTCAACCGTCGCCAAAGGATTAGTAGTGTGCACTTTCTCGCACAACTCCTGTAAGTCAGAAAGGACGTCTTCGCATCAGGATTGTGGTATATCGTTGGCACCAGCCATTACTACCACCACCTGAAATTGAATCATGTTCTGGATTTCCTAATATACATATCTTTTATATCCAACATTATACACTTAACCAATGTTCTAACTACACCGAATGTAAAATTTCAATACTCCGCATGGAAGTGGAGTACACTCTTCAAAATTAAAACATGATAATAAGATACATCATTTTTACTTCTTTTTATGAAAATTTCATTTAAAAAGAAGTGAAAATGGTGTATCTAAATATGTTTGAAGATTGAAGTGCATACTTCTAATCCACGCTGAGATATTAAGAAAATACGATCGGTGTAGCTAGAACATTGGTTAATTGTATTTAATTGGCTTGTATAATTGTGCACAGTAGCAGATTTCTTGTTTATTGCAAGATAACGAGAACGTGGTCAGCGACAAGCTGCCTCCGGCACAATTGTACAATTACAACGTGTCATTGTGCCAATAAACATGTTCGTATCTTTGTTGATTTCGTATCATTGATTGGATGATAAGAGCGCGGTCAATTAATTTAGGTGTCACAAGACACGCCCATTAACAGTGTGACATGCAACAAGAAGGATATCGTCTTGCCGTTAAATTTTTATTAAATTTATGAACAAAACAAAAATGAACATTCATATCACCGGAGAAACAAATATTTATTAATACATCAAATTTCGTAATTTTTCTTATCATGAACCAGTTTGCTGTTTTTTGTTTTTAATTATAAATGACCGTTTATACCATTTCTTTCTTGCGCTGATCGTTACAAGTTATAAACAACATTAATAAATTAAATTTTTTTTTTTTTTTTGTAATTCTACTCAGAAATATTCAAATTTCAAAAATATAAATATTTCATGTAATATTACAGACAGACGGACAGACATCATAATTTTATTTTGTTAACTTGAATGTATCTCTTTAAATTATAGTATGCGCACTTTATATCTTCATAATAATCCAACATTATCCTTTTCATATCATATCGTAAGATACAATATATTTATCGAATAAGCTGTTGGTGTCATCGCCAATATTTCACGTTATTAGAAAAGGACAGTGATATGATTATATCATTATAAAACACACTTACCGACACTGAAGGAACCACTTGGAACACACTGTCCAGATCCAAAAAGTCTTTGACTTTGTATCCTGGATAGCACAAAGTGACAATATTTTCAGAGTCAATGTACTCATGCAAGTACTTCACTTGGCTATGTCCAAAAACTAAAGCCATTTTTATTCCAACACAAACACACAATAAAGTAGATATATTTATATGAAAAGTGAACACTAATTAACACAAAATCTCAACTGTTTATAAACTAAATCTAGATATATCCGTTTGAAACGAAAATTTGCGAACATAGAACAAATAAACAATAAAACAAATATTTTGGAATATAGCCTGAATGACTGTTTGTAAGCAAGTTTGCAAGCAGAATGACTAACACATAACATTGAAAATATATACTGCAACAAAGTCAATTTTTGAATTGCAGCCTGCGTTAAAAGCTGCGTTTTATATTGGCCCATGCTTTATAGGAGTTAATGAAATTTCGTAACCTGTCAATGTCGTAACCTTGCATTTTTTGGATTAATTAAATATCATACCCTTCATTATTTTGGATTTATTGAAACTGAGTCTGCAGTGTTTTCACTAAAAATAACTTGCGCAGGCTCAATTTATATTTGAGGCGCCCAGAATATGCGGCGCGAAGCGTTGCTTATGTTCCCCCGGAAAATTTTCAAATTCTAGGTGCTAGTTCCTGCATTCTGAGCGATATTTTGCCTCAAAATTACAACTAAAAACCAAATCAAACTCACGTTTTTGGCTTTTAAACACATAATTTTGAAAATATTTGATCTTATATGATATCTCCATAAAATTGAATTTTTTTAGAACACCTACCATTAGATTCCCAATGGACTGTTGCTTTTTGGTTACTTCACATTTGATTTGAAGTTTGTCATTTCAAATCCTGCATTCCTGAGAGTATGCCTCCTCAGAATCAGACTGGGAATCTACAGAGTTATTACTCTGGTAAACGTCACAAAACCAAGTGGGTCACCCTTACCATTTTTATACCTAAGTATGTTGATTTGAGCAATGAGATTTGCTGCCATGCAGTCTTTACCAAATAATTTCCTGGTGGTATCCTGAGGTTCACACTTTTTGAGGGAGCTTCGACAGGATGTAGCGAACGAATCCAAGGGGTGTAAATGGCAGTTCAATTCGTTTTAGGATTTGTTCCATGAACTATTCACTAGTCGAATTCCTGCATGATTTGCTGGACATCTGTCACTCATCGAATTCGCGATGTTAGAAATCATTCTGGATCTTATAGCATTGAAATTCACATCTTCATGACAGTATGAATATACTTTAGCCAAGGTATCAACAGAGTCACATATATGATCCGCACAGTCCTCTGCCGTCCTACCTGGCAAAACATCAACAGCGGCTGCAAAACATTCATTCTCTGTCGTGAAATGTATACTGTTGATATGAATGTCTTCCTGTGTAGTGGCATCGAAGCCTATTGTAATGTTTTCACTATTAAGAAGAACCTCGGCTGCCTGTAGCTCAGCTAATGTCCCTAGTTCCCTCGACATCATCTCGATGGCACTGCGCTGGGGTATATCATCACTGAATCCTAAATTATTTCGAAGTGCCATTTGGGAAAGTAACGTTGGTATGTTTGCTGTTGGCACTTTGTTGATGATACAATCAAACACTTTCATACGCATACCACTGGGGTATGTTTTACGCATACCACTGGGGTATGTTTTACCATCAGCCTTTGATGTTGGCTTATCTGAACACAACAGAAGAAACTCCAGAACCAGATTTGGTCATCTTTCTGTTTGAGAGTTTCAATAGTTTTTTTCTAGTTTTCTATTGGCACAGTAGACACTTTTTTTTATGATTGTCCATTAGTTTTCTATGAGCAGTTTTCAGTTGATTTAGTTCAAGTTTGGCTTTGCAGTTCATTAGTTAATACATTAGTCTAATTTACTTTTAAGTTCTACAATTTGTTTATCTATTTTTAGCAATAATGTTTATTTTTCTTTGAATAGCTTGATTTACAACCCTTTTTGGAACTTTCAATTTCCTTTTCAATTGTACAAGTTCTGACTGATACTTGGTCTTCATCTTTACAGCAGACTCTGTAGCGAAATTAAGTCGCCTCTGTAGCTTGACCTTTCGAGGTGTTAATGTCATGCGTATTTTTGTGGAAGATGCCACAGATTGAGGCGTTGGACCCGACTTTGATGGGGTGAATTTGAATTGTTCACTTGACAATTGAGTTATACGTTCAGCTGACACAGGAGGATCACACTGATGACCTTTATCTGAGTTGATAGGAGTTAAAAACTCTTCCTGTATGGTATTACTGTTAGCGGTCGACGACAAACAGATAAAAGTTTCATCACAAATAGCTTAAAACTTCTGAAATTCATTCACATTTGTCAAATGTCTGTAGTGATCAAGAGTGTTATTTTTTTTTTCTCACAAGTGACACCACCTGATAAGCTGTGCATGTCAGAAGTAGGGTAAAACTACCGGTACAGATCCTCATGAGGAACCACTACCGGTACAGATCCTCCAAGGGTAATAACTGTGTATACGCGTAAATAAGTCTTAATCAATTTATCTCCCTTGGTAAGGTGCGTTGTACGTGTGTTGTTTGTATGGATTTATATTCCTTGTCAAAGCTAACTGGTCTTTTTTTAAATGGTACATTTCTTGATTAAAATTCCCCTTTTCCGCTTCGAAAGTAGCGAGGAGTACCATTATCGTCGTCAAGATGGAACTAGACAGTGCTGTTTCAACATTTTCTCACAGAAACTACACGCTGTTTGAAGACCGTTTGTATTCCTTTAGGACATGGCCCGCGCAGATGCGTCCTATCAAGTTCGAACTGAGCCGCGCGGGATTTTATTTTAACAACATGTCAGCTTTATCTTAAAAACATATTTTTTCAGAAAAGCAAGCAGTTTACTTATCTCTATTTAACTAAATCCATCCTGCTATTTATTCATACTAAAGGTCTATCTTATACATGTTATTTGTATGTAGATGTGTGCTTTTACACCCTAGTTCAGGCACAGTATGTCAATTCAGTGTAACCTAGTTACGAACTGTTACACCTGAAAATAACTAAATTGGGTACGTGACCATATCTTACTAAAGAATGTCAGCTTTGAATAAAGTCTATTAAAATGCTGTTCTAATTGGATGATGTCTAGAAATAAGGACTGTTACATCAGCAAGAAATATGAAAAATGTTGGTGCATTTACATTAAATTAAGATAATAAATAGTGAAGTCAGCAATAAATGATCTGATTTCACTTTTTGTAAAAACTTTTAAATTTTACTATAGTGTGAGTTAATGTAGTATGTCAATGATGACACAGCGTATACCTGGCTTTCAAGCATGATTAATGAGACCATGGAATGTTGCTTCGGTTTAAATTACATTATACGTTGATTTATTTTTAACGTTAACCCAACTTATATTATTTTATGCTATAAAACCAGATGCTGTTGGTATAGAACCCTCATAATCGTGTCGTATTCGTTGCGTGTATATCTCAAGAAAAAAAAATCCAACAAAATCGAAATGCTGACAGCAGAAATTCTTTCGTTGTTAACATCGCTTGTGCAGATGTTGGACTTCCAACAACGCTACACAGCAGATGTACTGGATGATTTCAACGGTATGTTGAAATACGAAGTAAGAAATGAAAGGAAATTTCGGAAAGGAAGACGGGCGTGCATTTGCTCCTCACATGATGTCGTTGATGGTGTAAATGACACCGCCTCCAGTAATGTTGCTGGCGGTGATACAAACAACCCAATCGCCAGTACCAGCGGAACAGTCATCAACGCCGGTACCAGCAACACCGATGATGAAAGAACCGTTGTGTTTCGGGGCCCTGAGGTGGACGGAATGATTCGTCATATGAGGGCGAAACTTCAGACGCCGGAGGAGCTAAAGAAAAAAGTCACAGATGTGGAGAACTACCTGGACGAGGTATATGTAAAAGCTAGCCACTCGGATGAGGACACCCGCTCAGACGAGGACACCGGCTCAGACGAGGACGTGTTTCTCATCAGTGAACCGCCAGCAAAGAAAAAAAAAGGTATACTTATTTTTTTTTGTTTTTATATATTTTAGAAATACATCGCACCGACACACACAATGAGTCATTATGGTAACGCCCAGCTGTTATTGTTGGAGGAATACCCCAGACATAAGTCTGGGTAGAACCACCGGCGCATCACAGGTCAGCTGGAATACCTCCTCACTGATAAAGTTTTCGCCCCGACTGGTACTCGAACTCCCGCCGTGAGGGGCTTAGGGGTTACAAGTCAGCTACTTGTAATTATTTTTGTCAAATTGATTCATATATTTTATTCAACGAGAGCTATTCTCTCTAGCGCTATGTATCTTTCTAAGGTTTTATACTGTATTCTAATGTCAACTTTCTGCTTTACACACTCTGAATTAATAATGTATCACAAAATTGGTGCAAATAAAATAAACAAATCAAAACTGCTCCATCAAAACATGCTTTATTTGATACTGTGAAATTTAAATCAAATGAATAAATGTATACAGTACGCTATACAAAATATTTATTTAAAAAATTAAACAACAAAAAAAAAGCATAAAGCATAATACGTTTTAATGGATTTTTCTCTGTTCAAGAACAAACTTTTTTTTGGGGGGGGGGGGGGGGGAAAGGTTTCTTAAACATTCATAAAATAACTTGCTTTGTGGCAATGATTATTAAGAACATTGATATAGCTTTTACTTCTGTGTAACAATAATTCTCATATACTTAAAATGTCTTATTTTTTTTCTTTTTCAGAGCAGACGATTGCGAAATCCTGTCCAGGATCCACCACAAGTACAGCAAGAGCGCCACCAACAACAACAGTTGAAACATCCTTTCGAACTCAGGGCTCCAGCTAAGACACATATTTGTACCTTCAACTCTAAATATATTCCCATAATTCTTGTACTGAAAGTAAATGTCTCTTCAAGACGGTTCATTTGAGCACCAGGTTTATATGGTTTAAATATGAAATAAAGAAATTAACATCCTGGACACTCATCTTATCTGGAGCTCTGGAAATATAATATATGTCTTGATATGCAAATATAGATTTTTGCAATAATCAATATCTTAAAGTACATACAAAAATATATAATTCTGTAAGAGCACTTTTATTAATGTTTATGAAGAAATGGAATGTGAACTATATTTCTTTAATAACACTTTTATAAATGTTTATGAAGAAATGGAATGTGTACTATATTTCTTTAAGAACACTTTTTATAAATGTTTTATGAATATATGGAATGCAAACTATAATCCTGTAAGTGTTCCTTTTTTAATGTTTATGAATAAATTGAATGTGAACAGTAATACCTAATTGTTTTCCTTTTTCCACTTTCATCAGTTTTTCCCCTTCTGAAAGTTTAGTTAGTTATATAAAATTTAATGTTTGCAAACTTCCTCAAATAAACAAAACACAAAAGTAAGTTTTTCACTAAAATCAATAAGCTAAGGAAACCATGGCTATTGCTTTAAAAATAGATCAGATATTAAATCTATTCTCAACCTATTTACTAAACTCTCACACCTCTAAGTGGTAAATGAACAATCAAACAAAAAAAAAATTATATGATAAAATCTATAATGAAAACTATATAAAACAATGATAAAAATAATGATCCTTATGTCAATGAGCTGAATGAAAAGTATGCAACAAAGATGACAAACATAATTATCTTAATGAAAATGAACTTAATGAAAAGTATGCAACAAAAATTACAAAAATAATGATCTTAATGAAAATGAGGCAGATTAAAAAAAGAAGAATAATGATGATACATGAATAATAGTAAAACAACAATCTCACCAAAAAAAAAACAACAACAAAAAACAACAAACAATTTCTAAAACAGAGCATTAAAAAGCAAAACAAATAAAAAACTAACATGAAATTTAGATCACAAACTCTTTTGGCACAGAACACAAACTCTTTTCATACAGAACACAAACTATTTAGCACAACAAATACCCTTTGAAAATAGTATAGGTAATTTATAGAGGTAATTGAAACATTTATTTTAAATAAAACCAGTGTCAACATATATTTGCTGTATGACAAAGAAGATTGCAAGCAATCCATCTGAAATATTAATCTTAGGTATTTTTCTGTTATATTTTTTTCGAGGTAGTTAATCTAAACAATAACCAAAAAAAAAAAAAAAAATACCAATAACAATCATATGACTATAAACTAACATGTTAGAAACAAACGGCGCAGAACACAAACTATTTAGCACAACAAATACCCGTTGAAAATAGTATAGGTAATTTATAGAGGTAATTGAAACATTTATTTTAAATAAAACCAGTGTCAACATATATTTGCTGTATGACAAAGAAAATTGCAAGCAATCCATCTGAAATATTAATCTGAGGTATTTTTCTGTAATAATTTTTTTCTAGGTAGTTAATCTAAACAATAACCAAAAAATACCAATAACAATGATATGACTAGAAACTAACATGTTAGAAACAAACGGCGCAGAACACAAACTATTTAGCACAACAAATACCCGTTTAAAATAGTATAGGTAATTTATAGAGGTAATTGAAACATTTATTTTAAATAAAACCAGTGTCAACATATATTTGCTGTATGACAAAGAAGATTGCAAGCAATCCATCTTAAATATTAATCTGAGGTATTTTTCTGTAATATTTTTTTTCGAGGTAGTTAATCTAAACAATAACCAAAGAATACCAATAACAATGATATGACTAGAAACTAACATGTTAGAAACAAACCCCCTCCCCCCCCCCCCCCCCCCCCCCCCCCAAAAAAAAAGCTGTACACTTAAAACATTTAAATGTGCTGACCTGTTTACCAGTTTCTTTTGACATTCACATCAAGCGTGACAAACCGGTTTGTCTACCTGTTAATGGTAGGAAGTGGGGTAAAGGCACTTTGTGTCAAAAAAGAGGTAAAAAATATCTGATATATATCAACACAAGTGCAAGAATAATGAATATACTATATACATGTCATAAAATTCACATGCTTACTGAATAAGTCTTAATTCCAATTTTATTATTGCTAAAGGGTTAATTAGTAATATTACACATTAATAATACTGAAATAGTAAAACTTTAGTAATACTTAAAACTTTTACTTGCATATATATTACAACCTTGCATTGTATTAATTATCAAAATACAAAAAAAAAATACTATCATATGTGTTAAACAAAAAGCTAGTCACAGTCTAGCTTAATAGTATTTTGCATAGTAAAACTTTAGAAATACTGAAAACTTTCACTTGCATATATATTACAACCATGCATTGTATTAATTATCAAAATACAAAAAAAAAATACTATGATATGTGTTAAACAAAAAGCTAGTCACAGTCTAGCTTAATAGTATTTTGCATAGTAAAACTTTAGAAATACTGAAAACTTTCACTTGCATATATATTACAACCATGCATTGTATTAATTATCAAAATACAAAAAATACTATGATATATGTTAAACAAAAAGCTAGTCACAGTCTAGCTTAAGAGTATTTTGCATAGTACTTCCATACAAAATGTATTGAGTACCATATAAACATGTATTGTATAAAAAAT
The DNA here is from genome assembly GCA_007844125.1 of Sinonovacula constricta. Taxonomy (NCBI): domain Eukaryota; kingdom Metazoa; phylum Mollusca; class Bivalvia; order Cardiida; family Solecurtidae; genus Sinonovacula; species Sinonovacula constricta. Next base: position 1,704,657 of record CM017570.1, on the reverse strand, counting down.
AGTGCTAATTAACCTGTACTGACCATTTATAAGAAGCACCACAATGTAAAAAAGTATGCTGATTGTAAAGAAAATGTCTAAATAATTTCTTGTTAATACTGAATGTAATATCTATTCAAATTACACTTTACTGAAAGCTACACACAGTATTTATAAAAACACAGAATCAATTAGTCTACAAGCTTCATAAAACACAATACATACAAGGTTAAAGAATGAATTATTCTTTTAAAATCATAAAACTTATAACACAGGTCAGATGTTCATTTTAAAGAAAAAAAAATAAAATTGTTATATACTTAGTTCAATAACTTTTTCTGAATGTTGAACTTTTTATTATGCTAAACTATTCAAACATGAACAATACTTAAATCAATGCATTAATCCTCATCAAGTGAGATAATGGAAAAAAGATAAAGATTTTCTACAGACATTTTTTTGTTGGACACTTTACAATCTATAGATTAAAAAGATTTTCTCTGACTGTACCTAGTTGGATATCTATGTTGTACTGGTCTGGCGGTTGCTGAGGCTGGAAGCTGAGACATAGTGCTGGAGATATTTGAGTCGGACAAAGACCTCTGTAATCTGGTAGTACTCGTAGGAATGGGTGTCATAGGGAAAAATTTAGCCTCAACACCAAACACTGATAACCTACTTATTGCAGTCTTATGTTTCCAGTTGTACCGCAGCAGCATTATGGTTGTCATCAGCGTTCCACAAAAGGCTAGGGCTAAAGGGATCACTAAAAGAGAAGGGATGTGGTTAGATTATATAAGGCTGTGTTACTTACATGTGTGTAATACATGTATTATCATCATCAACATCATCAACCTCAGTAGAAGTCATAGGTTGTGTGTTAGTACGGAGAACATTTAAAGGAACCAAATATTCATCAATATCTTCATATTCAAGTGAATTTTGAGAATGTTGATCTTCTGATGAATTTTGATGTATATTACCCACATTTAAAAGAGAAACTTCTTCACTGCTATCAAAACCTGACATTAACATATTGTTTTTATTCTCAGGTTTACTAAGTTTCCTTTTTGCAATCACAAAACAAATGATTACAAGATACACTAAAATAAAACAAAAAGAATACAGAATAATGTAGTGAGGAAAGTTTGTATAACTTGCATGTGAGGAAAAAAAAACCTGTGGCCAGATATATGTTGCTGTTTGAGGTAATGTCGGTAGATGCAGCATCGACAGTTGACAACTGTGTGGTAGATGTGGTTGTAGGCTTGTTTGTAGGTGTGGCGGTTGTAGATGTGGTGGTTGTAGGTGTGGCGGTTGTAGATGTGGTGGTTGTAGGTGTGGTGGTTTTAGGTGCAGTGATTGTAGGTGTGGTGGTTGTAGGTGTGGTGGTTGTAGGTGCAGTGATTGTAGGTGCGGGGATTGTAGGTGTGGTGGTTGTAGGTTTGGTCGTCAGAGGAATGGTTGGAGGTGTGGTGGTTGGAGGTGTGGTGGTTGGAGGGATGGTTGGAGGTGCAAAGGTTGTAGGGATGGTTGGAGGTACAAAGGTTGGAGGGATGGTTGTTTTTATAGCTCCAGTGGTTGTGGTCATTTTGCCATCCTAAAAAAGAAAAAAGAAAAAAAAAAAAAACGCTATACATTCATTTAAAAAAAAATGTCAATGAATTACAAAACTACTTTACTAATCAACAAGGCAAAGGACTAAACTGACATGGTAGATCCATCACTGCAGACAGTTCCTTACCAAAATTTGATGGTGAACTATAAATTATGAAATGAATGGATCCTTGGAACTATTGAAGTTAATTGGGTAAAAAAAAATAAGTCTGATAGTTACATTTTATGTCTGATGGTAATATAATTCTGTGTATTTTGTATTTTTTGTATTTTGGGTTTTACGGCACACCGACACTTTATAGGTCATACGGCGCCGAATACATTGAAGTTTAACGACAATTGAATATTATCAGGTTAAAATTAAAATACGTGATTAGAAATAAAAATCTATCGGGTTAAAAATGTGAATGATGAAAACAGGTTAATATATTAAACAGTTAAAATATATAACGTTAGCATTATAAACATTTTAAAAATTTATAACTTATTAAGAATACCAATCTCGTTCAGAAAACAAACAAGCTTAGCATCGGATACTGTCGTAAATAATTCGTATATGTTATTGACATTAAAATATTTAGACCGAATATGGTCTGTGTCAATACAATGAAGTAAAATATGATTAACTGTAAGAGGTTCCTGGCAAGGAACACATTCAGGTTGAACTTCTCGTTTTAGAAGATATGAGTGAGTTAATCTAGTATGTCCGATGCGACAGCGGGTAAGAGCTACGTCTTCCCGCCTACTTTCTCTGCAAGTAGAGATATTGGCACCGACGTTAGGTTTAATGGCATGTAATTTGTTATAAACAGTATTATTCCAACTTGTTTGCCATTTGGTTAAAATATATCGATTGATACGTGGTTTAAAATCTGTGTGGGGGATGCAAAGATCTGTCTCAGTAAGGGCTGAGGCAGATTTTGCACTCTTATCTGCATCCTCGTTTCCTTGGATGCCTACATGACTAGGTAGCCAACAGAAAACGATATTTTTATTAAGACAAACATCAGTAAGTTTTAAAAGTAATTCTCTAATGAGGGGGTTGGAAAAATTAAGATTTTTAATAGACTGTAATACCGACAAAGAGTCGGTAAATATTACAAATTTATCGCCAGGATGATCAGAAATAAAGTCAAGAGAAAGGTTAACAGCCTGAATTTAAGAAGGGACACATTAACTTTTCTGTAACCAGAAATGGTTTGTTTATCAATCCTATTTATCTCTATCTAGGTGCCACTCCAGATGGAATCACCAAATGTGACTACTGTGGTGAAAGACTTGTGGAAATAAAATGTCCCTACTCTGGTAAAGACAAAGGCCTGTCAAATGTGGACTACATTAAAGAATGGCAAATTAAAAGATGACCATCAATATCAATATCAAATACAGACACAGTTGACAGTTACACAGATGCAATACTGTGATTTTGTTGTCTGACCCCATCAGGGATCCATATTCAAAGAACTGAACCCAATCAGCAGCTTGAGGAAGAAATCTTGGTAAAGTCTTGGAGCTTTTTTGTTCATGTTGTGTTACCAGAGTTGACTGGACATCTAATTTCTAGGGAAAATTTGCAAAAACGTGCAGACAGGGCTATGACAATTTTGAATGAAACCTCAATTTCTCAGGCCAAATGCAACGCAGGGTCACAGACTTTGTGTATGGATGACATTAATGGTTCTTGTAGCAATAACGGAAAAGAATTTAAACTGGTCTGTTTGTGTGGCAAGGCATCAGATATGCACCAGGAGAATATTGTTAAGTGTGCGAATGAAAACTGCCAGTTTGGTTGCCTTCATTTTAAATGCATATCTATTAAGAGAAAACCTAAACCACCATACTACTGCCCCACTTGCAGGAAAGTGATGTGGAAGTGAACTTTTAGGTATGGGAATGTTTTGCATATTAAAGTTGGAAGTTAACAAATGGCTTACAACTGAGCTCGTTCATATAATAACTTTCATAGCTTCCATTTAGACTCATTTAGAGTCCATTTAATAAAAACCCATCTCTAGAAAGATAGACTTGCTTAGTTTTATCCCTAGAGTATGCTGCATATCCTGTTGGTTAATAAACAGCTTTTTTAAATGAGTGTATACTTTTCAGAAATGTTATGTTTGTCTTGAAGGGAGTATTCCATGTGTATTTATAACAATACTTCTAATAAAACATTTGTTACAATCAATCTTTATGAGCATTATTTTATTGTGTATGAATGTGTAAACAACAGTACATGAAAAATTGGTAGATCAGTATGACTTCCAAACAAATAAAATTAAAATGACATAATGAAGAAATTATATGGTTTATGCCAATTACTTATAGACAGGATCATTGTTTGTAAACTATGTTCTTTATTTACTCATTTTGAATTGAATGGTTTGTCTTTTTTGTTTATACCTATAATAAACTGTTTAAACTGTTAACATTTAGTTATTCTTCATTTATCAATACAAAAGACCACTAAGAGTACAACCTTTTCTTTTTTGTGAATACTTCATTTGTTTAGGTTTACCCTATTGGATTATAAACATTGACAAGTGTGTAAGGCTTGTCCAATTAAGGTTTTGTCCTTGTAAAATCTTTCACAATGTATTGCAATGTGTCTCAGTTTTGTTGGCCTTAATTCTACATCTGATTAATAGATTCCAAAAAAAGGTAACTTTAGTTTAAAATACATCTATGTCGAGATTACTCTCAAATGGTTAGTGGACAAAAACTGTGCTACTTAAGAGGGGAGAGGATACAACGAATTACCTTCATTGGTAATGTCGATGGAGCGATAATTAATTTGAAGTTGGCAAGACAGGTTGATAGAATTGATGGCGATTCCACTTGTGTAAACATCATGAACAACGAGAAAAGTGTGATCATCGTATCAAAGAATTCCGTTCCAAAGACATGCAATGTAAATGTATATCTGTTGTTGTAATTTTTACATAGGTACGTTATGACATTAAATGCGATACGTTTTAAATAAAATTTGATGGATACTTTTGTTTGTTTGGGTACGTTTTGAACACCACCCATATATATGATTTTTTACCCATATTACATAATAGGAGACAGTTTTAATAATATAAAAGTTCCATTTTGAAGTTTGATCCAATAAAAAAGAGAAATGTAGAGAGCAGTTTATGTATAAAATACAATCACAGTCTAATACTAGTTCATTTTGTTTTCCGATTCTTCTTCAGCCAGCGACAACAGAAACCATGTATCATCCAAGGACAAAAGAAACCACCCGTCAACAAACGTCAACAGAAACAACACATCAACAAACGTCAACAGAAACCACCCGTCAACAAACGTCAACAGAAACCACACATCAACAAACCAGCATAACTCCTCTTTCTCTTGCTGCTTTACTAAAAAGAAAATGAAATCTGTTGCATACAAGTCAAAGTGTACATAGTAGTTCAAGTTGACATTTTGTTTTGTTTATCATAGGTAATGAATGCCACCATCATCTCCATCATCATCCCCATCATCATCATATTTATTTGATGTTGTGTTAGAAGGAGGAGAACTAATCCTAACCAAAATAACATAAAGTTAGGTGTTTTTATACATTCTCTTCCAACCTCTGCTGGAAATGATCCGTCAGATGTACATTTCCTTGAAACTGATTGCTCCACAACAGATGAAGAAGTGGATGTCTTTACATTCCAACCGCACCCACGGGATTGGCGTACGGTATAGCCGTAGTTACCCGTGGGATGTAACACACCGTCTTGACCCCGTATTCGGTGTAGACGGGTGGTCGTATGGACCCGGTACGATCAATCGGCTGGTATGGCCGAGCCCTAGGTTAATTTACTTCTACCTCTTTTCTTTCAGTACGTATCAATTCTTCTGATACAAACCGGGCTTGATTCTTCTTTACTTTCTTCTATAGCATAACCTAGAAGGCGGGTCAATCGAGAGGTATTAAAGTTTCTTTGTACTTTACCCTTTCGAGTATAGCACCTGTGTAACCCTGGCGCTTGGAGTAGGAGATCCACTTCATATAAGCGTCCCCCTGTTGGACTCCGATGTGGGTGGGGAACACAGGTGCTGAATATTTTTCTCCTCTCTCCTCATGGCTTCCAACATGTTAAAACGACCGCGACCAAACCTACTAGATACTGACTCTGATGAAGAACGTGTTATTGACCACTTTCCAAAATTTATAGTTTTAACTGCTGAAAAAGATTTCGAACCTTTGTCTAAAATGTCTCCATTCATAATTGAAAAAACATTGGGGACCCAAAATCAGTTAAAAAATTGAGAAACGGATCATTACTAGTCGAAGTAACACGAAAAGCTCAATCGGACCAACTTTTAAATTAAAAAAAACTCTTCACGACTGACATAACAGCATCACCTCACAAATCTCTGAACTTCTCGAAAGGCGTAATCAAAGACAGAATACTTTCTGGAGTCACTAAAGAAGAAATTGTATCTAATCTTTTAGGCCAAGGTGTTACACACGCAAAACGTATCAAAATTACTCGAGACGGAACTCAAATCGAAACAAACACGGTAATTCTTACTTTTAACTCGCCTCAACCACCATCATACCTTAAAATCCTCTACTGTCAAATAAAAGTTGAAATTTATATTCCCAACCCAATGAGATGCTTTAAATGCCAAAAGTTTGGTCACCACGAAAGTGATTGCAAGAATACAAAAGTTTGCGGCAAGTGCAGTTCTAAAGGTGACAATCACAATGAATTTGCATGCACCACAACTAAATGTGCAAATTGTGGCAAAGAGCATACTGCCTATTTCCAAGTGTGAAATATGGAAAAAAGAAAAAGAAATTATTCGAATCAAAACTGTCCACAAAATTACTTACCCAGTGAACTGGAGGTTTCCATAACATACGACCAATAGTATATACTGATTTGAATCTTACTTTAATCTTAGATGTTTATTGAATACGAGCCCAGGTCTATTATTGCCCAGTCCATGTGTGAAGTCGTATATAAAAGTACATGCATAACAACACGAAATCATCAGCAACATATAACATTTTGTTCACACTTGATAACAGTTTGATGTTAGGTAAATACACTTGATAGATGATAAAGGAGTAATTCGATGCCCTGACCTTGCTGGTGTCTCTAAGGAAGATATCCTCAGGGAACACACGCCACAGGAGGTGTGTGGTGTCCGCAGGATCTCATTCCTGAGGGACGGCCGGCGAGTTCCAATAAATACTTTTGTTTTAACTTTCACCAACCCACCAATCCCTACTTCTGTTAAGGTCGGTAACCTCAACGTAAAAGTGCAGGTATACATTCCCAATTCACTTAGGTGTTTTCCTTGTCAGAAGTTTGGCCACCACGAGTCCCAGTGCAAGGAGGACGACCGTTGCCCACGTTGTGATGAACAGTTCACCCAGCAAAGGAAGACGTATGTCCTAACCCACTTAAATGTGGTAATGGTTCTTGACCACATGAGACCAAATCCAGGGATTGCCCTGTCTGGAAACTAGAGAAGGAAATATTAAAAATAAAGTACACAAATAACATCTCCTTTCTCCATATTGATACAAATGAGGGACACTTGCCTTTTTCATTTGTTTTTCCACATTTCTTCATTTAAAATCCTGTGCACTAGGTTTTGCAACGTTTTTCTGCGGTTTCTGTGACTTAACGCCTTTGCCTCTCTTATGCTTTGAACGCCGTATTTGTGTTGGATAGAAAACACTTCTTAACAACGCATAAGTTTCATCTGCGACTGTATAAGTTCAAATTGCTGCCCAATTTCTATTGCTTTGTTCAATGTGAGACCTTGTCCTAGCAACCGTTCTTGGACTTTGGAGTGTTTTACACCATTTATGATTAAGTCCACAAGTCATCAGCATTTGCGTATTCACAATCCATCACTAAAAGTCTCATGTCCTAGTTTGCCTTTGTCTACAGGTAGATGAAATTTAAATATCTGTGAAAATTTTGATAGGACCTTTTCTTATTTAACTTTTCACCATCAAGTTGTTTCCTTTGTTGAGGTGCTTGAGGAGAGCGACGCAATCTAGTTCTGCGAAACTATACTCTACCAGACATGGGATTGGGATTGGTATTAGCCGGCATTTTTGCCGATACTGCGCAGCGACATTTCTATCATTATAGCACAGGGGCACTTATAAGGTGCCCAGGGACTGAACCCGGCCGGTCCATTATACTGACACCGACGAGTCAGGCGTAATGCTGTCACCTTAGCCCCGAGCGTTAGGAGGGAAGCCACTACTACCAACTTTAAAGTCTTTGGTTTGACCCGGTCGGGGTTCGAACCCACGACCTCCCGATCCGCAAGCCGACACTCTACCACCTGAGCTATTGCGGCCGGTCTCTACCAGACATAACTTGCAACGGTGTTCTAGTGTGTCGGATGGTATAAACTCTGCTTATTATTTACAGCCTACATCAGAAATGACCATGTTAACAACAACAACTACACCACCAACATCAACAGATAGAGAAGAAACGACATAAACTGCAACAACATCAACAGTTGTGTTAAATGCGTTAACATCCATTACACATGTTATTACTTAAGAAGTATCAATAAATAATGTTTATTCATCATCTTTACCATATATAGTAAACAATAATAAATCATCAACCTTTTCCAAAGATAGACTTTACCATATAGATTACATTGTAATTGATATCTTAGGTGGGTTATTTTATAGTGCATGTGTTATTTATTTGCATTATGAAAAATATTCTTTAAAGGAAATAGATAATGAAAGTGAAATTACCAAATTTGAAATGATACATATAGAGCATTGTCTATTGGGTCAGCTGATACACACCAGTAGTATAAAATTAAGGGGTCCTCCTATGCTCTTTATGCTTGGGGCTCCTCTTATGCTCGGGGCTCCTCTTATGCTCAACTCATTAAGGGCTCCTCTTGTGCTCTTTATGCTCCGGGCTTGTGTGCTCTCTGACCTCGTCCGAGGTCACATTGCTGAACGATGAAATCGGGGATGATCTTAATTTAGAATTAGTGCTCATATGTGATAATTTGAGTTTTGACGTGTTTTGACGACTTTAAAATTACCCAATCATATTGAGCTTGTCTGCTTGATCACGGGCGTACCCACATCCGAGTAGTGTAGGTTCGATTCCCTATATATAGAGCCCGCTCCTTTAAAGTCAAGTCAAGTCACAACTTGCTCATAAAGCGAACAAAATTAACGTTAAGTATAAATATGTCTGGAGTTGAAAGTTTCATGACGACAATGTTAAATTTCATGATAACAATGTGGAATCAGCAGCAACAGACTGCTGAAAATCATCAGCACAGTCTATTTGATACTGTGAACAATTTAACGCAGCAGCTGGCACAAAAAGAAACTGAACAAGCTAAGAATATTGATTGGTTGACTGACGCGCTGCAACGGACATCAAATGAGCGCAATTCGGTGCTAGAAGACGCTGCTCCTCTACGCGCAGAAAGAAAGCAAGGGAAGAGTTGTACAGCTTAAGAGACGAGAACAGACGTAAAAGGCCTCCAACTTAGGACGGACCCGCTTCTAAACAGGATGAGCCCGCTCCTAAGAAGGCAAAAGGAAATTTATGAATATTAATTTGATATAAATCATACTAGACCTATCATCATTCGTCTTTTATAGTTTGTAATTCTCAAGTCTTTATATTCTACTGTTTAATACATGCTCACAGACTAGACTTAAATTTATTATTTCTAATTTAAAAATTATTCTGTCTCTATAATCTGTTCCATAACGTACCTTTTCTAATATCTTAGACCACTACCATAGAACCCTCTCCTTTACTCTACTAAAGAGACATGGAAACCTGCCTGTGCAGATGAATGTGGGTACAATTTCAATGACGGGGCTCGGCAATGCTTATTAAATACCGGAAATCGATGTTTTCAAACACACTATACTGTCGACAATTGAGTTCAAAGATTATGTTTGTAGCAGAAATCAATGTTTATTTTCTTTAGCCCAACAGGTTGAATAAAGTTAGAATTAGGAGATGAATGTATACTTGTTTTACTATTAACATATTTACTTCAATAAACTCAGCAACTGGTATCGGTTCACAATCTCTACACTCGTAGAATCTCGGCACTTTCCATACATTTCCGATACGACGCAAACTATACCCAATCACTAGTCCGTACATATGATAAGTGAATATTTATGAATTTATAAAATGATTGACATGTGAATTTAAGAATTTTTCTTACTTTTTATTCTAAAACTCCGCCCAATGACCAATAGTAATGGACATGAACACCCAAACGTTAAAGTATAAAAAGTAGAACCCCTGCATCATGCGAATATTGCGTTCGCAATGTTGTTGTCTTGCTTAACGGTACTCGATCACCAAGTTCTTAAGTAATTGTCATAATGGCTTTCCAGGAAAAACGAAATTATGAAAATCAGCTCACCAGAGCTTATACTAAATTTGGGAGAAGAAAAGAAATATGTCTCACTCCGTTTCAAGGATTAACGTATGTCCATATCAGTGACATGAAAAAACTGTTATCGCCGAGACGGATCATTCAATTACGGGAAGTCTGAGTCGATTTCATTCAACATGAGTGAAGTTAATGAATTAATCAATCTTCTAAAAGAAGCAAAAGGATATGAGGATGTGTTTTACGTAAGATCCCAGGTAAGTTTTTTTAGTTTCATGCCCATAATGTTCGGCTGACCTGCGGTGTTACAATCAACGTCCACAAGTTTAATTATAACTCCAGCCACTCTGCTATAACTTTCGTGTTTTATTTATATCTATTTTGTATTTTATCTATATCTATTTTTATTGGAAGGGTGATTTGTTATTTTATCTTTTTTAATGCTTGCATGGGTAAACATTTTCATGTTTCATCCAAATATTGGTCACACATAAAACAGCAATTGCATTTCTAGGAACGTAATAAGTACGTTTACTAGAATTGTAAAATGCTAACATTTCTTTAAAATAGTTGTTTACAACTTTAATTATATCTTATAATTTAGCTATTATGTAGTTTAGTATGTAATGTAAAATATGAAAACACATGTAATACGATCCACGTTTTATTACATATATATAATTAAATCATATTCTTTATTACAGTCCGAACCATCCACACCACCACCGATGTCGATGTTAACACCAACAAAGGTGAGTTGAATCCTTATAAAATACAGTACAATTATTCAACTTGTTTAAATGGAATACACATTTCTTCATACAATAAAGACTATATACAATTGATCATTATATCATAATTTATAATTAAATACACGTTTTTTATATATATATATCTTGACCATTTAGACATTCACGGCATCAAGCTTGCCAACCCTGGAGCCGATAACTCCACCACAACCTCCCCAGCCTCCTCAGCACCCAGCAATAACCTGGGAATTGGTAAGATTTTAAAACAATGTGAATAATATAAAATCCTAAATACATTCCATTTTCCTCAAAAAAACAACATATATCTCCACAAAAATATATGAACGATATACAAAAATATATATTGTTACATAGCATAATACTTATTTTTTCAGTCCGAAAGCGACCTCCAGGCTTGGGAAGGGGACGAGGAAATTTTCTTCGCCTTCCCAGTAAGTACCCTTAAAGGCAAACTAGCTCTCAAATCAGTATTTGAATTAAGCAATCTGCACCTAATAGTTTAATTAATTTTGAAATGGAGTCAGTCTGTGCCAAATTTTGGCAATCAGTTCTCTTGATCTGCCAATTTTCTTTATGTTAAATGTCTGAATTAAATCCAATCTTTTAAGTTAGAAAAGAATGTATACTTTTGCTGTTGAGTCTTGGTAAAATATAATAACTTTAACATTTGTCTAAAAACACAAATATCCTTTATGCTTCTGTACACACACTCCAGTTTTTTCAGGATCTTTTTTGCACAAAACTGGGAAGAGAACCAATATCCATGACATCAAAAATGAAACAAAATCACAACAATATCAGTTTTAGGAAATCTTGCAAGATTCTGTATTAAAGAATACAACAATATTGAAAATGTCTTTATATGTAAGTGCATGTATTTAATTTTTTTTCATATAACAGAATATACTTCCGAAAGGGGACATGAAAATTTAATAATGTTCAAGAAATTTTCATATAACTTATTTTTCCATCAAGCAGTAATCGGCCTTTTCACATGTTTTACATGTATAAGCCATTTTGAAAGAAATGACAATGTTTACATGTTTTGGGGGAAAAAATCAGGAAAATTGCTCTTTTTTTAAATACACAAACATGACTCGTTTGCTTGAGTTGCTTCTAACCATGTCTACTGACACTTGTAGATGCACAGCGCACCAAAGTGTATACAGGAATTGTATTTTATGTTAAATAGATAACTATTTGCTATTGCACAGATTTGTTTTAAATCTTAAATTAGTAACTGTGTAACTGCAATTAGAATAATCAGGGCTGTTTGCAATTTGGAAAAACATAATTGTAGTAATTAATATAGGGCAGAATCTCTGATTCTTTAATACTAACCATACGAACATTTCCAGATATGTTTATGTTATTTTATCTTCTATTTTCAGGTTACCATTGAAGTAAAAGTGGTTTCAGTTGATCAGACCAAGATGGTCTCAACAAAATCTGGCCTTTGACCAGTCATGAATGTGATTATTGCAGATCAGACAGCCACAACAACTTATAGCCATATGGAAGGAAGACTTCCTGAGATCAATTTTGCCAGAGTCATTCTACCAGATCAGTAATGTTGTTGGGAGAGCGTTCGAGGAGAAAATTCAACTGAACACCACTTCAACAACTCAAATTTCACCAATTACGGCATTTGAGAATGTTGTGGAGGTAAAAGACTCGACGTCAGCTTATGAAGTTGAACTGTCATCCGTTGCAGTTGAGAAACGGGAAACTTGCAGTGCCTGTTTAGCCAATATCATTTCAGACAATGTCACAAGTCAACTTATTAGATGTGGCAATTGCCACTTCAAGCAACTAAGAAAAAAAACTGCAAAGTGCGCTTCCTGGCACATCACAACAACAAGGAGATTCCAGCAAATTTTACTTTTGAACATGAAATCCTGTCACAATTTCTTAATAAGGAAGGCAAACCTGAATTATTGACAGATGTCGGTGCACTTGAAGATTTCATAATATTGAACAATTCTTAGAAAAATCGAAATAAAAATGAACTCTGTTCTCCTTGGAAAGAGTCCTTCTATCAGACGCCTAAAATAATTACTTACTACTTATATTGATTCCATGTTGTTTATTTTACTTTAGCACACCATTTCTGGTCAAATCATGTCTAAATACAACATTGTTAATGTACAGACCTATTCTGCTGGTAATTAGACATTTTTGTCAAAAATCCTCATCTAAATACAATCTAAACTAAATACAAACATAGTCAAGTGTGCTGTCCTGTTCTATAAGCTCCTGAACGTGTCGGTATTTGGAAAAACGATGGAAAATGTTCGCAAACATAAGCAAATCGAACTCGTACATACGGAAAAAAACGTCTTAAAAAGCTCAGTGCCAAACCGACGTTTAATAATATCACCATTTTCGAAGAAGATCTTGTGGCAGTAGAGTTGCTGAAGAAAAAACTTGTACTGTCTAAACCTTGCTACTGCGGAATGGCCATTCTCGATCTGAGCAAAGCTGTTATGTACGACTTTTGGTATAACAACATAAACAAGAGATATGGTGCTAGAGCGCAGCTTCAACTGACTGACACGGATTCACTTTTGTTTTATACAACGCGATGACGATGCTTTTGACCTATCTGATTATCCGAAGGAACACCCCTTATACAATGCAGCAAACAAAAAGGTGCTTGGCAAAAAGAAGGATGAAACACATAGCACGCCAATTTCCCATTTCATCAGTCTAAGACCAAGGATGTATTGCTATATTTGCGAAGACGTTTGGGAAACGTTTAAAGGGTGTGTCAAAGGCAACGGTCAAACATGACGTTAAGTTTAAACAGTACAAAGATGTTTTCTCGATGAATGTCAAATGGTAGCAAGCATGAATGTTATTCGTAGTCACGGACACGTGTTGCACAGTGAAACCATCAACAAGTTAGGACTGTCTTCTTTCGATGACAAACGTTACCTGCTAAACGCCATTGACAGCTTAGCTTACGGTCATTACAAAATCAATGCGGTTTCCGTAGAATCAGAGCGCGAAGTTGGGGATACGGTTAGGGAATGTTTTCCCGTTCGTATTTCTTCCGATGGGAAACATTACATTGTTATAGACACGGACCATGTATTTGAACTCGGAGAGAGTTACGTTAATGGCGACGTTACTATTACCAAAGTCCAAAAGATGACTTAAAGACATAACCCCTAAATAGTACCAAATTGGAAGTCTTTAGAAAATACAGGATATATTGTGATCAGATTAAGCTGATGTTGACTCTATGTACTTAAGTCGGGTTGATAAATTACTACACTTAATGCATATTAGTGTAAAACTCTATAGTGATAATTTTACAGAAATTATACTATATTGCCATTGTTCATGTTACGCTATTTATAAATTATCTATTACTTAAAGTTTAACGTAAATTATTCCGACCATACTGGCCTATCAATTTTTGGGGGGTACATTTTCTTCTAATGATGATTATTAATAGTTACACAATAGTTTATGCTCATTTGTTTTAAATCCGCTCTATTTCGTGCTTTTTATTGCTAGTTAAATATGTATTTGTTTAAGAATGTATGGCCATTTGGTAAATGAAGCAGAGATAAAACTCTGGGGACCAAAATCAGAGATCGTCCTTCCCAAGCCCGGAATCACAGTAAAGATATCAAAATTGGTTGTGGCAGAGTACCAGGGTAAAATATCATTCAACAGTTCACCCGGAACAACAGTTGAGGTATGTTCATAGCATTTATGCATAAAGGCAAAGGTGCAAAAGCTTTTCGTTGGATGTAAATAACTGCCCAAAACTTGTCTCAAGTATCTTACCCCATCGTTTAAATCTTGATTTTTAGTTTCGACAAGATCTAAATAATTTTTTTGGAGTCAAGATTTAAATTCCAAATTTTCATGTAAGAATTTTTTCTCATGTTTGTTAGTATTTTAATATGTGTTAATGTTGGTTCTTTGATAATAAATTTTGGTGTGTGTGGTATTTTGAGTAGCCGGTCTCGGTACTGTTAGTATGGTAGTAATTTGTGTATGTGAAATGTGATTTGAAACGTTACAAAATGAGTATACCTTTATAATAAATATATTAACGTAAAGAGTATTTGTTTTCTTTATTATTGTCCATTATGTTAGACCACAAACAATATATTAATTACATGGATGGTACATTATTAACAAATAATGAAAATAATAACAATTTCGTCAGAAAAAAAGGTACTACAGATTACAGTTTAACAATACAAAACATTGATTAAGCTTTTGGCAATTACCGTAATTCCATTTCCATTGCTTAATCTTACTATAACTAGATATACCATAGCATTTTTGAAAATTAAATTTTCGTAATCAGAAGATAATGTAATACAATCTATCATGATATATCTACATAATTCTGCGCTGCACCTTCTCAAAGTACGAAGTCACCAAGCGAGAAAACTATACAACACGCAACAAAAACATTGAATTTAGAGGAACTATTTATTTCTTCGTAATATGTCTCAAAAATAATATTCTTTAAGCCATAAGTAACTTTAAATATATGACAGAGTATATTAGAATGTACAATGTATATGTTGATTACTCAGAGTACACACTGTTCAGCTCCACTAGATTACAGGCAGTTCTACCGAAGCACCGCCCTTTTTGATAGTTGATTTACTTCCGGTCTTCTTATTGTGCCATTTCTCTGCTTCATATTCATACGTAACCAAAATACTGTTTTCAAGAATCTTAAAAATTCAGCTGCAAGCATAGGATGACCCATTTTTTGCCTTTCAGCAAAAAGCACCCTTCTAGTTATCATCAATAATTATGTGTCAAAGAGAGACAACTTTATGTTTAAAAGCAATTTTACTAATTTACTAGCGTGTTAAATGTATGCAACACCGTGATTAGAATTTCTGACCATCGTCGCCATGTTGCTGTTTTTGCGTTAATTCATGTTTCTGCTGCGGCAAATCTTGTCTGCGACGTACGGCCAGGAGTCTTAAAATAACCTATGGATTGAGAAACGAAGATCCTACAAGCGTTTTTGTTTTTCTTGTTCTAGCATTAAAAATAGTTTACGGCCACCTTTCAAGTCTCTCTGATAGATGAAAAAGTGTTATCCCAGCAGCTGGTTCGCACATGGCATTAGCATGCTAGATAGGGATAGGGTTAATACAGAACCTGGATAAGTTAAAGGACCCATTCAACTGCATAAGTTACATCATCTTAGAGAGAAAATAAGTTAGAAGAAAAACTTGACGCCATTATTTCATGTTTAAATGAAAACATGTTTTCAATAACAAGGGGTCAAAGAACAGACAGCTTTTTGAACAGTTTAGCCAAGTCAAAAGACCTGATGATAGATTTTGGATGTGTGAGTGGTGTGCATGAGGTGCAGAATGTTGTGTATGAGACAAGAGCAGAGGAGAATCCGAGTATTGTGTATGAGGGTGCACGACGTGTCTTTTAATTGTGATTGCGTTATCTATTCGAACACTTCTATTTTGGGGGCATGATTACATACTGTAAAACCCCTCATGAAACTTTAATAGACCAAAAACTGCAAGGTTACGAAGTCGACAGGTTACGATATTTCCGTAACGCCTATGAAGCATGCGCTGATAGTGAGCTACAACTTACTTACGCATGCGCTGATAGTACATACAACGCAGGGAATCGTCCATACATCGTGCGCTGATATTATTCTAAAACGAACGAACAAGAGAGAATGACGCAGAACCTGAAACCGGAAAATAACGAAAAAATAATATGCTGTTAACACTTGTATCAGCACGAAACAAATTCATCATGTTTCGCTTACTTGATAAGGAGACAAAGTCGTCAAAATAATTAAAGATTGGTTTTCCACGATATAAATCTAATTGTAGTATAGTATAGTATTGAAGTGTTTACTACTACTAATGTATCTAGAACTACTACTAGTAATGAGGGTCTGTACCTACCTGTCTGTGCGGGGCCCTTCTTCTAGACTTGTACTGGTTATGGTTGCACTGTCTGCTTAGAGAGATCTTGTTGAATGCAACTCTGCCCGACTGTCCTGTCTATTTATAGAGCGGGGCCCCGCGTAGTCTGCGGGTCCAGTCAGTCCCGGTCTCAGTTACGGTTCCAGTCTATTAGCACCCCACCCCCCTCCGCCCCCCCCCCCCCTCCCCCGTTTTTTGGGGGATGAGAGTGAGTCTAGCAGTCGACCACGGCGGATTTGCATACCTGTGGTCTGTCTTTCGGCTTTGAAGCTGGAACCGCTTTCTGCCAACACCACGCCATCACTTATATCAAGGTAGAGAGGCGTTGTTGCCATCTACTCCGGCTTGGAGTGACTCCATGACCTCTTCTCCCTCCCCTTTATATTTTTTCTTTCATTTATAATTGTCTGTTATTATTCTTTCTAATTTATCTTATAGTCATATTGCAGATATTGTTAATAATGATGATTATTATTGAAAATTGACATAAATTGCAAATTCACGAGTCAATGCTCCCTACATGCCATACAGGGACTTAGCATTACTGCTTGCCACCTGCAAAACATGCATACCAGCTATATACTCAGCAGTTATGCCGAGCAGGAAAGGTGATGAGAACGGCCGGTTCCCACAAAAGTAGGGAGAATCAATCTCCAAAAGGATTCTATCTTCAGCAATGTTTGCTATGCTTTCCTTTTGAAGACTGTTTCCAGCCCGTGCCGAACCCCTCACGAACCCAAATAGAGTGTTCGGAAACTCTAGCAGCCAGAGCTCTACAGTATGAATAGATCCAAAGTAACAGTGGAAATGGATACGCTGTTCCCTCGGTACCACCCCCTTAATCTGGTACAACTCTTGCACCAGGATCGTGTCCGCACTTACAGACTCCTGAGGTCGGCAGTGCAAAACAAGAACCCGGTCTGTGTGAAGACTCTTTAGTGCCCGATCCAAGATGCGGATTTGGGAAATCCAACCCCCTGGATATCAATGTATTTGTAAATACCTTCCAAAACGTTGTTGGTGCGGACAGTCTCTATGAAAACTGTCCAGCTCTGGACTAGTCATGTCGTTCCTCTTATCCATGTTCGGCCCACGTAGTCTGTTAACTCTACCAGGAGTGAGTCTGACGCTTCTTCCGTCTGTTGCAACAGCTGAAAGGACTCATTCACGTGCTCAGCTGGCAGGAAGGGTAGAAACATCAACTTCCTCATGAAATTGTATTTGTCCTTTCGCGCCATGTACGCAGTTGCCAACCCCAGCGTCAGGATTTTTTTGTAAACCCGCTGGGTCCAATGGAACACGCATTCCTTTATTGTTATTCCGGGAAATACTGTCCGTAACGCCTGCCAGATTACTGAAAATATATTACCAACATGCGTGATGTTTGATATTATGTATATATATATTTGTATATATTCAATTAATGGTAAATGCAGTGGATACATTTTATAAATGTTTTATTATTGATGTTTATATTTTTATTATTTATATATTCTACATTATAGTCATTTGTTTCAAATTTTTCTCTTCATCATTTATAAATATTTATACCTTGGCGGATATCTTCGTGTTGCGCATCAGGCCTGGTTCCGCAGGATGTTCGTGGCCGTGTATCCCCCGTATGAATGTATCGCCTCTCTGTGATACGGTAGCGCGACAACGCAGCTTGGCATTTCTAACACAACAATACCAGTATGTGTAGTTGCCCTTCGATATCTGAAACATTGGAACAAAATGGATTACATAAATGTATATATAACATAATATATTGGAACAAAATGGATTACATAAATATAAATAACATAATATAAATATATATACACTAAGTTTGACAATGTTATACTGCAACTTTAATTTAAATCATCCATGAAATATTTATTATTTAACATAAATACAGTTTACAAGGTAAATGTGACAACAAAGATCATCTTGCCTTAACAGTGTAGGCAAACCCATCACTGCTTACAAGTTTACGTCCGCCGCGTTTACTGCCCGACACCACCTCTGTGAATTCCAGTGGGATGTCTTCTGGAACATCGTCATCCAGCTCTGCATCCTGCATTGTCTTGTACCATTTGTAGTATATATTAATATTATATATTTTCATTTATCCCGCATTGTCCTGTATAATATTCATGTACTTGTATAATAAACATTGTTTTAATAAATATGTTATATTAAATATTATCATTTAGGTTGTCATCCTACGTATGCATATGCTGTATACATTACCATGTTTGAATATAATAGTCACTCTTCAAGGATCTCTGTCACTGGAGAGATGTCTCCTGTAACTCTGAAGGATTCGTCTGGAATCTGGTCTGGCACATGATCTTCATCATCAGGTATCATCTCGGTTGCCGCAGTCTCCATTTCAGGCTCGCTGCAGCCATGGCATGACCAGGGCACGTCTATTGCATGTCTGGTCATTGCCTGTATAGCTCAAGAGTAAAGATTTTTGTTGAGATGATGATAAATAACTTACCGGTATTGCACAAGCTGTGTTGCCATTGTTCGCATACGTCACATTGAATAGCATGCTGCCGCGTAGACACGAAAAGTCCACATTCAATGCAATAAAGATTTATGGTTATGAATTTGAACTCAAAGGAGAATTCAAATCTATTTGACTAAATTTACATTGTAATTATTTTTGACACTTTACATTTAACAACTATTTCCAATACTTTTTTGTTTTCAACAAATAGTGTTATATTCAATAAATTATGTTTTTTTTTTAATTTGTTCTTACCTCACTTGTGGAAATCTTATTAATACTACCAATTTCTTTTTCATTTTTCCTCAGGCAAGGCGATGGAGAATCTCCGCAAGCATCGATTTAAGTTGTGTCATACGGAGGGACGTTTGAAGAAACGTTCTGCTAAATCTACATATAAACTGCATAGAATCTTTTCGGAGGACCTTGTAGGTGTGGAGTTGAATCGATTTAAAGTTAAATTGAACAAACTTATTTACATTGGTATGACTGTTTTAGATCTTTCAAAAGTGGTCATGTATTATTTTTATTACAACCACATGAAAAAAATGTATGGTGATTCATTACAGTTACAAATTGCAGAAACTGATTCTTTCTTGTTAAGTTGTGAAACAGAGGATGTGTTCCTGGATATGTACAAATACTCACATTTGTTTGACACTTCAGATTTTCCCGAATCACACTTTCTTCATAGCAATGTAAACAAAAAAGTGATGGGGAAAATGAAAGGTGAAACTAATGAAAAGTGTATTTTAGAGTTTTGTGGTTTAAGACCTAAAATGTATACATTTACATGTGATGGAAAAGAAGATAAGAGAGCTAAAGGTATAGAAAAGATGGTGGTGAATAAGGAATTAAGATTGGACAAAAAATTAAAAATGTCTTATTTAAAAACTAACAACTAGTTCATTTCGAAGTAATAACCACCATATTTTTCTTGAAAAAAATTAGTAAAATCGACTGTCATGTTTTTGTGATAAAATATACATTTTAGAAAAAGAAATTAAGTCATTTGCTTATGGTCACTACAAAATAAAACAAAGATATTTTTTTCCTAAAATCTACTTATAATTCGGGAAACATTATAAATTCAAAATTTCATTCCGAATTATTTT
Organism: Sinonovacula constricta; assembly: GCA_007844125.1. NCBI lineage: Eukaryota > Metazoa > Mollusca > Bivalvia > Cardiida > Solecurtidae > Sinonovacula > Sinonovacula constricta. Next base: position 1,684,340 of record CM017570.1, on the reverse strand, counting down.
AGTTCTGCTGGTGAACAATCTGGGACAAAAATCAAAAGACTTAATAGGTCCTATACATGAGACTTAATAAATGTATTATTTAATATATCAAAAAATTGACTAATACTATTTAAGTATTAAGTATTAGGTTTTATACATAGCTATGATTTATGATTGTTATGAAATAAACTTCTATCAAATCTATACGTTGTGGTGTGGTTTAAAGATCCAATCTTTACTTAAGGTAGATATATATATATATATATATATATATATATATATATATATATATATATATATATATATATATATATATATCGTTACAATTTAGTATATTATTCTATAGATGTGTGGTATATTACTGGGTTACATTATCAAGTTAAACAGTTATTGAAACAACTCCCTGAACGTTTAGAGGACCGGTTCCAGTGAGGTAGCGGGCCTCACGGAGAAGCCTTGAAGTGGAGAAGGATTCATCATCTTCATAGTCGTCCCATAACGCCAAGATGCGCCCGTGAGTGTTTTTGTAGATTTCGCGCTGGTTTCTGGTCACCATACTCTCAGACACCAGCCTGGCTGTTATGGTGACGTCCCTGGCCTCAACCCGCAGCAGAGGTACCATGACGTAGAACGGGAGTGATGCTCTGTTCGCCCGCCCTTTGATGCCGCGATGGTAGCCTTCGAGATCGTTGTTCTTGCGAACACTCTCTCGGAAGACCGACCAGTCCGTGGGTCTCCAGGTTCGGCTATTCACCCATGTGTACTGCTTCACCTTGGCAGCGCAGTGATGTCCTTTTCTTCTCGCAGAACATCACCAGTAGATGAACCCCGGTTTCTCGCGCTAAAAAGAAAACATATTTTGCTATGCATATATTTACAAATAAATACATATTTTAACAGCAGCTTTGCGTATGATTAAAAAACAGCGTGTTTATTAAGTTATAATATATTATTATTATATCACAATTCTCGTTTTTGAAGATTGAATTATTTTGGACCGGGGCAATGAATGACTTATAAAAATCTTACCTTGACTGTATAAGTGAAGCCATCACTGCTAAGGAGCATACGACCACCCTTACGACTGCCTCCGGTACGAAGACAAAGAATCAATTGAAGTTAGGTGTGAAGACGAAGAGTTAGAAACTGAAGCTAGACATGATGTGTATGAGGACCACCGCTACTTTACAAAACACAGGTAATATTATTTTATTTTTTGTTTTGTTTTGCTTTCAAGCTTTATTTGCTGAACATTTTTTTACCATAAAAAGAGATTTTCAGCTTTGACTCATAAAAAACATGTTTTGAAATGACTGACAATGTGAAGTTAACATAACTGTTGATAAAAAAAATTCTGTCATTTGATATAATTTCTTATCCATTTATTCCAGATGTTTATAAAGCAAAGTAGAATAGCAGCCATTAAAAATAAATATTTAAAAACTTCAAATTAGAATCTGATACTCCATGATATGTCAAGAATTTACCATTCTTGTTTTCAGTACCCAAGCTGACTTGTCAGTGCAGCCAAACATCAGTTTTGTTACTGCAGAAGAAATTGTATGCGATAAAGAATGTATCGATATAGATGAACCAGACTTAGTTCAAGATGATAGTTGGAAAATTGGAAGAAGGATAGTAGAATTAGAATTGTTAGCAAAATACTTAGATGCCTGTAGCTCCTGCTCTGCCCCTTTGAAACTTTCGTCGTGTGTTGGTGAAACAAGAAGAGGATTAGGTGGTTGACTGCACATTATGTGCAACAACAAACCATGTCTACACAAAAATACAATCCCTTTAGGAAATCAAAACAATGGAAGAACATGGGATATATCAACAGTAAAGTTGCTACAGGTAAGACATTATTTTTCCAAAATTGTTTATTTTATTCTTTGAATATATATATATTATCCAAATACAAATATTGCTTGATATATTGAATATAGTTTAAAATCTATACACCAAATTTAAATGCTAAGGAAAACAAGGACAAAGTATTAATTAAATGAAATAATATTAAAGAATTTAAATTTATTCATTACAAATAGTCATTTGTTTCAGACAACATTCTGTAGGTCTGGCAAATCTTGAGCACAGGCTGAACGTAAAATTATTAAATTTGTACTGAATCATTAAAAATTCAGTTATTCACATTTGCTTTCATTTTTAAGGAACGTTACACTGTGACTTAGGTCCCACACATATCAATGGGCTCCTAGCCACCATGAATATTCCTACTGTCACAGTGGCGACACTCAAAAGGCGTGAAATGGAGGTTGGAAATGTCATAGAAGATATAGCAAATACCTCTGCAAGAGAGGCAATGGAGGAAGAAAGTGAGCTTGTGTGAGTACACAGTTTTAACTCAAAAAAGTTTCAGATAGTCAGATAGAAATATGAATTTGCTACTAATGAATGTAATAAAATTACTTTAAATAGCAAGACATATAGAAGAAAAACTATGTTTTGTATCTTTTTAATTAATTTTAAAAATCTGTATTAAGAAATTAACATTTTTTATTTCAAAAGAACAGGATATGTTAAAAAATTTGATTGCTGGGCCATTATTATTCAAGATGGAAAATTAATTGTTTATGTTTTTGGTCACATCAACCAAAAATTATAAAAATAAAACAAGCTGCTATTTAACAAATGAAATTTGTATCTGTACAATGAATTAGCATAAAATGACATCAATATGTCACTTACTATTTTTATTTATGCTTTTGTGTTGACTCTTTAGGCGTTCAAAAGAAAGGTCGGATGCTGTTGAAGTGAGAGTAGATGGGGGGATGGCAGATATTGGTGCCAGACAAATTTATTTAAATTTATCGTTATTTGAAAGAAAAACATTAAAGACGGTGTGCCATAAAGTTGGACAATAAAAAGGCCACACCACCGTCGAACCAAAGGGGCAGGGAACGAGCAAATTTAAAGGTAGGAGAATGACAAGAATGACTAAGTATTTGTTGTAGGTAAAACAATTGCATTTAAAAATCAAGAAAGATAATAATGATGTTATTGACTAGAACACAATTGAAAAAGGTGAACAATATAGATATTTGTTTTGGCAACATAAAATGACTAGTATAAAGTGCATTATGAGATCATAGTTTTTGGTACTGGACATATACTGCAAAGCAAGAACTTGACCGGCAAAATTATCAAAATTTAAATGAACTGCCGAAATACTAATGGTGAAAATGGCATAGCACATACTGTAGACAAGTAAGCTTGAGTGCGGAGAGAATAAGGCAGTTGATGCCCAAAAGAGATGGTCAAGATGAGACCCACACAGTCTAAACGTCTATTTTAAGGCTAATGATGATGGCGATAAACTAAGGCCCTGCTTGTCAATTGAAAAACATTTAATAGGTGTTTGAAAACTACGACTATTTATATTTTTTAAACCTCCATATTGAAGCCATAAACGGGTTTCCTACTAGAAAATAGCATTGAATGGAAGAGGAATTTTTAAACAATTAAATAACAGTTATTTTTTCTGATAAACATCATAAGTATGTCAAAACTTACAGCTTGGGTCTTATTCAGTTTAAGATATGTACAGCTAAAACAGTTCATAGAACCTATGTTTGTGGTAACCTCAATACCCGAAATACATGTTTGGCTTGGATGTGAAGGTTAATGGCGAATGTGAGATTTGTAAATAGTGGATCCATGAGAAAACATGTATAATATTATGGCACATCACCTCAATATACACCTTGATAACCTTACATCTTATAATGTTCAGGTTAGACAGTTAACAAAATAAATTGTAAGATTATTTGGTATTTATGTATACAACAATTGACTGAGTAGAAAGACTAACAAAAAATAATTGAAAAAATACTTAGTATTTATATACATAACAGAAAATGTCTAAGCAGAAAGATATATAATGCAATACAAATAATACATCATAAAATTGTTGTGCCTGCCTGATACACCCCAATATCAGACAAGAATGTCAATCTTGGATGTTGTAGAAAAAAAAGTGGAATTAATTTTTGGATCCGTGTACACAATATTTGATTGGTCAGGAACATGAATGGTATAAACAATAGAACAATGCATAAACACTGCTATCCATGACTTTCTGATACACCCCAATATCTGACAAGCATGTTTAGCTGTGGCGGTATACAATTGAGAGAAAAGTACATTATTTCTATGCCAGAATGCAACATTTGATTTGGCAAAGCATGAAGGCACAATAAGCAGATGAAAAGTCGAGTATGTTAGTTTTGTCTGGTACACCCCAATACCAGACAGGTATGTAAGCTTGCATTGGGGCTTAAACCATGAACACCATGTGTTTTATGTAATGATGGGAGTGCGGTAATTGTACTTGATCCAATCGCGAACATTTACTTTTTCTTAGGTGGCATTTCCAAGGCTGGGACTCGAATGTATCGTCGTAAAGCACAAGACCTCCAACGGCCCATGAGCATTACTTCAGCTTCCGTGACCCCTGACAATATTGCCTGCGTGCATCCTCCAATTCTGAGACTATGTAGCTTATAGACTGATTTGGACAGATTACAGAATGCGAGTAGGTCATCAAAACACTTCTGAATTGCTATATGGTTAATGGGTCTCCTGTTGAAGATACAAACAGGGTGCCCGGTACAGGGCCACGCATTTGCGTGAAGGATTGTAAAGCAGCTACATGATAGAGCGGGCCATTGTTCCTAATGATTATTTCGATAGGTTTATCTGACCGCCTTGTTTTGTAGTTATGGAGGTAAATGGTTAGAGTAGTGTCATGAAATTGGATATGCGAGAGTTCAATTGGGAAGGAGCCAAATGTCCAATTTGTTTGATGCATGCATGCAAAACCCGCCGACCCAGCAGCATCTGAGAAGAGTTTAGTGTAACTGATGATAGAAACCTGTCATTTGTTAGCAGGGTGCAGCCATTATATTGAGTAAGGAAAGAATACCATAATTGGAGATCAGCCCTACAATCTTTGTTCAGTTTGATGTAATGGTTTGGGTTACTCTTTCCACAAGTAAGGTCGTAGATCCTACGCAGAAAACAACGACCTGGTTTTATAACCTTACAAGCAAATTTCATGTGACCTAGGATAGACGGAAGCGATACATTGTCGTAAGCAACAGAGACTTCAGAGTCTCAACTTTGTCTATGGGAAGGGTTGCTGATAAGTCAGTAGTGTTTACGGTAATGCCGTGCACTTCAGCAACTGTTGAAGGCAAAACAGTTTTGTCTGACTTAATAGGTAACCCTATTGTGGCTGCCAACTGAAAGAATGCATGGAGTGAGTTAAGACACTCATCTGAGGCAAGTGCACCAACAAAAATGAAGTCATCAATTATATGTGAGACCATAAGAACACCATATTTGTATCTGAAAATCCATTGTAAAGCTCGCGAAAATGTCTCGAATATAGCAACTGAGAAAGAGGCACCCATAGGCAGAACCCTGTCAAAATAATAATTGTTATCAAATTTAAAACCCAGTTTGTGATAATCAAGAGGTGAAATTAGGATAATACGAAAAGCTTCTTCAATATCTGCTTTCGCTAACAGTGAACCCCTCCCTGCAGAAATAACTAAAGTTGCCACATTGTCAAAATTTTCCAGAATGACCGCAGAATTTTCTCGGGGAATAGTTGCATTGACAGAAATTGCATGTTTTTGATAAGAAAGGTCGTGAATAATGCTATTATTGAGTCATTAGATTTTTTAGACTCAATAATAACAAACAAAAAGGAAATTTCAGACACTCTTTCTAAAAGTTTTCCTAAAAATTCATCTTCCGAAAATTATTCGAAAGAATTTCAAAATGTAAAGGAACAGGCTGAAGGCTGAAAAAAAGTAAAATCAATTTTAGGTCGAACAATAATGAAAATTACAACCAACCCTTTTCTTTAAGAAAACTAAGAGAAGCATTGAATAAATCTCATGATACCGCTGCTGGACCAGATGATATTCCCTACCAACTTTTGAAACATCTGCCGCATACATCATTAAATGTGCTTTTGTCTATTCATAATGACATTTGGTTTTCCGGACGAGTTCCGAATTCGTGGAAAATGCATTTGTCATTCCTATACCTAAACAGGGAATGATTCAACAGATCCTTCAAGTTACAGACCTATTGCTTTGACTAGTTGTATTTGTAAAACTTTAGAACGGATGATAAATAATAGACTCGTTCGGTATCTTGAATCAAATAATTTACTCACATAATTCAAAGTGGGTTCAGAAACCAACGCAGTATTCTCGATCATCTCGTTCGATTTGAAACTTTTATACGCGATGCCTTTTTCAAGAAAGAACACGTCGTAGCGGTGTTCTTTGACCTTGAAAAGGCATACGATACAACATGGAAACATGGGATTTTAAAAGATTTAGGTGACCTTGGTCTCAAGGGTCGTTTACCCACATTTATTAAGTTTGCTTTCTGACAGAAATTTTAAAATTGGGTCTACTTTGTCTTCTGTTCATAAACAGGAACAATGTGTCCCTCAGGGTAGTATATTGTCAGTTACTCTATTTAACATCAGAATAAATAACATTGTTAAAACCCTAAATAATGGATAGATTGTTCACTACATGTGGACGATTTCCTTATATGTTATCGTTCTAAAAATATGAATACTATAGAAAGGCAATTACAACAATGCCTCAACAAATTACAACATTGGAGTAACAACAATGGTTTTAAATTTTCACCCATCAAAACAAACTGCGTACATTTCTGTCAGCAAAGAACTTTGCACAACGATCCTCAGTTATTTCTTAACAACATTCGTATTCCTGTACCTGATAGATTTTTATTATTTCTGCTCACGTGTTTTAGTTTTAACCTGATTATATCCTCATGTCGTTAAACTTTAATGTATTCGGCGCCGTATGACCTATCAAGTGTCGGTGTGCCGTTAAACCCAAAAACAAACGTATTCCTGTCGTCAAGGAAACGAAATTTCTTGGTGTCATATTTGACAGTAAATTATCTTTTATACCGCATATTAAATATGTAAAATCTAAATGTCTTAAATCTCTTAACCTGTTGAAATTTTTATCCCATACCGACTGGGGAGCTAAAAAGTTTTATTGCAACTTTATAGATCACTAGTAAGATCGAAATTAGATTACAGTAGTATTGTTTACGCCTCTGCCAGGAGATCATATCTCTAGATGCTTGACGCTGTCCACAACCAGGGACTCCGTCTGGCCCTTGGAGATTTCAGGACCTCTCCTGTAAAAAGCCTTTACGTTGAAGCTAATGAGCTATCATTATACCTTAGACGAGAGAAACTTGCGCTTCAGTTCATAACGAAAGTTAAGTCTAATCCTATGGAAAATAATGTCTTGTAATTACCACCATGGCAACTGAAAACCCCCGAAGTCGATTTAACTCTCTTTACAAATAATAAGTCAAAAACAGACCCTCTCGTACTTCGCTCAAATTTTAACGAACTGCTCGACAAGAAATACTCTAACTACCTCGAAATATGTACTGATGGCTCAAAAGCTGATTCATATGTCGGCTGTGCTTCCGTTAGTAAAATTTATTCTTTTATTCTTCTAAACAAAAACTACCTAGTTTCTCTTGACTTTATTTCTGATCATCATGGCGATAAATTTGTAATATTTACTGGCCTTTTGTCGGTATTACAGTCTATTAAAAACCTCAACTTTTCCAACCCTCACGTTAGAGATTTACTTTTGAAATTTGGTGAACTTTCTCTTAATAAGAATATTGTTTTCTGTTGGCTACCTAGTCATGTAGGCATCCGAGGAAACGAGGATGCAGATAAGAGTGCAGAATCTGCCTCAGCCCTTACTGAGACAGATCTTTGCATCCCTCACACAGATTTTAAACCACTTATCAATCGGTACATTTTAACCAAATGGCAAACAAGTTGGGACAATACTGTTTATAACAAATTACACGCCATTAAACCTAACGTCTGTGTAAATATCTCTACTTGCGGAGAAAGTAGGCGGGAAGACGTAGCTCTGACCCGCTCTCGCATTGGACATACCAGATTAACTCATGCATACCTTCTAAAAAGAGAAGTTCAACCTGAATGTGTACCTTGCCAGGTACCTCTTACAGTTAATCATATTTTACTACATTGTATTGACACAGATCATATTCTATCTAAATATTTTAATGTCAATAATATACACGAACTATTTAAGACGGTATCCGATGCTAAACTTGTTTGCTTCCTAACCGAGATTGGTATTCTTAGTAAGTTATAATTTTTTAAACTGTTTATTATGCTAACGTTTTACATTTTAACTGTTTAATATATTGACTTGTTTTTCGTTTGTCATTCACATTTTTAACCTGATATATTTTTATTTCTACTCGCGTATTTTAGTTTTAACCTGATTATATTCTCATGTCGTTAAACTTTAATGTATTTGGCGCCGTATGACCTATCAAGTGTCGGTGTGCCGTAAAGCCCAAAAACAAAACAAAAACATGAATAATGCGGAAAGAATTGGGAGATTTCTTTGGGACTACGCCTAAGGTACAGCAAATGAATTTGTTTAAAGGGGTTTACTGTATGGTCCCTTGACTCTGCCTTTACTTACTTCAGAATAAATTTCAGAAATACAAATTTTGAATGACTAGCAACGGAAGGATGATTGTTGCATAGCCTGGCAGGTATCACACCTGTAGAAGCCAAGGAAAACCCCTCTCTAAAGCCTTTTAGCAGTTTTGATGTTTCGTGACTATCGTATCCAGCAAGGAGAGGTTCAAGTGCTAACGGATCAATTGGTATAGGTAAACTAAGTATGTTTTTGAATTGAACGGTGCTTGTTTGCTTATCACTGATACGTCTGCATGGTTTAAAACAACGGCTGGCCCCATGTGACGAACCATTGCAGTTGCTGATTTAAGGCATCTGCTGGAGTCCTGGAATTCCCAACAGAAGCCTTTTCTGTGACGGACAGAGAGGGGGAGTCTTGTGGCCGATGACTGCTGGCCACGAAATGGCTGAGACTTAGCAAGTATTGAACAGAAAAGGTAAGTTTCAGTGTGGATATAACCCCATTGTAGAGGACTAACCGAGCGCAGTTGACGGAATTTCTCGTCGTACTGTTGCCATGGGAAAGAATTTTGGGCCAAAGTCTGAATAATGCTCATATAACGGAAAAGGTCTGAACTTTGAGTAGGGTATTTCCCACAATATATATCAGCATATGGCTGGAATGCGCGGCACCATGTGAGTATTGAGGTAATCTTGTTTGCAGAATTAGTTTGTACTGATGTGGTGATTGAGTTTGCTGATTTTTTATAGTTGTTGTCTCAAAGATAGCTGACTTAAACAGTAGTGCAGAAAGGTCAATATATTGTTGATTGTAAATTTTTTGCCTGGTGGCCTTGTCCACAGGAGGGTGAACTGTAGAGAAAGCAACCAGGTCTACAACCTCACCCACTTCTGGTAGCAAATGGTCATCATTAAGCGATGAAGTTGAAACAGGTTCGTCAAGGTCTGATGGAATGTCCAAGGTTGCTAACGGTTCAGTCTCCATCTGAGGATGGTCGGTCTCTATTTGAGGTGGTGTGTCCGTTTCTTTCTGGGGCAGCAGGCTTTGGATCTCCTCCAGCAGCCCTGCTTCACTTGATATGGCCCTTGCAATTAATTACGTTAACCGTTGATTTCCCTGGTGTGGTTTTTTCTTTGCCCGTTGGCGTTTGCCTGTCTTGAATGTAGTTGGTTTTTGCTTCGGCATACTGAAACAGAACAGTAGGGAAAGCAAACAAGTCACAAAGAAACAGTTGTAAGACTATTTATGTGTCAACATCCTTATAGATGATTGCATCATATATGGAAGAATGGTTGGCAAAGATAATTTAGTACTAACTTATCAGGAACCCAAACCTTTATCAGCCAAGTATAGGAACAGCAGAGAGCATGATTTTCAAGTATGTAATGATTGAGGCGTTATCAATGACTGAATATTAAGTATTAAACTTGGTCATATGATGACCGAAACAGATGTCATTAAGAGCATACATATCATATCCGTAAGGTGGCAGATGAAATAAAAAATGTTACCAGATACTGGTACAAACCTAAAAATAGCGTAATTTGATGACGTGTGATAGACCTTTACCACACAATTGGGTCATATAATGATCCCTATAAGTAGAATTGCAGAATATTATTAGCTCAATACACAAAGTAGGGACAATGGGTCATATAATGATCCTCATGCAGAAGAATGCTTAAGATAGTCATATAATGACTTAATACATAAAAGATGGGCCATATAATGACCATCACACAGTAAGGACATATAATAATCCCTTTGTTTAAAATGGTGTAAAATATGATCTTTATTCAGAGAGTTGGGTCATATAATGATCCCTATGCATGAGAATGCTTAAGAAAGTCAAATAATGACTTAATACATAAAGATGACAATCACACAGTAGGGACATATAATAATCCCTTTGTTTAAAATTGTGTAAAACATGGTTTTTATTCAGAGAGTTGGGTCATATAATGATCCCCATGCATAAGATAGTCATATAGTGACTTAATTCATAATGATGGATCATATAATGATCATCATCCACATTATTGTATAAGAATGGCCAGATACTTGTCCATACTTAAATTTCAAGCGAGAATGAGACAAACAAGTGAAAAGTGTAGCAAGACATAAACTTTTCCACTTTATGGTAAGATTTTGGGATAATGTTATTGATATGTTCAATAACTAAAATTTGTTATACCAAAATTTGTACAAACATACATGATGACGGAGTATGTGGTATTCCTGCCTTCTAAATAGGGTCTGTTAGCAGCACAAGTGTTGCAGTAATCTGATGATTTACCACATATTTATTCTATCTTTTGTTATGGCGTGAAGGAGCGATGAATCTGAAATTATAGTATACTTATGACACATGAAATAACTGGCTATCAACCATCCTGAAGTTTGCGCTATGAAGCTGTCAAAATAAGAATATTAATGAAAGCACCTTTCAGCCTGCAACACAGCGACCTTTAGAGCTGTAATAGAGTGTCATTCCTCTGTCATTATTAACATGCACTCCATCGGCTGCTACATAATCCTGTGAACAAGGTGTCCCTCAGGGTAGTAAACTTGTCCGTTACTCTCTTTAACATAAAAAATAAATAACATTGTAAAAACTATAAATAATGGAGTAGATTGTTTGCTATATGTGGACAATTTCCTTATATGTTATCGTTCCAAAAATATGAATACGATAGAAAGGCAATTACAACAATGCCTCAAACTACAAACTTGGAGTAACAACAATGGTTTTAAATTTTTCCCCACCAAAACAAGCTGCATACATTTCTGTCAGAAAAGAACTTTGCACAACGATCCAGAACTATTTCTTAATAACATTCGTATTCCTGTCGTCAAGGAAACTAAATTTCTTGATGTCATATTTGACAGCAAATTATATTTTATACCCCATATTAAATATGTCACAGTTGTCAGCGGAGGGGTTGGGATTGAAGAAACTGCAACAATATATATATATATGAATAATATATACATAGAGAGACGTGCAAGTGACCAGGCGGTCAGTCAATAGTTGAATTAAATACAAATAATAATGAAATAATAACAGACATATTCCTGTAAAATATATGGATAAAATCAACATGGCGGCGGATGTGTATTTTTAATTATTTAACAATTATACATACACAGTGAATATAGTTTAACAAATATCAAACTATAAAATGACGTCAAAAACATTTACAACAAGAATGAATGATTAATTAGAATAATAGATATAATAATAAAATAATATTTACCTGCAAAAATTTAAATATTTTTAATATATATAGAGAGAGACGTGCAAGTGACCAGGCGGCCAGTCAATAGTTGAATGACAAGCCTAGGTGCAAAAGTCCCGTTCACCAAGAAAACAAGAGTTTGATTGGTTAGTCAAAAATGAAAGGCGGGGAACTAGTTGCACGGATTTCCAGTTGCTGTAAACAATATCAAAAGTGTCCACATAAAAAGTTTTCCAAAACGCTACTGAAATAGAATAAAATGTAAATGAGTTAATGTATACTTATTATCCACTAATTATTTACATATCTAACTTTTTCGCTCAATATACGACCCTATGAGAGATTTGTTAAAAGTAAATGTCTTAAATCTCTTAACCTGTTGAGATTTTTATCCCATACCGACTGGGGAGCTGATAAAAAAGCTCTATTGCAACTTTATAGATCACTAGTAAGATCGAAATTAGATTATGTCAGGATTGTTTACGGCTCTGCCAGGAGATCATATCTAAAGTTGCTAGACGTTGTCCACAACTAGGGACTCGGTCTGGCACTTGGAGCTTTCAGGACCTCTCCTGTTGAGAGTCTTTTATGTGGAAGCTAATGAGCCATCATTATACCTTAGATGAGAGAAATTTGCGCTTCAGTTCATAACAAAAGTGAAATCTAACCCTAAAAATCCAGTACATAGTGTTATTTTCAATCCTAAATTTGAATACTTGTACGAGCGTAAACACAATAATAATAATAATACAAAATAATGTCAAGGAATTGCCACCATGGCTGTTTAACACCCTTGCTGGTGATTTAACTCGTTGTACAATTAATAAATCAAACACAGATCCTCTCGTACTGCGCTCAAATTTTATCGAACTGCACAACAAGAAATACTTCAACTACCTAATGAATAATGAAATCGCCTAATGAATGCAGTTTCTTGTGTAGGGTATCGTTGACATACCTTTTTGTTCCTGTACCGTATATTTACAACATGCTCATTATTAAATGCATACTCTTTTCAACAAAACCAAATGGTAAATTGTTAACATACCATATGTTTGTTCCTATACCCCATATTTATGTCCATTATTAAAGGCATAGTCTTTTTCAGCAAAACCCAGTGGCCATTTTCATTAACTTAAAAACAACAATAATAAATAAACTGGTGGTAAATGGTTCACATAACTTATTTAATGGCAGTTTTTAAAACAAACTAAATTGTGTTTTTGTTAATTTAACTGTTTTTGTTTTTGAAATACATCACAGTGACAAATTAGGATCAATATTGCGATGTCCAGCTTTTTTGTTGAAGGAAGACCACATACACATGACTAGGTAGAACCACTGGCGCACAGCAAGTCAGCTGGAATACCTTCCTGCATTAAGTCCTTTGCCCTGAAACGGACTCGAACACACACAATGAAAGGCTGAGCATTCAGAGGAGTGACAAGTTGACGACTCAACCCAATGCCACGGGCACAACTTTGTATGTTTTTGTTAGCATGCATTATGTTTACTGCATTATATAATCTTAATTTGTATAACGGTGAGCACACCTTCTATTTATGAACATAATTTTAAGCAATATATTTCAGGCTTTCATTAGTATGTGCATATCTTACAAATATTTTAAAGCATACTTTTTCTGCTTTTGTTAGCATACTTATTGCAAAGATGACAGTTACTTTTAATATTCTGCATTTTTAAAGCATAAATTACAGACACAGACCATGTTCGGTCGAAGTATTTTAATGTCAACAACATGTACGAACTGTTTAGGACAGTGTCGGATTCTAAACTTGTTTGCTTATTGAACGAGATTGGTATTCTTTATAAGTTATGAATTTTAAACTGTTTATTTATCAATCGTTATACATTTTTAAACCGTTTAGTTTTCAATTATAATTTCCATTTTTTAACTTGATAGTGTTTTTTTATATTTTTCTATATTTTACTTACATAGTTTAGTTTTAACCTGATTATGCTCTATTCACATTAAACTTTGTATTCGGCGCCGTTTGACCTGTTAAGTGTCGGTATGCCGTAAAACCCAAATAAATAAATAAATAAAACAGCATTTATTGAGAGCAAACTGTTTTGTGTTTTTGTTAATCTTCCTCATGTTTAAGCAAACTTTAAAACAAACTAGTAATCCTTTACTGCAATGTTTTATTGTATTATTTTAATGCATGTATCTAAGAAGAATATTTTACTTCATCTGTTCTTAGTAGTGTAGTTCATACTTTATTAAGGTTTTCCTCAAATATCAAATTGTTTTTATCCAATATCGTGTCTACAAGTGTGTATTGTGTGTGTTTGCTTCCATTTTGTCAACATTTATTAGTCTTATCAGTATAGTCGATTTTTTGTCAACATACTTAGAATTTGTTAACATGCCTTATGTCTAAAAACAAACCTTTTATTTATCATTATTTTTAGGCTTAAGTATCGTATACAAGATTTGGAAGAGGAATAAAGAAATTAGCAAAAGCCGAACTCCTTATTTCTGGGTTTCTGGCACCTTGTAAGAGTTTTAAAAATGTTGCTTTTATCAATTGTTTTTATAAAAAATTGACATCAGTGTATAAATCTGATTTCTTTTCTTACATAATTATTCTTTATATATTTTTTTATTTCTTTTATTAAAAGCACAAACTTTTTCAATTTTTTTTTCGATGTATTGATTTATCTAAAAAGTTCTTTTTTCGGCAATTGTCCAAATACTCTCTGTATCACGCTGTTTATTATCAATTTATGATAGTCTTGAATCGTTATAATAAAATTCAATGGCATCATGCTATTTTCAAGTTTATTTGTAATTATTTATTTTACACTATTAAATATCAAATGATGAACTTTTTCATAATATATCATTATTTGTGTTTTGCTGTGGGGTTTTATTATTTTTATTTCTTTGATAATTATTATATACTTGGTACAATTACAGCCCTTATAGTTCTTCCTACTTCCCAATTACTTTTACCCCGGCCGGGTCAAGCCAAAGACTTTAAAGTTGGTAGTAGTGGCTTCCCTCCTAACGCTAGGGCTAAGGGGACAGCATTACGCCCGTCTCGTCGGTGTCAGGATAATGGACCGACCGGGTTCAGCCCCTGAGCTATAATGATAGAAATGTCGCTGCACAGTATCGGCAAAAGTGCTGGCAAATCACATCCTTCCCTCACATTACAAGATGTCTGAACTTTGTGAGTAAGAACATTGTAAAATATGCACGTTTTTCATAATGTTGGGTGAATCGGTTTTATGACCATAATGCTATAAACCTCATTTTATGAAGTTATCTATCAATATTTATCATTCTATCATTTAATGCTGAAATAGGACCTACATAGTGGAACTTGGACTAAAAAAGTGAGACAGTGGCATTTAAATAATTAATTGTAAAAAAGTACTTAAGCTCATCTATCTTTAGTTAAGCAACATAAATTATCTTGCTGTCCTGTCACATAACAAGATGGCTAAATTTGGTCTGAGAATTAGACCTTTTTATAAAACTTACAGCTCAATTAATGTTGAGTGAAACTGTTGGAAGTTTCTAATTAAGTAAAGCTTGGTCCCATTATGTAGTTCATCACTTTTGTTTGTCAATTGTTTTCATATGACATTACAAGATATAATTAGTTTAGAAAGTCACAATGTGTTAAAGTTATGATATCGACATTTAATGCTGGCATTTCAACCATTTAGTCTGATTTGTGTCTGATGGAGCACATTTGCATAGCGATTAGAATCAACAATATGTAAGTTTTCTGACTCCAGGTACGGGAGGCCCCAGATTCGATCCCGGGCCTGGACATAACAAAGTAATTAAAATGGTGGTTGTATAGCTCCCTTGTTAATGCTCAAGCAACTATGAGGGTAGTTCCACGGTTGGTTTGCCCGATGTCAGGATAATGTAACTGGGTGTAGTAACATGCCAGGCATTCATGGTAGTGAAGGCAGCACTATAGCTGCTTCAAGTAGACACCTTCTCCAGATAACCGAAATGTTGTTGATGGAACGATAAACCCAATAACCAAACTATTCTGACTTCCTGGCCTCTCACAACAGGAGATCAAGTCTCAGTTAGGGTGAAAACTTTTGTGTCAGATCTTCCAATCTGAGCTGCAGTGCACCAGTTATTCTAAAAGCAATTGTCTGGGGGTCTTTCCTTAATAGTAAAACAGTAAAATCATGGCCTCTGATTATAAAAATCTAGAACTAGTTTATACAATGGAAAATGTCACACCCTGTCAAAAATAATGTCTTGCGTTTTACTCAAAAAGCAAAAGGCTGATGGAGACTGAACAGAAGGGCACATATTCCAATCCTGTGGAAATAACCCTTTCCTTCATAATAAATGTATACGATTTTGAAACTTTACCCAATTGTGTTGATTTTCTCTGGAACAGTTTAAGGTATTTCTAATGCATGTATGTTCAACATATCATTCTAGATCTTAGGCTAAACAAGTCTACAAATAAACCCTTTGTTGTGCAGAATCTATAACAGATAAGAGTGAATTGTTTTTAAAGTTGTGGTTCTTATCACAAAGTCTACAGGAAGTGACTAAAATAGCACATGTTGAAACATTGATTACTTAATGTGTAATGTGTTTCTATCTTGTTAAGGACTGTTACATGGGTCTTTTCTTAATAGTAAAAAAAAAACAGTAAAATCATGGCCTCTGATATCTAGTTTATATAATGGATTTTACAAAAATAATGACAGCCTTTTACTCAGAAAGCAAAAGGCTGACACAGACTGAACCTCGTATACAGATGAGCACATGTTCTAATCTTGTCAAAATAACCATTTCCTTCATAGCACATGTATATGATTTTGAAACTTTACCCAATTGTGCTGATTTTGTTTGAAATGTTTAAAGTATTTTAATACATATATGTTCAACATATCATTCTAGATCCTAGGCTATACCCATCTACAAATAAACCCTATGTTGTACAGAATCTACTACTATAGATGTCCACGTTTTGCCCTGCGTAAATGGCCTATGCATGATTGAAGGGATAAATGTGAAAACTAAGCCTTTATCTTTATTATGTAAAAATACTTATTTCCTACATATTTAAACTGTCATCTATCATATAAATGTTGCATTATTTGCTATTAAACATGTATGTCTTCACAATTCATCGCACTCATCCCTTGTCAGCCGGATATCATAAACTTGAATTGCTTCTTATCAAAAAGTTTACAGGAAGTGACTTAAAATATCACATACTGAAACCATAAAACCATTGATTACTTGATGCGTTTCTTACTTGTTGAGGACTGTTATGTACATGTAATAGTGAAAAAAAATGTATGTCTTTATTGTCTAATTTTAAATGTAAGATTGTTGCATCTGTTCATATCGCCCTCCAGATTTATTTAATTTGAACTTGTAATGCATAAGCACACATTGTAAAGGCTTGTCATCACAAATTAAAGTATGCATTGAGGCTGCATTATCTTTTATTAATTCTAAACTTGACAGGGTCTGCACTCCTTTATTCAGTTTAATAGTAAGTAGGTAATTGTACAAATGCCTCCTTAATCTGAAGGGTTGTTTGTTGAAGCTTCACAACAAACCGCAGTATGGCACTCCTTCAGTCTTACCATTCTGGAAGTCATAATTTAATTAATTTTTAAATATTTATTACACGATTCCCCTTGTTATTCGTTCAATACACACATTACATATTTTGTTATGTTACACTAATAGTGTTTTGATTGATGACGTCGTCGACATCATAATGCAGATTGTCCCATACCATTATTTCACCTAGAATTCTTGTTATAATTTCGTAAAATCGTTTATTTGCGTCTAAAATCATGTGATAAAAAGAATGGGACACTTGTTGTCATTTAATACACACATTTATAAAACTTTTTCAGGATAAACGAGGGTGAACTAACCATAGGCTCGTTTATTATCACTTTTCCTGAACTCGTTTAATAAATGTTTTGTATTAAATGACAACTCATGTCAATCTTCTATTTCTGACACAATCTTTAATATGGCAATTTGTTATATTCTGCTTTATGGCATTTCATCAAATTCTATAATGTTGCATAATTGCCTGTATTATTGCATTTTGTTAAAATATGTCGAATAGAATTTGCATATATGGTTTAAAATTCTGGCTATATTAATAGTGAGTTTCAAAAATGTTAGGTATTTGAGGTTGGAAATAAGGTTGACACTATTTTATGTCCCAAAAAACCTTGTCTATATTTGTTATCATTTTTGCCCATTTGTACATAATTTAGTAGTTTATGTTAAATATGAGGTATAGGAGAAAAAAGACAAATCAAGAACCATATCTATTTTCCTGTAGTATTCGTTGTACATCTCTATAATTACCAAAATAGAGTTGCTGGGATAAATCTAAAAGAAACAACAACAAAAATAAACAAACAAAAGCAACATATTAGTAACACAAGGCTGTTTTACTATTTAAATGTCACAGACTTTTCTTATGTTATTTTTATAGAAAATCATACCTCATCTTAAGAACTGTAATAATGTATATGCTTACTTGTGCTATATATTTCTTTTCTTTCACTAGAAAGGCAGATAAGTAAACATACACTCTAAAGACCACAAGCATAAAAACCGTGTAAAACAAATGAAAGGACCTACTTGCATTCAGGAATTATTCAGGGGAGACCTATAATGTCTCATTGATATTACCCCAGACTAGATTCTAAATTATTTTTTGACATAGCCATACATAGGTAACTAGAGCCATACATAGGTAACTATACATACTTCAAGCAACTTAGCAGCAAACAGTGCAGATCCTGATCAGACAGCTCCCAGCAGGAGCCGGTCTTTCTGGATTTACACTATTTTCCTGATCAATGCAAGCTTAGCAGGCTAAAAGTTAATTGAGTCATTTCCTTAATTGAAGATTTTAATATTTAATTCTTTTTAAAGTTAAATACCAAGAAACTAAACACATTGTTGTTTCTTTTAGTCTTATTTCCGTTTCGAACACTTTCATATTCCTGTCGGGTCAAGTGCTTGTTGATGTAAAATAGCTGTGTTAAACTGGATACAATGTTTCTTTGTCGTTAGACATGTTGTTAAAATAAATAAAATAAATGTACAAAGCATCAAAGCTAAAGCACATGCGCTGATTATGTTGTTGTCAATAAAACGTCAAAACCGTACATTTGTCATGTCAATGAAATGTCTAGATTGTACAAAGTGTACATGCAGTTTTTATCCTTTTTTTATTTTTATACCTACCTCTGTTTGAGTATTTTAATTGCTACGGAGTGCTGTGAAATTGAAGAAAGCATTACACACCATATCCATTAAACACACCTTTCTTGTGACTAAACACCTATATGTAAGACTTTCATTTATAGGCGTTAAAAACGTACAACAATATATATGATAGATATTTGTTTAAATTGGTTACACGTTTACTTTCTCAATTTGCTTAATTTGATGGGACAACCAGTGTATTCTGTTCATCACCATACCTAGTTAAAGTTAAGAAATGTTAGATGTGAAGTGTTTCGCCCTTGTCAGAATGGCATGTTTCTTTGAATATATATAAATACACACGCACATACACACACATACACACACACAGAGACACACATACAAGCACACATACAGACAGACACATATACATACACACACAAACACGCACACGTATACACACATACATACACACACATATACACACACACACACATACATACACATACAAACACACACGCACACATACACATACATACACAAACACAAACATACAGACACACAAACAGACACACATACACACACATACACAAAATCACGCACACATGCACACACATACGCACATACAAACACACATACACACACAGATACATACAAACATACATACACACCCATACACACCCATACACACACATACATACACATATACTCACACACACACACACACATATATATATATATATTTATATATATATATATATATATATATATATATATATATATATATATATATATATATATATATAAACATATGTGTGTATGTATGTTTGCATGTTTGTTTATGTATTTACGATAACTGTACATGTCATATAGTAAATATATATTATTGTATCATATTCTTTGAGTACAGACTCTATAATGCATATAACAAAATATTTTCTTCAAGATTTTAATACTACTTTCCCTAGTATTGGCAAGTAGTTATAAGTTAAATTTAATCCCATTACAAAGTTGATAAAGATAGTTTTTTTCTCTATATAAAATTATAAACTATTTTGACATATTTAATGGACCATAGTTATTAGTACCAGTAAATGATGGCTAGTCTCATAATACAATTTAAAATATCTTATTATATATAAGACTATAAACATGTTTTACACACGTTCTATGGACTTTTTTATTACCTGCAAAGGATACTGTTAAATGACTTCAAATGCAGCTTACTCTGAAACCTATATCCCTAAAACAAACTTACTCAATACCAACTGTGTTACACCCACACAGTGTGTTATTTATAATACATTGCATGAATTAAATCAGCCGAACTCTCAATTCACAGTTGGTCCGTTTTAGTAATATAATTTCACATGCACAGCTAGTAGTTTATAGTAACGCCGCGGGGATGAAACATCATTGTGGTTTGTTCTGTCTGCTTTAACCCTTTTTATGCACAGTTGTGGCTTTTTACGTCTATGTTAGTAGCTGCACGGTAATGTCATTTTACATACTCATAGATAACTGCATGCTGCTGGATTAAAACATGTACGGTGTTTGCTCTGCCATGTTTGTTTTCCTCTTTCTCTCATAGCCGTAGCGTTTTACGTCCCTATCGACAGTTTCATAGTAATGTCATTTAACGTGCCCGGTGAAAAGTTATTAAAAAAGAAGCTGCCAGATTAAAACAACAAACAACAACAACATGTTGCCTCTTTTCGGGTTTTGTAGCTGTTAAGTGTATTCAGATAAGTACAAACATAAGATATCCAAGAATATAAGATGTACATCAAAATTATCAACATTTGGCATCAACATTTATCATAATATGTCAATCGGAACATATTTCGACAATAACAGCATGATAAAACATAAATTACACAAAATAAAGTGAAAAGTTGAAAAATGGCATAAATCAATATTTAATCTAGCAAATTATTTCGTGTCACAAAATATTTCTAAACGCATCATACATGCTAAGCATTTGTTGTTAGCGGACATTTAATATCCTATACATTTAATACTATTATTATTATTATTATTATTATACTATTATTACTATTATACTATTATTATTATACTATTATTACTATTATACATTTCGCTAAGCACAATGCAATGTAGAATGGTGCAAATCAAATGTTATGCCACATAATGACATCAGGTGTCCCTGCGAGAGCTAGCGGAAGAGATACATGATTCCAGTTTACATTTTTATTTCCCCTTGTTCGACTGTAAAGGACCAGAAATGTAAGTAAAACTAAATAAATAAATGTTTAAGAATAAACAAAACAAATTGCTGTTGTTGGTTGTTCATTTTTATATTGAAATAAATAAATCTTTTTTTTTTCAATTTACATTTCTGATGTTTTTCCGCCGAACACATTTCACAAGGGGATGTAACCGTGCAAACTGGAAACTCTTATGTCTTTTGAAAGCCATCGCAGCGACACCTGTTGTCATAATCCGGCGTAACATAATTTGACTCGCAACATTCTTCATTGCATTGTGCTAAGTGACTGGCCTTACTGCTTGTTGCCATTCGTTATCGCATTGTAGGCGCGAGAAGCGTTAGATATAAGTTCGATGAACTGGACAGAGAACTTCAACTAATATCAAGTATATGACAATAATAAGATCAACCGACCATGCAGAAGGAACAATGTCATTGTGCCACTTGCCACAAAGGAGAATTACATTGCCACATGGCAACTTTATTGCAGTAAATACCCTCTCTCTTTCTCTCTCTCTCTTTCTCTCTCTCTCTACGCTCTCCTCCCCCCTCTCTATCTATCTATCTAATCTATCTAATCTATCTACTCTATCTATCTATCTAATCTATCTATCTATCTATCTATCTCTCTATCTATCTATCTATCTATCTATCTATCTATCTATCTATCTATCTATCTATCTATCTATCTATCTATCTATCTATCTATCTATCTATCTATCTATCTATCTATCTATCTATCTATCTATCTATCTATCTATCTATCTATCTATCTATCTATCTATCTATCTATCTATCTATCTATCTATCTATCTATCTATCTATCTATCTATCTATCTATCTATATCTATCTATCTATCTATCTATCTATCTATCTATCTATCTATCTATCTATCTATCTATCTATCTATCTATCTATCTATCTATCTATCTATCTATCTATCTATCTATCTATCTATCTATCTATCTATCTATCTATCTATCTATCTATCTATCTCTATCTATCTATCTATCTATCTATCTATCTATCTATCTATCTATCTACTATCTATCTATCTATCTATCTATCTATCTATCTATCTATCTATCTACTATCTATCTATCTATCTATCTATCTATCTATCTATCTATCTATCTATCTATCTATCTATCTATCTATCTATCTATCTATCTATCTATCTATCTATCTATCTATCTATCTATCTATCTATCTATCTATCTATCTATCTATCTATCTATCTATCTATCTATCTATCTATCTATCTATCTATCTATCTATCTATCTATCTATCTATCTATCTATCTATCTATCTATCTATCTATCTATCTATCTATCTATCTATCTATCTATCTATCTATCTATCTATCTATCTATCTATCTATCTACTATCTATCTATCTATCTATCTATCTATCTATCTATCTATCTATCTATCTATCTATCTATCTATCTATCTATCTATCTATCTATCTATCTATCTATCTATCTATCTATCTATCTATCTATCTATCTATCTATCTATCTATCTATCTATCTATCTATCTATCTATCTATCTATCTATCTATCTATCTATCTATCTATCTATCTATCTATCTATCTATCTATCTATCTATCTATCTATCTATCTATCTATCTATCTATCTATCTATCTATCTATCTATCTATCTATCTATCTATCTATCTATCTATCTATCTATCTATCTATCTATCTATCTATCTATCTATCTATCTATCTCTATCTATCTATCTATCTATCTATCTATCTATCTATCTATCTATCTATCTATCTATCTATCTATCTATCTATCTATCTATCTATCTATCTATCTATCTATCTATCTATCTATCTATCTATCTATCTATCTATCTATCTATCTATCTATCTATCTATCTATCTATCTATCTATCTATCTCTATCTATCTATCTATCTATCTATCTATCTATCTATCTCTATCTATCTATCTATCTATCTATCTATCTATCTATCTATCTATCTATCTATCTATCTATCTATCTATCTATCTATCTATCTATCTATCTATCTATCTATCTATCTATCTCTACTATCTATCTATCTATCTATCTATCTATCTATCTATCTATCTATCTATCTATCTATCTATCATCTATCTATCTATCTATCTATCTATCTATCTATCTATCTATCTATCTATCTATCTATCTATCTATCTATCTATCTATCTATCTATCTATCTATCTATCTATCTATCTATCTATCTATCTATCTATCTATCTATCTATCTATCTATCTATCTATCTATCTCTATCTATCTATCTATCTATCTATCTATCTATCTATCTATCTATCTATCTATCTATCTATCTATCTATCTATCTATCTATCTATCTATCTATCTATCTATCTATCTATCTATCTATCTATCTATCTATCTATCTATCTATCTATCTATCTATCTATCTATCTATCTATCTATCTATCTATCTATCTATCTATCTATCTATCTATCTATCTATCTATCTATATCTATCTATCTATCTATCTATCTATCTATCTATCTATCTATCTATCTATCTATCTATCTATCTATCTATCTATCTATCTATCTATCTATCTATCTATCTATCTATCTATCTATCTATCTATCTATCTATCTATCTATCTATCTATCTATCTATCTATCTATCTATCTATCTATCTATCTATCTATCTATCTATCTATCTATCTATCTATCTATCTATCTATCTATCTATCTATCTCTCTATCTATCTATCTATCTATCTATCTATCTATCTCTATCTATCTATCTATCTATCTATCTATCTATCTATCTATCTATCTATCTATCTATCTATCTATCTATCTATCTATCTATCTATCTATCTATCTATCTATCTATCTATCTATCTATCTATCTATCTATCTATCTATCTATCTATCTATCTATCTATCTATCTATCTATCTATCTATCTATCTATCTATCTATCTATCTATCTATCTATCTATCTATCTATCTATCTATCTATCTATCTATCTATCTATCTATCTATCTATCTATCTATCTATCTATCTATCTATCTATCTATCTATCTATCTATCTATCTATCTATATAGTTAGGTACCTTAACTTCGACCTAAGCTGACACCAGATAAAATTTAAGTTAAAAGTTAAACGTTTAGTATTCTTAACCTTACATGTATGTGTTTTAACAACAAGCTAAATGAATAAAAGATAAATAAATAAATGCATAAAATAAAAACATCCTGATTCCTATTTAACATTACACCATTATAACATAAAATTACACTCTTTAACTTAATCCGAAAAGTTTTTTCCTTTTTAAGCAATCTCCACTTTCATACGTACATGTATTAAAATATTGCGTCGTTATCAATCACAACTGCGTTTTGTTTATTGACCGACTTTTATACAATGATACGACCAGACCGGAGAAATATTAGACCCTTGATCTAAAGACAGCCAAACATTACTTAAAAAACTTCGCGACACCTGTTTATTCTACACACAAAATTACGTCTGTTCAGCATTTTCAGATATAACTTTAATCGGAGACAACATGTATACCACCTTTAATTGCTATTCAACAAAAGAGGGGTGCTCATTCACCTCTGGTGTCTTTCTTCTCCAAAAAAGCTAAACGCCGATATATCGATCATGCTGCGATGCCTCTTATAATCAAAAAGAGAAAATGTTCGACAAAGCTTTAAACAAGTGGTAGTGCGTCGGCTTGTGGATCGGGAGGTCGCGGGTTCAAAGCTCTGCCACCGGGTCAAACCCAAATCCAGGACCAATATGCATATACTAAAAATGACAAGTTCGTACATCACGTGACAGGAACAGTCGACTTAAGAAAAAGTGTTCCTATACAGGCCTCACCACTATCTATAAGAATTACCAGTTTTACCAGTATATATATATCATTGATACTTAAAAAAAAGTTTGTATATGCAATGTTACTGAAGTATTGATGCAAACAAACAAACAATGAATGAATGAATAAAAAACTCGTTTAATACTAAACATAAATTTTCTACAATCTTAGTCAATGAACAATTGCAATAAAAGCAAATTATTGATTGTGGAATCTAAGTCTTCGAGGGATTTTAAGAGATTGGCTCGACAATCCTAATCACTAGAAGTTGTTTCCAAAGGTCAAATAAAGGTTAGACTGTCCACATTATTAATCAATTTTATTTATTAATTATAAATGAATGCGTAGGTAACTCTTTAATTCTCTTGCTAAAAGATGTTAAAATGCACAAACTTGGCAGATTTTTGAATAATTTGAACATTTTTGTTTCTTAAACAATAATTTCGTACATTTGATTATTCAATTAAGACTTACGTCCGATCAAACACATGTGATAAAAGAAATAACACCAGAAGGCAATTATTTTTCACAAACTTCGTCATCTTCTGGAACGTCGAGTCCATTTACAGAACAGTAATTTGACCGCTCAAAATGACCAACTTGATATCCCGTATAATTGTGTCTATCGGCATGATTTTCAGTTTAAACATTTCAAGGTTTCCTTTTCGTTATACTTTTATGCTACGATGGACTATCTTGATATCCGCACACAATTACCCACGTGATTTCCGTTATGACATTTTATTATTAGGAAGTGATGAAACATGACCATTACTTGTCCAATCAGACCTTATACACACTTCGTTTATGTAGGAACACCAAAACATAACAGGAAAACTTTAATTTAACTGGCAAGCAGGATGATGAATTCTTTCTTTTGGAGAATTTGCAATGGCTAAGAAGGTAAAATGTTTGAGTTATTTCAACTTGATCTGATTTCTACGTTTTCCTTGTATAAAAGAGTTTATAATCTTAATTTACAGGGAATTTTTTTCTGGAATGCTGGATTCGCGGATTATCAAATCAGATACAATGTTATCCGTTTTTCCAAACTGACTTAATATAATATAGTTTAGCTTAAGTTTGGTATTGCTTGCGATTATCAACCCCGAATTGGTGAATATATTGTATGGTATTTGTACACGCTTTTGGGGTTTTCCGTGATTTATCCAAGGAATTGTGGTTTAAATAAAGTTGTGTTCGGTTCTTTTCTATATGGAGGGTTCGGTAAAGCGGTAGAGTGATTGGTTTTGGACTGGAAGGTCGCTGTTTCAAATCCGCTTTTTTAGTTTTTATATAGATTAAAAATTTTATTATCATTATTAATAATATTATTATCTGATTATTTGCTTTTTTTTCTTCTCAGTTTTTATTATATCCAAAGAATACAAAAACATATAGCACACCCATATATCATAGCATTAAAGAATTGTCACTCTCCTACGTTGGCTGTGTCTGTAAAGCTGTTGTAATCAGCCCCGGAGTCTACGGAGTTGCTATCGTCAAGATCGATCATAAACGCTTTATCATGGTCGTCTATGAATTGGTCAATGGCCTTCGTAAGCTCTAAACTCTTATCCACATGATTACACGTGTCTCTCAAGACCCAGTTGTATCCAATGTCTCAGCAGTGATCTTCAAAACATCATTCATCCTAAAAAATGTAGGCTAAAGAATCATTAATATATTTGCTGGTTTGCATTTATTTGCCTATTTCACTGGACCAGTTATAAAATTTAATTAGCTGACGAACATTGTGTTTCATCTGACCCCATATTATCTTAATATTAAAATTTGGGTGGTAAGGGGTGCAACCTGAGGACTTCGTGACCATTCTGGTGAATTAGCTCGTCGATCAGGTACGCTGGCGAAGGCTTGTGGATTTGACCAAACTGTAGATGTTTACCTCTCAGGAAATGAAAAGCATCGCGACTGCAACCAATTCTGCAAAGAAAAGCAATGCATATTCATATAAATACTTTACAATACGATGTGCATTCATTTAACGAAACTTTTCATCATAATGAGAGATAATGAATAGTCTCCCCTGAAAAGTCACTAAATGCAAGTAGGTCCTTTCGTTTGTTTTACTCTGTTTTTATGTTTCTGCTCTTTAGAATGTGTGTTGACGTTTCTGCCTTTCTAGTGGTACCCAGGTTAAATATCTTCAACAAACACTTCCATTTTCTTTTTTAAATAACATATCTCTATAAGTATTTAAATGGATTTTAAGCTTATATTTATACAAAAGGAAGAGATTTCACTCTTTGTAATTGCATTATCTACCAAAGAACAGGCGATAAATTCCAAGAATTCCAACTAAATAGACCTACTGTTTGGAATACCCAGGATATCATCTAACAAGGGAGACAATTTTCATTTCACCACTTACCCCATTTCCGGTATATCGTCTTTTCGGGTGTTGGACGTAAGGTTCCTCTTAGCCTACATCGAGTGATAGCCAGCACTGTCCATGGCAATGACACAGGGTCCATCCAAGTTCGGTATTAACTTCTCGTGTAACTACTTCCTGAAGTTCTGGGCATACATTTCCTGGTGTCATACAATGTCGTGGCCTTGTATACATGTGTTTATCTCGCTCCTGGAACAAATCCAGTCTTGGTTCCGCCATTTAACTACAATCATACACTCACGCTTGGCGTCTGTTGCATTTTGACCTTGTGCATACACTTTGTGTATGCCTGAATCTGCAAATACTTTTCCGTGGTGTATGCAGTGTCTATATCCACGTGTCGTCTATGTCAACAAACTCATATCGGAGTTTCTGTAACTCTCACACTCTCTTGTAGGATCTCAGGAGCTGGGAAACAAATGATGGCTTTTCTACTAAGGCTTGTCTTTTGTCTTTTTCCATCTGTAATCCAACATTCTCTGTTCCTTTCTCTGGAGATT
Organism: Sinonovacula constricta; assembly: GCA_007844125.1. Lineage (NCBI taxonomy): Eukaryota > Metazoa > Mollusca > Bivalvia > Cardiida > Solecurtidae > Sinonovacula > Sinonovacula constricta. The sequence continues at coordinate 1,656,346 of CM017570.1, read as the reverse complement.
GATAATTAAATCAACGCCTGCCTTTATAAAAGCATGTAGTTTTTTTAAATGTTGGCAGTTGCTTTCTCAGTATAGAACTTGTATATTCATTAATACATACCATTTGTTAGATCTCACTGACATCAACTCGAAACAGTTTGGTATTGAAAACATCTCAATTACACAAGACGTTATACCAAAATTCAATTATCTAATTTTACATCAAAATAGACACATTTTTATTAAAATGACGTCAGCATTACGTCAAAACGACGGCACTGAAAATGATAATAATAATAAACAATAAAAATGATGGTTACGTCATAGGATAAATTGTGCAGTCTAGTTATTCAAAATCAAATGCAAAAGGTTAGAACTGCTCCTAATTTCTTATTACATACATCATTCTTTCGCGAGGCCCCGGGTTCGATTCCGGGCCGCGACATACCAAAGTCGTTAAAATGGTAGTGGTATAGCTGCCTTGCTCACGCTCTAGCAAATATAACGGTAGTTCTACGACTGATTGGCCCGGTGTCAGGATAATGTGACTTGGTGTGGTATCATGCCAGGTGTTCACGGCATGCTATACACAGTGAAGGCAGCACTCTATCTGCTTCCAGTGGACACCGTCTCCAGATAACGGAAATACTGTTGGTGGGACGATAAACCCAATAAACAAACAAACATACATCATTCTTTCGAGGAAATAATATACTTTCTTGTGCGGCATGATTTTTTTTAATACTAAGTTGTTTTTTAAGTGTGTTCATCTTTACCGCTGTGACACATGTTTAGTCTCGAACCAAACATTTTATTCAGGCGCCAATACAAAAGCCAACCTTCTCTCCATCTCAAAATATAAGTTTCATTAAAATATATGATTGATAAACCCCTTGCAAATTGTTTCAAAAATTAATACCCTTAAGTAATTTTTGTTCCAAATGGCGACATCATCATAGCTAGAAAGCAATGTTTATTTTAAAGGAGTTATAGCACAAAACTTAACTGCTTACAAGGAAGCAAAACGTAACGTATATGAAATTGTAATTTTATAAACTTTAAAGCGGTGTTGTTGTTGTGTGCATACCATGAATAAATACAATAAACATACAAGAATAACCGCAATACCTATTCAAATTGGTCTCCCTATCTACACTTGTTAATGTGTTTCTTTGGATTACTGTTTTGTCGATGTCATCTCCGCGTTTGTAGGGTCCTTTGGCTAATCGCTTCCGTAACATCAGTCAACCCGTTTTCCTAATGTTCCTTGCATATCTTGCATACAGTAGTGCAGCTTACTCTAGTGTGCGAAGGATGTAAGAGTTTGAAGTTTTATCATTCTTATACTCGTTCAGGAATAATTTGCAAGTATAACAATCATTTTCTTTACCGGCCGCAATAGCTCAAGCGGTAGAGAGCCAACTTGCGGATCGGGAGGTCGCGGGTTCAAACCCCGGCAAGGTCAAACCGAAGACTTCAAAGTTGGTAGAAGTGGCTTCCCTCCTAACGCTCGGGGCTAAGGGGACAGCATTATGCCTGACTCGTCGGTGTCAGTATAATGGACCGGCCGGGTTCAGTCCCTGGGCACCTCATAAGTACCCCGTGTTATAATTATAGCAAGTACTCAGAGACCGTAATGCATAACGCTTTCGGTAAGAGTCGCAATATGGTCGCTATCGAGGATGCAGTAGAAAAGTGTTTGACAAAATGAGGAATTCGCTCGTTAGTTAACGTTTGATCTGAAGATGTTAGTGAAGTTGAAACAAATGCGATACCGCATACAATGCACCTGTCTTCAGTCTTGCGCAGAGTGTCCATGTTTACATTTCTTTATAAATGGGCGCATCCATTACAATTATACGCTCGGAACGCATTGGATCATAATTTACTTTTGCGACTTTGTAGGCGATAATCTGATTAGTTTGGAAAGTTGTTTTTTACTCGTCGATAGATCCTGATAGCGGCGCGGCTTTCAAGATATGATTTGAATCATATTGATTACGTACGTACTCACTTATTTCATATGTATACTTTCAACGGTGATGGATACACATCTGTTTGTGTTGAATCGGAAGTGAAACCTATTCATCAGTTTAGGGTTAAATTTATCGGATAATACTGGTAGGTTACATTGTCAATTCTCCAAAATATACACAATATGTTTAATCTTCGGTAAACCTCGTGGTTTTTACGAATTTCAACCATCGTGGGCAGAGTTAAATGACCGTGTAATGTTTGGAGAATTGCCTGGTCAACCTAAAACAACAATATGACCGGGTTTGATGGCAAGACCGGTTTAAGCACCCAAGTCGGTCCATGTTGCCAACTGACCGTTTCAAAGCGGTAACTGTTTGGTTGCGCTTTTGTTTAAAGACTGATCACAGATTTGTTGTTATTTTTACATTTGGTTTGCATGTGAACTTCTTTGTCCTGTGGCTTTCAAATTTCAATACATGTGGCAATGCTCATAGGGCTTTTTCATATTTCGTTATTGTGTTGTTGTTGTTTTTTTTCTTTTCTTTGTAACTACGTGAAACGAATATAAAATATTCTGCTTAAGACTGCATAAATATTTCAGATCAGATAGCCACTAGCAGAAGCTGGCTAATCTGGATGTACGCGAGTTATTGCCTTAGCCTTGTTAGTTTGATGTTGTTGTTTTCTTTTACATCGCACCGACCAATTATGGTCATATTGGCGAAGTCCAGCTAATTATTGGTGGAGAAAGACCCCAGACTTATGCCTGTGTAGAACTACTATCGCAAGATTGTTAGCTGGAAAACCTTCCCACATGAAAGCTCTCGCCCTACCGGGATTCGAACCAACGCCGTGAGGGGCTAATGTGTTTGAGCTAAGTACGTTAAAAGTTAAAATATAAATTGGAATACAAAAACTACATGCAGTCTGGGATTTGGTTCCTGTGAAAAACACAACAACACCAACACACAACAACAAAAACAAGACACAGACAAAGCCATTCTTATTGTCATTCAAAAATCACACGGCATATGTCGGTTTTATCATTATGTAAAAGGCAATATTGTAAACCATTATAATACTTGAAATGATTTTAAAAGGAAAATAAGAAAAAGCCGTGTGACCTGATAAGTGTCGGTGTGCCGTAAAACCCAAATAAATAAATAAATAAATACCCCTAGGCAAAGGCAAACACGGTAAATGTAAAAGTGACAAAAGCATAGAGACGAGACATAGCAGACAAAAAGAAAAAAAACAACAGCAGTTACCGCATTGGAACGGTCAGTCGGCAAGGGACGACTAGGGTGCTTAATAAGAATATATGACAAAGTCCTATGCGTATTGCAACATATTCCAAACTCAGAAAAGGCACAGAACAAAGGCTTTTCACATGCAAGCCAAGCGAAAAGTAAGAACAAATTTGTGATGAGTCATTTAAGGAAAAGAGCAAACCCGACAGTTACCGCCTTGGAACGGTCAGTCGGCAATATGGACCGACTGGGGTGCTTAAGCCGGTTTAACAGGGCTCTAACCTCGCACTTCCTGACGAGTTTCTCAAATGCAAGTAATGAAAAGAAAAACGATCTATTTGAAAACAAAATGTCCATGCACTGATATTTTCTATACGTTATGACGAAAGTAGTGACGTCATCGAAAAATAATGTCCACATAGTGTTCAGAAAAGGAATATGGTATTATTTCGATTTGAAAAACAACACAAAAACAGTTGACCACAAATAAAATTAACTTTCTGAATCATGAACAAACATGACCAGAGACGAATAAATGATTGTAGCATCCTGTTCTTGTGAAGATGGAATTTAAGAACCAAAGTTCAGTGTCCATCAAAGGAAATACACGTAACAATTCTTATAGGATGAATTAAATGACAACATAGATTACATGCACGGGGAGATTTTTTACGACCGCCACACTGCACAAGTAACATTGTTGTGATCATAAATAAGAATATGTGACAAAGTCCTATGAGTATTGCAACATATACCAAACTCAGAAAAGGCACAGAACAAAGGTATTTCACATGCAAGCCAAGCGAAAAGTAAGAACTAATTTGTGATGGGTCATTTAAGGAAAAGAGCAAACACGACACTTAACGCCTTGGAACGGTCAGTCGGCAATATGGACCGACTGGGGTGCATAAACCGGTTTAACAGGGCTCTAACTTTGCACTTCCTGACGAGTTTCTCAAATGCAAGTAATGAAAAGAAAAACGATCTATTTGAAAACAAAATGTCCATGCGCTGATATTTTCTATACGTTATGACGAAAGTAGTGACGTCATCGAAAAATAATGTCCACATAGTGTTCAGAAAAGGAATATGGTATTATTTCGATTTGAAAAGCAACACAAAAATGGTTGACCACAAATAAAATTAACTCTCTGAATCATGAACAAACATCACCAGAGACGAATAAATGATTGTAGCATCCTGTTCATGTGAAGATGGAATTTAAGAACCAAAGTTCAGTGTCCATCAAAGGAAATACACGTAACAATCCTTATAGGATGAATCATGTTTGTGAAGCGCTCCAACCTCGTATTTCCGGAAGGTTTTTCTATCAAACACACAGTGACAGTTTTATCTTGTACATTTCTCTCTGTGGGGGATATGTTTTCACGAAGAACGACATTACATAAAAATCATTTACCTTATTAAGAATGTGTTTTGATTTTTTCATGCTATGGAAAATAAAGAAATGGTCCTGTAAGATTTTCCACACATATTGAAATTTGAGCTACATCTAGACAAAAACATACAGAATAACCGGAAAAGTGCCAAAACACAGAGAAGGGATAATACATAAGAAAAAAAGAAAAAAGAAAGAAAGAAATAACAACAACAACAGTAGCTGCCATGGAACCGTCAGTCGGCAAAAGGACCGACTGGGATACTATAACCAGACTGTTAAAATATTGTTTTCATTTTAGAAGAAACTTTTTTTCTCGTTCATAATGTAGGATAAAACACATAACACATAATTCAGAACCACCCGGTTAATATTGATGCATTATTTTCAAAATGTATGATTTTAATTTTCAGATGATCCTCGTCGTGTGGTTTGTCGTTCTTTGTCAACTGGCTGGTGAGTAAATGTTTTCAAACATTAACCAAGTTGGGCACAATGGTAAGATAATGTTTTTAAACATTTTATCAGTTGTGTGCAAAAGTAAGTTAATATTTCCGAACTTCAAACAAGCTTGTGTTCAATGGTCTGTTCCTATTTCCAAACATTGTACAAGTTATGTTCAATGGTATGTTCATATTTGAAAAGTATTTTATATTTAACATATATTGTGTCCAGTGGAAAGGTAATATTTCTAAATATTTAACAAGCTATGTCTAAAGTTCTTTTCTTTTTGAAACATGAAACAAACTATGAATAATGTTCGCTTATTTTTTCCAAACATTGAACAAACTATGTCCAATGTTCATTACCTTTTTAAACATTTAACAAGCTATGTCTAAGGTTCACTTACTATTCGAAAACAGTTAACAAGATATGTCTTATGTTCACTTACTTTTCCCAAACATTTAACAAGCTATGTCTAATGTTCACTTACTTTTCCAGAACATTTAGCAAACTATGTCTTAAGTTTACTTAGTTAACTTACTTTCCCAAATATTTTAACACGTTATGTGTAATATATGTTAGTTAATATTTCCAAACAGTTACCAACCAGTGTCCAATGGTCAGTTAATCTTTCCAATCAGTTACCAACCTGTGTCCAATGGTCTGTTAATATTTCCAATCTGTTACCAACTTGTGTTCAATGGTCAGTTAATATTTCCAAACAGTTACCAACCTGTGTCCAAGAGTCAGTTAATATTTCCAAACAGTTACCAACCGGTGTCCATTTTCCAGCTTATATTTCCAAACAGTTACTAAACCGGTGTCCAGTGGCCAGCTTATATTTCCAAACATTTAGCAACCTGTGTTCAATGGTCAGTTACTATTTCCAAACAGTTACCAACCTGTATCCAATGGACAGGTAATATTTTCAAAGAAGTTACCAACCTGTTTTCAATGGTCAGTTAATATTTCCACACAGTTACCAACCTGTGTCCAATGGCCAGTTGATATTTCCAAGAAGTTACTAACTTGTGTCCAATGGTCAGTTAATATTTCCAAACAGTTACCAATCTGTGTCCAAGGGTCAGTTAATATTTCCAAACGGATACGAAGCGGTGTCCAGTGTCCAGATTATATTTCCAAACAGTTACCAACCTTTGTCCAATGTTCAATTAATATTACCAAACAGCTACCAACCTGTGTCCAATGGTCAGTTAATATTTCCAAACAGTTACCAACCTGTGCGCAATGGTTAGTTAATATTTCCAAACAGTTACCAACCTGTGCGCAATGGTCAGTTAATATTTCCAAACAGCTACCAACCTGTGCGCAATGGTCAGTTAATATTTCCAAACAGTTACCAACCTGTACGCAATGGTCAGTTAATATTTCCAAACAGTTACCAACCTATGCTCAATGGTCAGTTAATATTTCCAAACAGCTACCAACCTGTGCGCAATGGTCAGTTAATGTTACCAAAAAGTTACCAACCTGTTTTTACTGGCCAGGTAATATTTCAGAAAGTTACCAAACTGTTTTCAATGGTCAGTTGATATTTCCAAACAGTTACCAACCTTTTTTCAATCGTCAGTTTATATTTCCAAATAGTTACCAACCTGTGTCTAGTGGCCAGATTTTATTTCCAAACAGTTACCAACCTGTGTTCAATGCTCAGTTAATATTTCCAAACAGTTACCAACCTGTGTCCAGTGGTCAGGTAATATTTCCAAACAGTTACCAATCTGTTTTCAATGGTCAGTAAATATTCCCAAACTGTTACCAACCTGTTTCCAATGGTCAGTTTATATTTCCAACCTGTTACCAACTTGTGTTCAATGGTCAGTTAATATTTCCAAACAGTTACCAACCTGTGTCCAAGAGTCAGTTAATATTTCCAAACAGTTACTAAACCGGTGTCCAGTGGCCAGCTTATATTTCCAAACATTTAGCAACCTGTGTTCAATGGTCAGTTACTATTTCCAAACAGTTACCAACCTGTATCCAATGGACAGGTAATATTTTCAAAGAAGTTACCAACCTGTTTTCAATGGTCAGTTAATATTTCCACACAGTTACCAACCTGTGTCCAATGGCCAGTTGATATTTCCAAATTGTTTACAACCTGTGTGCAACGGTCAGTTAATATTTCCAAACAGTTTCCAACCTTGTCAAATAGTCAGTAAATATTTTCAAACAGTTACCAATCTGTGTCCAATAGTCAGATAATATTTCCAAACAGTTAACAAACTTTGACCAATGGTCAGTTAATACTTCCAAACAGTTACCAACCTGTGTCCAAGGGTCAGTAATATTTCCAAACAGCTACCAACCTGCGTCCTATGGCTAGTTTTTATTATTTTGAAGTTACCAACCTATTTTCAATGGTCAGTTAATATTTCTAAACAGTTACCAACCTGTGTCCAAGAGTCAGTTAATATTTCCAAAGAGATACCAACCTGTGTCCAGTGGCAAGTTAATATTTTCAGACAGTTACCAACCTATGTCCAGTGGTCAGTTAATATTTACAAACAGTTTCCAATCTGTGTGCAAATGACAGTTAATATTTCCAAACAGTTACGAACCGGTGTCCAATGGCCAGTTTTTATTTTTTTAAAGTTACCAACCTGTTTTCAGTGGTCTGTTAATATTTCCAAACAGTTACCAACCTGCGTCCAATGGTCAGTTAAAAGTTGCAAATAGTTACCAACCTGTTTTCAATGGTCAGTTAATATTTCCACACAGTTACCAACCTGTGTCCAATGGCCAGTTGATATTTCCAAGAAGTTACTAACTTGTGTCCAATGGTCAGTTAATATTTCCAAACAGTTACCAATCTGTGTCCAAGGGTCAGTTAATATTTCCAAACGGATACGAAGCGGTGTCCAGTGTCCAGATTATATTTCCAAACAGTTACCAACCTTTGTCCAATGTTCAATTAATATTACCAAACAGCTACCAACCTGTGTCCAATGGTCAGTTAATATTTCCAAACAGTTACCAACCTGTGCGCAATGGTTAGTTAATATTTCCAAACAGTTACCAACCTGTGCGCAATGGTCAGTTAATATTTCCAAACAGCTACCAACCTGTGCGCAATGGTCAGTTAATATTTCCAAACAGTTACCAACCTGTACGCAATGGTCAGTTAATATTTCCAAACAGTTACCAACCTATGCTCAATGGTCAGTTAATATTTCCAAACAGCTATCAACCTGTGCGCAATGGTCAGTTAATATTTCCAAACAGTTACCAACCTTTGTCCAATGGTCAGTAAATATTTCCAAACAGTAACCAACCGGTGTCCAAGGGTCAAATAATATTTCCAAACAATTACTAACCTGTGCGCAATGGTCAGTTAATATTTCCAAACAGTTACCACCCTGTGTCCAGTGGTCAGTTAATATTTCCGAACAGTTACCAACCTTTGTCCAATAGTCAGTCTATACTTTCAAACACTTACCAACCCATGTCCAAGGGTCAGTAATATTTCCAAACAGATACCAACCTGCGTCCAATGGACAGTTTTTTTTTAAGTTACCAACCTGTTTTCAATGGTCAGCTAATATTTTTAAACAGTTACCAACCTGTGTCCAAGAATCAGTTAATATTTCCAAATAGTTACCAATCTGTGTCCAAAGGATATTTAATATTTCCTGACAGTTACGAACCGGTGTCCAAAGGCCAGTTTTTATTTTTTAGAAGTTACCAACCTGTTTTCAATGGTCAGTTAATATTTCCAAACAGTTGCCAGCCTGTGTGCAATGGTCAGTTAATACTTCCAAACAGTTACCAACCTGTGTTCAGTGGCCAGTAAAAATTTCCAATCAGTTACCAACCTGTTTTCAATGGTCAGTTAATATTTCCAAACAGTAACCAACCTGTGTGCAATGGTCAGTTAATATTTTCAGAAAGTTACGAACCTGTTTTCAATGGTCAGTTAATATTTCCAAGCAGTTACTTATCTGTGTGCAATGGTCAGTTAATATTTTCAGAAAGTTACGAACCTCTTTTCAATGGTCAGTTAATATTTCCAAACAGTTACCAACCTGTGTCCAGTGGCCAGTTAATGTTTCCAAACAGTAACCAACCTGTTTCCAAGGGTCAGTTAATATTTTCAAACAGATGCCAACTGTTGTCCAGTGGCCAGCTTATATTTTCAAACAGTTACCACCTATGTTCAATGGTCAGTTAATATTTCCAATCAATTACCAACCTGTGTTCAATGGTCAGTTAATGTTACCAAAAAGTTACCAACCTGTTTTTACTGGCCAGGTAATATTTCAGAAAGTTACCAAACTGTTTTCAATGGTCAGTAGATATTTCCAAACAGTTACCAACCTCTTTTCAATCGTCAGTTTATATTTCCAAATAGTTACCAACCTGTGTCCAGTGGCCAGATTATATTTCCAAACAGTTACCAACCTGTGTTCAATGCTCAGTTAATATTTCCAAACAGTTACCAACCTGTGTCCAGTGGTCAGGTAATATTTCCAAACAGTTACCAATCTGTTTTCAATGGTCAGTAAATATTCCCAAACTGTTACCAACCTGTTTCCCATGGTCAGTTTATATTTCCAAACAGTTACCAACCTGTGTCCAGTGGCCAGATTATATTTCCAAACTGTTACCAACCTGTGTTCAATGGTAAGTAAATATTACCGAACAGTTACCAACCTGTATTTAATGGCCAGTTAATATTTTCAGAAATTTACCAACCTGTTTTCAAAAGTCAGTTTATATTTCCAAACAGTTGCCAACCTGTTTTCAATGGTCAGTCCATATTTCCAAACAGTTACCAACCTGTGTCTAGTGGTCAGTTAATATTTCCAAACAGTTACCAACCTGTGTCCAGTGGTCAGGTAACATTTCGAACAGTTACCAATCTGTATCCAATGGTCAGTAATATTTCCAAACAGTTACCAACCTGTGTTCATTGGTCAGTTAATATTTTCAAACAGTTACCAACCTGTGTTCATTGGTCAGTTAATATTTTCAAACAGTTACCAACCTGTGTCCATTGGTCAGTTAATATTTTCAAACAGTTACCAACCTGTGTCCATTGGTCAGTTAATATTTTCAAACAGTTACCAACCTGTGTCCATTGGTCAGTTAATATTTTCAAACAGTGACCAACCTGTGTTCAATGGTCAGTTGTTATTTATCCGTTACTCTCACACAATTGCATAATGGTGCAACAGTCTAAGTTATTGCCTGGTTCCAAGGATCTGCTTGCATCTTCTTGTTTAAAGTGTTTACACTTTGTAGCACCATCGATGAGACACATGCGTGATCTTTCGTATATAATATGCAAAATAGATATGACCTATTTCCAAGGATTTTTGAGGGGACAATACTCTAACTATTGAAACTGTGCTCTGTTATGACCCTTTAAAATTTAACGTTAGGGAAATTGTAGAAAAAAAATCCGCGTTTTTAAAAGATAACACGCTAGTCCGAAACTTGCTCATATAATATTTTGTGGACTAAGATGAGAACCAGTACAGGTGCATGGGCATTGGGACAAAAATGCAAATAACAATAAACCTGAATATATGCATTGCATAATATATATATATATATATATATATATATATATATATATATATATATATATATATATATATATATATATATATATATATATATATATATATATATATATATATATATATATATATATATATATATATATATATATATAAACAGTACATATAAAGGAGACAACTAAGATCTTCCTTTTAATTTCGAAGACAAGAATCACCAAGTGTCTATCTAAGACCAAGTGTGCGTGATATAAAGCCTAATTTGTGACAAGTTCAGATGCGTATTCCTTTTGTAACACATCCGTCATATATTATCGTATCCTATTGATCAACACTGTTAAAATCTTCTTTGTTAAGGATCACGGACCCTTATAAATCAGTTAAAATCGACTAATCTCGGGAAGCCGCTCTCCCTTTCTTTCGATAGTTTTCGTAATAACTTTTAAGTAAATTTTGAATTTCGTCGTGTGTCTGGAGTTGGGGGGGGGGGGGGGGGTCTAGCGGGCAGTGTTTTCGGTGGGGCAAGGGGGATGAGCACTGGCGTGCGTGTGTTTTTTTGCTGATGGCGTGCGTGTGTTTTTTTGCTAATACTTACTTATGTCACCAATGTTGCGGTTCTCATAAACCACAAGCGTCGTCGGTGGACGACATAATAAACTATAATCCCATCGTAGGATGTCAGAGATGGTGGGAGGTAGAAAGATGGTTAACATAACACATTTACTTGTAGGAACCCGGAAGTACAACCTATTGATACTACTTCAATATGGGTAGATCTCATGTTATTTGCTCTCATTTTCTCACATGATATATAAATTATAGATATTTATTAACAATGCTATTTTTATTGAACTAAATCTGATATTTGAAAAAAGTACATGGGTTATGACAATTGCCAGAGCTCTTTTCGATGCAGAGATGATATAGAATTAAAATAAACAACCAACTTATTTTACTTATTGTATTATTATTTGATTGATAAAAGTACACTATAAAACATATATTCTGATATTCTAGAATTATAGTGTAGAATTTATAAAATTAACGTTGTTTAATAATGTTGGTAACCTTATAATTTTCTTCATTTTTCGAGCTTTGGGGCAACAGTCTTCAAATATGAATGTCTCTACTTAAACATGGTAAAACGTTTTTAAACCTTGAAAATTAATTGCTTTCATAATATTTATTATAATAATATAAGGATCCGTCAATTTCTTAACAATGTTTATTAGGGCCCGTAATCGTTAAATGAGGTAAAATAAATGTAATTATAATATAATTCTCATGTCCGGTGCTGTAAATAAATTAACCAAAGAGCTTTTTATCACTAACGATGCAAAACTGTCTCAGATGTTTATTATTATCATAATTATGCACGTATTTATACCCTAATATCTCACCATAAACAATTTTAGAATTCAGAAAGTATTAGGTTGGAGCTCCTACACCTCGTTGAAAGCACCCAGTCAGCCAATTTGACTACCGACCGTTCTTAGGCGGTAACTGTTGTTTGATCTCTTTTTGTGCTGTCTCGCCAATGTTCCTTAATGGAATTGACTTTAAAATACATTCAAAATAATGTTAGTCAAAACTTAAATTCAAGATCCTTGCTGTTTTTTTCTGTTTAATCTACAACAGGAAACATTGAAAGCCAAACCGCCAGTAAAATAGCTCCAGAATGCTTCGGCATATCAACCTGTCCTTGCTGCTCTGTACAATGTCCAATAGATGGCACTGGACAGTGCAATGGCAACTGCAAAGATGGATACCACGGCGGTAAATGTTATAACAAGTGCCCAGAAAACTGTATCCGATGTAAGGATGCCCAACAAGGTGGCAGTGTATCTAATTGTACTGAATGCAAAAACGGTTATTTTTCAACTGCTACAAGTTATCAATGCCAGTCCACTTGCCCGCCTAACTGCCAAAGATGCAATACACAGGGCTGTATTTTATGCCAAGACGGGCACTACCTTTCCCCAAATAAACGATGCGAAAAATGTCCAGATGAATGCCTACACTGTAATTCGTCTACACTGTGTACCTCCTGCAAGACTGGGTTTTACTTGACTGGAGAGAACATTTGCGCTGCTTGTAATTCTATCTGTTATAGCTGTATGTCGAACACAAAATGCGTATGTTCGAACGGATGTGCAGATGACATGTGTTTCGAAAATTATACAGGAGCGTGTGCATTTGGCTGCAAACCGGGATTTGGACCTTTGCATTTGGACAATCGATGTGATTTTTGTTTGACCGGCATGTTTGGAGTTGAATGTAACAAAACCTGCAGCAGCCAATGCGAATCTGACTGTTCTAGAATAAGTGGGGAGTGCCACGCGTGTAAATCGGGTCTCTTTGGTTCTTTCTGCAACGAAACATGTCCGCGGAACTGTGTGAAAGATTGTAACAAAACCACTGGTATCTGTCACATCTGCAAGGAATATTTGTATGGACCATATTGTACCCTAGACTGTCCGAAAATGTGCAAGGAATGCCACAGAGAAAATGGCCGATGCTTGCGTTGTATAGATGGAATGTTCGGAGAAACCTGCAATCAAAACTGCTCGAAAAACTGCATGTATGGAAACTGCCTCAATAATAACGGTAGCTGTGAATGCAAGGAAGGTTATGGAGGTGCAAAATGTACGGAGAACATGCGGACAACTACAAACAGAATCGCAGCAGTAGTTACGGAAGACCTGAACCAATACGTGACGCCTACAGTGTCTTCAACTATAGCAGTAATCTCTCTCTTTGGGCTTTTTGTGGCTGGCATCTGGTGGTTCAAATGCCGGTAAATCGACACACAAATTTAAAATGAGTATAAGAATGACTTAAATATATAGCTTTACAATGCAATTAAACTGACAATCGGTGCTTAATAATTTTAATCATATGTTTTTGTATTTACCTTATCTGTAGCGTTGTTTTTATGATCATCAACAAGGAGAGTTTAATACCAGCATACACTAACTATTGTTTAAGCAATTTTTGTTTTGTTTTTGTTTTTGAGATATAGCGCAGCGACCAATTATGATCATTGTAGCGACGTCCAGGAAGACCTCACACACAAGTCTGAGTAGAACCACAGGCGCACCGCAAGTCAGCTGAAAGACCTTCCCACATTAAGTCTTTCGCCCGACAGGGACCCTAACCCACGCGGTGATAGGCTAAGCAGTCAGAGGAGTTACAAATCGGCGCCTCTACCACTATGCCACGGGCACCCCACTTTGACTGTTTAGGTATATATCTAAACAGCTCATATGGATATGTACGACACGAATATACGTTAGTCATAAAATATGCTGAGTGGTTCGATAATGAAGTAATAATTTAAACACATTTGAAGTGAAAATCGTATAGTTCTGTGTGTCATATACATTCGAAAATCACTTGAACTAAGAAGTGCTTAAATTGATAATAAATTTCAGGACGTATGTATGCAATTTAATTTAAGAATGTAAGAAGACAAGACGAATTGAGTTACAAGTTGATACCATTTAGAGATAAGATGTACTCAAAAAGAGATCAATTTTGATCAGTTTGTAAGTTCATTTCATCTGTATACCTTACTAAGGAAAGACACAATATTAAGGCATTTAATGACTCAATGAGAACTGCGAATTTTAATTTTAGAAGTCTAAAGAATACAACTCTTTTTATACGTTTGAATACAGTTATTGTATAGCAATATCACTAAGGAATTGCAAATGAGCAACATGTAAGTTAGGAAACCCCTCAAACCATGATCGATAAATCTTTAATCATTTTCACTCAGTAAATGAAATATGAACAACTATGATCAGCGCCTACAGTGGTTCTAAGCGATTTGTCGGAAGGTGTAAACATTTGCATATAGTTTATTTGTACTTAACGGGCCTTGTTTCTTTTCAATTGGTATATGACACATTAACCACAATTAACAACTCCATATTTATTTAAAAAGTCGTGTTACTAATGAGCCATTCAGTTAATTTTTTGTAACTAACGTATAAAATAAAAATTATTTCTGCACGAATAAGTTAGACGTATGCTAGGTTGTTGAACAAAAACAGCTCAACATATTTGAAAAAGCATCGCGTCTCTTTGATTTTTCCAAACTAATGACAACATATTAACTTAAGAATAACATATTTACATACAATTTAGTGATTAGGGATGATGTTTTATTTAATTAGTAACTGTGGTTTAATTTTGTTTTGTGTTTAATATAAATTAAACAAAACTGACTGTAACTATTTCACTGTAAAACGCAAAATTGTTTTAAACCCAGTGAATAAGGCAGGTTAAACATTACCACTGTATCTATGATTATATGTGAACACGCTGTTCTTGAAAACGATGAAGTATGTAAAAACAGAGAAAATAAAAAGCGCTGCAATGATTTAAAACATTCTAACTATTTTAGGGTCAAAAACATGCTTCGAAATGCGCACTAAATAGTTATACGCCAAATGTATTATATCAGTCAAAAATAGGTTGACTTAAACGTTACGAAGAAGTTTAATAATTATTAAATGTCTTTCATAATGTTCTATTTGCATGCGCTAACTATGACCAAAGCAGATAAGCTAACACTATATTAACATCTGACTATCTACATTTTATTTTATTTTATTTTTACAGCAAAACGTACAAGTATCGGCACTACGAGATAGATCCGGGATGTTACAGCCTAGATCCGAGTTTCATCGGTGGGTTATACAGCTGTTTAACTGTAAATTTTATTTTTACACTTTATTCGATATATGCTTTGTTGGGCTTGACGGAAATATATAGATGTATAACTGTATTTCGAAGATTCGGCCTTACTGGATAATATAGGCCTTAGAAACACTCCTTACAGCCGTAGAACAAAACCTTTATTGTATTGTTGTCTTATTTATTTCTATATAAACTGGTTGTTTGCGAGAAAAAAAATCATGTAGTGCGATGTTGGAGCACTCCACAAACCAGGTTCAAGCACTCCATCGGTCCGTTTGCCAACTATGTTTTCCAAAGCGGCTATTGGTTTTTCTTTTGCGTGTTAGGCCTCGTCCCTGCGTTTTGTCACTTCTACATTTTCTTTGTATGCCCTTGTCCAGATAGTTTAGGTTTAAGTATATGTTGGTAATTCTTGTAGGACCTTTTCTTATTTTTCTATTGTAAACAGGTCAGCGGAAATGCTGTACAATTGACGGTTCCGAAGTTTGTTTCTAACTCGAAATGCTATTTTAATTGCTTTTTTAGTTACGTCTGTCGCATGTGTCACAGTATTAGAACACAAAACACGTCTTTTATTGTCAAAATTAGGTCAACCCTCTAGACGTGCTTTACACCTGCACTACGTAAACATAAATGCCAGACATATTTACAGACGACTGCATTACACACGTTTTAATGTCTTTCTGCTTGCAGCTTCCAAAAACTTAAATAGTTCGCACGAAAAGTGTCAGTTGTCTACATAAGTGGATTTATTTTTCCACGGATTTAAAAAAAAAAAAAATCATATATGAGGAATGAGATTGAAACTTATTTTTTTTAAGAATTTAAGGATGCGATTGTCTCAACCCCATGTCCAATTATTTTCCCAGTGTGAGGAATACGTCTGTTTTGTGCTCAGTAACGATTGGGCCATAGGGGTTATTTTAAATGTATGTTTAAAGTCTTCACCGCCTGGTTAAGAACTTTTATGTGAAGTGTTTGAAACATGCTATCAGAGTAAATGAAGTACTATAAAGGTGTCAAGTAAAAACATGCTACAGATGAATGTAGATGGTATTCTTACACGTATTCTTACGTCTTCAACTCCAGATGTTCTGGAAGAAAACGACGAGTTTGACCCCACGTACTTCACTGGTATAGCAGATGAGTCGAAGAAACCTTGCGGCAAACTTCTAATCAAAGAGCTTTCCAAGTTTGTTGAGGAACATGGGGATGATTTCTACAAGGAAGAATTCCTGGTAAGTCATGTTCAAGTTGCTACAAAGGAAAATCGTAATAGTCACTATAATGTTTACAAATACATTGCGTTTCTGTATAAATCTATATTTACCATGGAAAATGACACCATGAGCATTAAACCGGATTTGTAAAATTATTACCAGCAACTATTTCTTTCATAACTGTTAGCTTGTCAATCTTGATTTTGTACGTTCTTGTGGTACACCCCAAACCAAATATAAATCCTGGTTTTGCACCAATCGTTACCTACTTCGTGTTTGACTGCCTGCAATTCCTGTTGTTGCAATAATCTACTTGGTATTTGGCTGCATCTAGATACAAACAAACGTCTAGATATTGCATTGCTAATTCAAAGTGTAACACAATCAATGAATCAACATTTAGTAAACATATGTATATAGGAGCTCCTTAAGAAATCTGCGAGATTTAACATGTTATCGCATAAGTATGTTTAACTGTCTATTTCAGAGACTGCCTAGGGGCTTGATAAAACCGCACGAGGAAGCAAGAAAACCTGAAAATGTTGTTAAAAACCGATATACAGGGATCTACCCTTGTAAGTAGTTCATGTATCTTATGTTATGCAGTAAATTTATGTAAGACCGCTGTATCTGTCTTGTAGGAAAACATTCTTGTATATAGTCCGTTTTGGTAAATAACACCGGAGCAGTTATGGTCATATTGTTAATGTCCAGCTAATTATCGGTAGAGAAAGACCCCCAGACGTTTCTTCGGGTAGAACTACTGGCGGACCACAGGTTAGGATGGATAGTTTCCAGATATAAAAGTTCTAGTCCCGAATGAGACTCGAACCCTCGTTGTGATCGGTTTAGGAGTAACAAGTCTGTGACTCTTACCGCACAGCCAAGGTCTTCTATTCTATATGAACAGATAGATATTGATTATTCATTATGTATATCTGTTTGGAATCAGGATATATATACACAGACGTTTTCACAAAGTGGTCGTCCTTTATTAAATTGACAATTTAGTAAGTTTATGTTAACCAGACTGATTTATCTATGGAAAAGAAAATAGTGAGCAAAGTCCACGGGCGTGTTTCATTCATTTATCATTGTTGTAGATGACGAACACAGAGTTGTCTTGTCCCCACCAGGATCGGATTTCATCAACGCCAGCTACATAGATGTAAATTAATCATATATAGTTTGTTTAATTATCACAATTAGAACACAAAGTATTTCACTAAATACATAGTTGCTAATTTTAATTCAAAGCATTGGACATACTACAAAATCCCTATTTTCGAAATGAAAGAAATGTTTAGTTATCTCCCTTGTTGGAAGGTATTATCATGTACTTTATATAAGAAATATAATAAATTTTATTTTTAGGTTGCATAAATTCAGAAAAGCGCTCAAGCTTTTTAATATTTGTTTTCTCTCAGCCAATAAAATTCCATTTCATGCGTATGCTTCAGTCTTAAGTATTTGTCAAAAGTTTAAAAATTGGAAAATTCCTAAGTTTTCTGCAGTATCTATATACCAAATACCTACCAAAAAGGTAGGTAAGAGAGTATTTTGTAATTGTTAGCGTAAAGTCCCTTTACATACGAAAAAGGGGAATAGTGTGCCATCCAAATGTTGAATCGATATTATTATATTCAAACCAAGGCCTGCCTGAATAAAAAATCAAACTGATGCTGGATTATATGCTCTTTTACTGGTTTTCATTTAAACCATTTGATTGACCGGAATATTGTTGATACAGTGTTATCTTAATACCACCAAACATCATTACATCATTAAATAATCCAGCTAATTATAATGGAATATAAACACATGTACAATATGTACAACAAATAAATGCCAACCTAACAGTTCTAAACGATATATTATTTTGACATACACAAGCCCAAGAGATGTTGTTTAATAAAAAGGCGTTAATGACGTCATACGAGAAACTTGCGGTGATTTTATTTTAAAAAATAAAATGTGGAATACGGCTGCGAAGATGTTGTTTTGTTTGCAAGTAAATTAGTTTAAAACCCCGGATAGCGATTGCGGTTCTGCATTTGTACGCTCTTAAAAATATTTTAGAAAGGCTTATAGAATCTTTAAGTCAAGGAGGCTCAATATTTTTTGTCTGCCAAAGTTGAAACAATGAAAATAAAAGTAACCAGTCCATTTGATGATCAGCGTGTTATGTCAGCAAAGTTTTAAACTTGTTGTTAGGATATTTTTATGTTGATTGAAACAACTCTAAATGCATTTCGGAAACGTGTAATTTAAGTACAAATAGTAACGATAAGGGTACATCGTGGATAGTTTTGGCTGTACAACGAAGTATGTTTAAATAAAATATATGTCTTCAGGGATACCACAAAAAGAAAGAATACATCTCATCCTTAGGTAAGTGTTTTTCCTTTGTTAAAACAAGTAACATCTTCCTTTGTTAGTATTTGTAATCATTTATAATCACTGATTTCACGTGTAAAGGAGCATTCAATAGTCGTTTAAATAAGACGAAAAGAGAAATCACATATTCCATCTTTTTGTTTATACAAGAACATCACTTAAATTGTTAAATTTAAATTTGAATTGCATTATCTTTCCTGTGGATATATACATCTTAAAATTAATAAATAAATAAATAAATAAAAATATATACCTTTACACTTTCCTACAAAGCACCAGACCTGAGCACGTAACTTCCTTTTTGAAGAATAAAGACATTAGTGATATTGCGTGCATACTATGATAAAATTTTTTTTTTACAAATAATTGAAATACATATAATAAGTACCCTAAACGAGGGAGTTTAAATGGCGTTTATCTATTTTTGTACTACATGTAACTCGTATCAGTTTTCTTTTGTTTCTCATTTTACTTGCAAATTTCTACAAAGTTGGACTAATCTAATGTTGGATGCTGGCCTCAAAGATTTTAAACTTTACCAACAGCGCGATACAGTCCGACCGTTGTTTTTGTAGGCAAAATTACGTGCAAAGTGAATATCTACACGAGCTATATGGATATTTATTTTCCAATAAGCTACTTACACACTGCATTTTATCAAATACTTATAGCTGTCCTGCTCATTAAGATAAATACCGACTCCTACTGTGTTAAGAAGAAAAAGATAATTGAAAACGTTATCATTCACCACATTATTACTTTACCCCTTTATAATATATGGTGTTATTCAACAAGAACTGTGCAAATATGCGTCATTACTGATGGAATCTTTTGTATGGACAAATTTTAGGCCCAACGCGCAAGGCGATGGAAGACTTTAACCTGTTCTGGAGGATGGTCTGGCAGGAGAAAGCTGACGTCATTGTCATGTTAACCAATTTCATGGAAGGGCAGGTAATGATCACTGTTATAGCGTATCCACCCAAAAACAGTTTCTTCTTTAAATCACAACTTTTCTCAATTTTCTTTTTTATTTATGTTTATTTTAAATAAAACAATATGTTAACCCATAATTTTTATTGAAACCTATTGTCAAATTTCATGTTTTTAAGAAATTTCAATAAAATATAACTTTCAATATTTGTGTCCAAATCCATTATTTAAAATAAAAAAATAGCCTTGTTAAGCTCTGGTGAAACAGTTTTTTTTATGATTTATTTTATCATCTACGACACACATCCACACTTTTATCAATGTATGAAGTTTTGAACAAAATAAAAAAGCAAAATATATGGAAATCATCACAGTTAATTTTAACGCTGCAACCAAAAAAATTATTTTGATCGAATAATGGCAAACCCATGTTGAACTAATTGGTCCTGTAATGGTTATTGAATGCATTCTTATTAAATATTTGTTTTGTAGATTTCTAGCTACAGTGTATATTTCTCAATTAAAAGCACTGAACAAATTCTTTCTTATGGTGGTAGATTGCTCACGGTAGAAATGACCATACGCCAGTAAGTGTGTATACAGTACCCAGGTTCCGTTACTGAGTTGGGAAGTTAATAAAATAAGTTTACTTACAGTTTCACACTTAAGAAACATTTGTGCAATGTCATATGGTCAGTAGGTAAGAGAGTATTGGAGCTTCCGCTTCTGCCTTACTGGACAAGCCCAGAAATTAACTAGCTGGTGTGCCTGATGTCGCGCATGTCAAATTGAAATACATTTAAGTTATTAGCGGAAACAGCCTAAATATACTGTGTTATTAATTACTCTGTTAGATCAAAAAGATACGGAAACAAATTACACAATGATGAAAGTCTCGATGAGCTTTTACAGGTCCTACCGAGAGCCTCTCATAGACCCAGATATTCAACGTGTTGTCTGTCATGTGATTGGACATGATTTATTCAGGAGTCCAAATTGTGTGTGTATAGGTCTTTGTTTAGTATTTTTTAAGTTCAAATTTTCCTATCCGTATCCAAAAGAGCATGAAATGTGAACCGTACTGGCCAGAACGAGGAACGTCATGTACATTTGCCAACATCATTGTGACGTCGGAGAAAGAGGAGAATTTCGCTGAATTTGATGTCAATACTTTGTCACTCAAAAGGGTAAGAGACCTAAATGAGCCTTATTTAAACACTTCTTTAAAAAGGGTGGTATCCGATAGCGTACTTTTATTTGAAAATGTAACAACATTCTTATCCCTTTTCAGGAAAATTTGTCCATACATGTTTAATAAACTTTTACTTAAGTTTCAGTGAAGGCTTTTGATAAAATTGCCCAAATTATTAGACGGTATAAATCTTGAAATCTTGAAATATATCGCTTTTAATGCCCATTATTTCCACATCTATAAATAAGCACGATGTGGATTTCAGCTTATATATATAGACAACAAAGCTGATTACTCGGATGATCGTGAAACACGGTTTCAAAAGTAAGTGGTCACGTGGTTTAAAAAAAAAGCTTCAAGTAACTATGCAGCGTGGCTCTGATTTTTTATCAACATTCCTAAATATAAATGTTAAATGGCACGGGGTCACGCGTGTTCTGGCTAGAGACAAACTGATGTATTCTCATGATGTGTTAACTAATTAGCATCAGAGTTCTGGACCAAACAAATGTATATTGTCTCTTGGTTTTTGTCACGTTTACATTTACCTTGCATGCTTGTATCTAGTGGTAGCTCAAATTGTAATATTTTTGATAATTCTCATAGGATTTTGTTTATTTACCTTTATCTTTACAAAAATATTTCCGACAATGTAATCGCGGCTGTAGGAAATGAGACACCCCCCACGCCACTACAACTATCGTCAAAATAGCATTGATGTGTTGGTAAATAGTGTCATTTATAATAACAATGTTATTATATTCTTTTGTCATATTCTTTTGCTTATAAACTGGGATAATCATGATATAAACTGTCATTTCAGAGAAAATAAGCCTTAAACCGTAGGTAAATATGTTTTGCATATTCCTGTTATGCTATGTTTTATAATCAGCCGTCGTAATGACACACTTGACATGACGTATTATCTCCACTACACGGCCTGGCCTGACAAAAGTGTCCCTGATGATGTCACGAGCCTGATCGAGTTTAGACAGAAGGTCAAGGCCACTGGATCTATTCTTGGAGGACCTACTATCGTGCACTGCAGGTTTGTGGCTCTTTTTATAATTAGCAATATTTCAACTGGCTAGTTACGTCCCTTATCAGTTCAATTCACTATTTTATTTCTATAAACAAATACATGTTTTAGGAAGATGAACATTAGAAATTGGCGAGAAAAAAAAAAAAAAAAAACGTTGTAGAAAGCAAGTTAATAATATCGTTGGGACGGATATTATGGAGCAGAATAAGTAGTAAAAGAGAAGAATAACAATACAATTCACCGAAAGATGAAAGTGCAAAACAATGATATAATGAATTTTCTGAAAAATTAACATAGTCCTAGGTAACAAAAAATAAGTGTGTACAAAAAGAGTTTATAGGATCAAGAAAGTTAATTAGAAAAATATTCAAGCATAATATCAACGGCTGTTGTCAAAGTTAATATAGTCGGTAGGGAGGTAAGAATCCTATCAAAATACAAAGTGTAGTTAAAAAGTATGGCAAATATAATATATATTTATTATTCTTAAACTATGTACTGCTTTCTTCTTAGCTTGAGGGCCTCATATATAAACTTAGCAATATTTTTAATATTACTTACTTGTGTCTCTTGAAACAGCATTATCATTTTATTTATTGTTGGCCATCTGCAAAAATATTGAGGCAAATAAAGTTCATTGTAGAATGGGCAAACTAATTTAAAATTATATTCCGACTCTTTAACATTCATGTTACATTTTGTTCTTAACTTTGCTCTCTACTTATATTATGGTACCTCCCTTCTTCTATCTAGCCGATGTACAGAGCATCTAAGCATAGTTAGAGCAATTCTATGTTTCTCAATATTTAAAAAATCCACATATATTTTGAAAGTTGGGGAGGTTTTGAAAAGTCGATACCTTTCAAGTTAACTAGACATATTGGGATCCTGATACCAAGTGTGGAGATATTGGTTATAAACCCTTGGTTTTAATGTGTTAATTTTAACTAATTTAACTTATCGTAGCAATTCTACCATCTTTCGTGACAATCTTAACCCAAACAAGTACCAAACTTAAATGATTGACATATAAACTCATACATATAAATTAATAGTATTATGTTTAGATGAAATGGCAATCTACAGGAAAGAACAGCTAGACTTTTCCCTTAAAACCTGTGGGTTTTCACGTGTTCCTTTCTAACAAAACCTTTAAGTGCCCGCATTAGAAAAAACAACATATGTTCCAAAAAGTTAATTAAAACATTTTATTAAATTAGTGCTGGTATCGGTCGCACGGGGACGTACATCGCTCTGGACATTCTGATTAATCAGGGCAAGGCCCAGAAATCTCTGGATATCTTTGAATGGGTTGCACGAATGAGAGAACAGAGGACATCTATGGTGCAGACTTGGGTAGGTAATTATAAGAATCTGTAAGTAATGCTTTATTTCATTTCATATATGTAAAGTTTGACGATATATTTAAGCTTCAAGTATTGATTATTCTAAATAGGGTTAGTTAACTTGTTTTTGCGAGTCTTCATGTAATCTTTTCACAGGGAAATGCCAATGCTTACACACATTTACTCGTGTTAGTTAAGAACATTTTTCTCAAGCTTAAACCTTCCTGATCCTCGTTTTAATACGTATCCACAGCTAGATTATAACTTAAACATTTTGTTCCTATATGTACAGGAACAATACGCGTATCTCCATCAAGCACTTGTCCACGCCCTAACGTACCGATGTGACCCAATCAAAGAGAAGAAGTTCAGTCGCTTTATGGACAAGACCGATGGCAAGAAAATGACTATCTTGTTTAAGGTAAATATGACCAAACACGTTGCATCAAATGAAAATGTTCCTGGTATACACCAACGACGTTTTAACTTGTCTTTTATTGTAAGTATGTGAGTTAAGAAATCTTGTTGCAGTTAAATTTCAGATGTATCTAGGATAAAACAGAAAAGCAAAATTGTTTAATGTATCTGTTTTTCACCACAGACAACGTTTTACTTTCAGTTGATAACATTTTAAAAGACACGAACGAGCCAAATTAACTTCTGACATAACTATTACTATCATTACTTATACTGCTACAACAACAACAACAATTACTACTAGTGCTACTACTTCTTCTACTACTGCTACGACTACTACTACTACGACTTCTTCTACTTCTTCTACTACAACTACTACTACTACAACTACTGCTGCTACTACTTCTTCTTCTACTACTACTACTACTACTACTACTACTACTACTACTACTACTACCAGTACCCCTACTACCACCTTTTCTTCTGTTTCATCGAATTGTACACATGTTTCTTCTTTTCCTACTACTAATTTTACTACTACTACTACTACAACTACTAATACTACCACGACCACCACTACTACTACTATAACGACTACTACCTACACTACTTCTACTACTTCCACCACCACCACCACAACTACACCTACTGCTACTACTACTACCATTACTACTACAACATATTATTATTATTATTTTTTTTTTTTATTATTTTATTAAAATGACAATTCATCAATAATCATACACCAGCTAATTAACTTATCTCAACTAATCTCAAGGTTATGTATTTTTAATTTATATCCCTGTATTGTTAAACATCCTATATTTGCAGCAACTACACCGCAAGGTAGAGAAAATTACAGCTTCCGAACAAGAAGCTAGAGACACAAATCGTGGCTATACTGATATGAACAGGAACGGGGCCGATATTCCAGGTTTTGTGTTTTTTGTTACATTACTTCATTTCAGTAAGCATCAATCAGATTTTATTATTCACAAGACTTTCTGTATAAGTATTAAAATTAAATAATCTGAGTGCATGCTTTGGATGAAATTATTATAGTATATTAATTCTTAATTACATAATACTGACTGGCAAACAATAATGATGCCAATAATACTAAATAATAGTAATAAAAACAACAACAACAACAATGATAATAATAATAATAATAATAATAATAATAATAATAATAATAATAATAATAATATAGTAGCATTAATAATAATAATAATAATAATAATAATAATAATAATAATAATAATAATAATAATAATAATAATAATAATATACAGTATGGTTTTTTATCCTTGTAAAAAATGATCGTATTGTATTTTAACGAGTAAATTTAAATTGACATAATATATCACCTGCCCATCTGGATTGATATCTTACACATTGTACTCAAAAGGGACACAACTCAATACACATTGACAAGCTGAGCGTTTATGCCCCTGGTGACACAAAATGTTTTGGTCTGTCCACAGAAACGAAAATAAGTAAATAAATAATTCCGAAGATTGATATAACCAATTTAGTGAAACCAATCATAATGTTGAAAAATTCTTTCTACATCTTGCATTTACAATTGATTGTTGGTTTTTTAAAAATAAAATTTGATTATGTCTATAAGCTATAGATATGCACTTCTAGGAAACACTTTAAACTACTTATTTTTTTAATGAAAACAAATATATACATTATTTATGTTAAATAATTCAACGAGCTTGAGATTGTTTGCCACTTAATTTCTTAAAAGTATTCAACTATTTTCAATGGAATAAAACTGGCTGTCCGTACAAACGTGTGGCAGTCACATTTCAATTATACAATTCCATGGTAAAAATCAATAGTGCATTGCAGTTCAGAAAAAGATGTTTACTCGTATCCCCGTGCATGTAATCTATGTTGTCATTTGATTTATCCTATAAGGATTGTTACGTGTTCTTCCTTTGATGGACATTGAACCTTGGTTCTTCAATTCCATCTTCACATGAACAGGATGCTACAACCATTTATTCGTCTCTGGTCATGTTTGTTCATGATTCAGAAAGTTAATTTTATTTATAGTCAACCATTTTTGTGTAGTTTTTCAAATCGAAATAATACCATATTATTTTCTCAACACTATGCGGACATTATTTTTCAATGACGTCACTACTTTCGTGATAAAGTTTAGAAATATCAGCGCATGGACAATTTGTTCTCAAATAGATCGTTTTTCTTTTCATTGCTTGCATTTGAAAAACTCGTCAGGAAGTGCGAGATTAGAGCTCTGTAAAACCGGTTTAAGCACCCCAGTCGGTCCATATTGCCTACTGATCGTTCCAAGTCGGTAACTGTCGGGTTTGCTCTTTTCGTTAAATGGCTCATCACAAATTGTTCTTACTTTTCGCTTGGCTTGCATGTGAAATACCTTTGTTCTGTGCCTTTTCGGAGTTTGGTATATGTTGCAATGCGCATAGGACTTTGTCATATATTCTTATTTAAACGTTTGCCCGTCATGCATATTTTCTTTGTTCATTATTTGTTATGATCCTCCTCCTAGAGTATGCAGACATCTTAAGGTGCTTTCCTATCAACTGAGTTCTATGTGATAGAATGCAGTATGTCTGAAGCTTGCGAGAAATTAGGCAGAGAAGACAATCGTATCACAGTCGTGCGACTAAACACCACGTGCTTGATGTGATTTAGTCCTACAAATGCCTCATGTTGGACCAAGTATTTGTTAAAAATAATTTCTGTTTGAATGTGTATTTTGTGTGTACTTTTATGTCTATCTTATGTGACTTTTTTCTTTCTTCAGGAAAACAACATCGGCCTCATCTTCATTTTGGCAAAAGATACGGAGAGTCCAACTATATCAATGCAGTATTCATCAATGTAAGTCAATAAAGGTATAGGTATGGAATAGAAAATAAACATTTTTATGAAGGTACATGCACATCTATCTGAGATTGACATGACTGTAAATTATTTTTATTTGCGTTATATATACAGTTGTCTTCTATGTTTTGCGAAAATTATTCATAAATGTTAAGTGCTTACATTCTTTAGTTATTTGGGCACACACTATGAATAGTATAAAGTAAATAAATATGGAGTTGACTTATCACGACCGTCGATGGTCCGATTTGTTCTCATTTCAATGTAAGTTGAAATAACTGTCATATTAACTTTATAAGCAAATAAACAAAACACACATTACAAATGTAGTTATTTATATTAAGATAATTATTGTCTCATTATTCAAAAGATCTTACGTCATAAACTAATCTAATTTTAATTTTGAAAATTCTTCCAGAGTTACACCGTAAAGGACCGTTTTCTGGTCTGCCAGACGCCACTTCCAGACACCGTGAAGGACTTTCTGACTCTCATCATGCAAAAATCCTGTTCCTTTATAGTCTGTATGGACCCACCTGGCCTTAGAGATCAGGTAATACTCTAACTTTATATGCATATTTTGGCGTTGATTAAAAATGAAACTAATATTGGAGCGGAATGGGCATTGACAATCAGTAAACTATTTTAGATTAACGTTGAGTGTTTCTCAAAGAAAACAAGAACTATGGAAAAAGACACGTATAATAATTTACACTATTGTCTGTTAAGTTTAGGAAAAAGGGGAGCCCGTGGCCGAAATGAAGAATCACTGACTTATAGCTCCATCTGAAATCATGCTTCAATGCAAGTCCATCTCGGGTAGATGAACTTATTATTTTACGTCGTCCAGCTGGCCTGCTACTCAGACATTTGTCTAAGCTTTTCCTCCCATTGTATAGTCAATGAACCATCTTGATCTTAGTAACAGGATAATACAACGATTTTAGCTAATCATATTCTTGTTTATTTATTAACAAAAAATGTAAGAAGCACGTTATTGCACATTCCTCGAAAAAGCTCTTTCAGAAGACTGCAACATGTCCGCTGGTGTTTCTTGTCAACACTGTTATATGTATATTAATGTATAGTAATGCAAAACTAAATTATGCTGATTGAATACTTTGCAGACTTGAGACAAGATTCAGTAATAATAGACAAATAAAAATAAAAATGGAGTAGCTGGTTGAATTTAAATGGCGGTTTGAATAATAAATATTTCATTTTAATACTATATATACACCTTGTGTTGAAGATGGCAAAGCAACACTTTAACGATGATGCAAACCTTCTCCGCCACGAGTGCAATTGTATTGCTATTAAATACCATTGGTACATACTGTTGTCATAGTAAGATATCTCAAAACGAACAAAAGTGTAAAATAATTGTATTTTCAGACCGTAGGCGTTTTTTACCCAGCGCAAGCAGATAAAATGTACACCCATCCATCGCATTTGTTTGACGTGGAAGCCCAGGAAATGGAAACCAACCAAACCTATGTCTTGAGAAAGCTTACCATCCACTTTGCTCATTCGGTTAGTGCAAGCCTGTTTATGTTGGGATAAGCAATTTCTTTGAATTAGAAAGTAATAACCCTCACGCACTGGTAAATATTGTTTATGTTTGTAAATTGTATTTAAAACAACTTATATATAAGTTTAAGCATGCAGTTTTCATTCTTCGGTAGTTCTATGTAAGAATTGTATTTTCCGTAATTGTGCGGGAAGGTCTCCAATCTGGAGACTGGCGACATAAATCAAACACATTGTCGCCGTGTCAATGCGTACGGTATGCCGCAACGACCTGGTATGATAATCAAACAGTCGCATAACTTTGACACCGGGCCGACCAGTCGTGTATTGTATTCAAATATTGTATTTGCAAGGGATCTTAACCTTACCTCCATTAGGTTGCAGACCGAAGTTTTAACGATTTGACATGGCTACGTCTGTAAATAGTTCTGTAGACCATGTGTTGACAAATACCATAACACAGAGTTTTGTATTATTAATTATAACTACATATTGCTTTACGTACATGTATTTGGGATAAAAGTTTAAGTAATTGATTTTCCTATTACAGAACAACACCATATCGCGGACGGTGTACCACTACCAATGTCAACATTGGTTGCAGGGCAACTGTGTCCCGGACGTTTCACATTTTCTGCAACTCGTCCACGATGTTGAAGCATTGGCTGACAGAAATTCTAGTCATGGGCCTGTACTTGTACATTGTCTGTACGTTTCTTTTTCTTCTTCCCTGTCTATATATCCATGATATTTCGATACATTTGATTCGAAACACATTTGCCATTAACAACTTCTAAAATGTTCGCCAAGTCTGAATATATAAACCTGTTCATCCAAGCAATCTCAGTGTAAACTACATGATACTTGGTTCAATGAAGTTTTTGAGCACTTGAACTAGGAATATATAAAAACTTTCGAATTAATAGAAATAAGGGTTATATGTTCTTATTAACGAACATTTTTTTTTTCATTTATTTATTTAATTATTAATTATTATATAGGAAAGGTCAAACAATAAACTAAAGAGTATGCGGCCCAAAAATTGTGAGACATCCGAAGTCGTTTTTACCTTAGTCTCAATTTCATTTATCTATTTGTCGTAATATAAAGGTAGACGTTTGCTAAGACCAAAATGATAAATGGTAGAGCTTACTCGAAGCAATATCGTACAGAAAATGTTGGAAGACAACTTAAAAGGTACAGGATCTGTATCAAACATAAAACCGTCTCCAGATAACTGAAATACTGTTGGTGGGAAGATAAATCCAATAAACAAACAAACATAAAAATGGAATTTCATTAAAATCTCTTCACAGTACTATATTTTGATTCGTAGTTTTTGGTTGTTTTCTAATATTTGATGGTTTCCTTCATGTTTTTTTTTTAATTTCAAATTTTGACACATCTGACATATGATCTTTGTCTAGATTTACTTCAGATTTAAATATATGTGGTCATTCTTATAGGTCCTTGTCTCATTTTTTATTCTCAATGATTGTGTATTGTGTATCTTTATTACGTCACAGAAATGCAGCCGAGCGAAGCGGCTTGTTCTGTGCTGTGTCTAACCTGGTCCAGAAGATGAAAATGGAAGGAGAGGTCAGCGTGGTTAACACCCTGAGACAGGTTAAAGTCAGAAGGCCACTGGCAATACCAAATAAGGTACTTTGTACCGTTTCATATTTTATTATTTCGTGCACGATTTTATATTAAAATTTTCCTTTTACAAAGAGCATACAATTGCACATATAACCGTTATTTCTACTGTTTACTATCGTTGTTATACTTATTCTCTTCACTGGACTTGATCGACGCAATCGGTAGTGAATTAATAATAAGTGAATCGGCTCCATTTACGGGCGGTCCACTGACAACCTGGACCGCGAGATTCCGACATTCTAAAAAAATGAAAGAGAGCCTTGCTAACGCTAAAGCAAATATATGAGTACGTTCTCGACTGGATGGTCGGGTGTCATAATATTTCGACTGGGTGTTACATAAACTAAATTACGGCATGCTATAAACGTAAAATATGTATTGGTAAGGTCATCGTATCGAAAATAGTCGCTTTAATATGCTCTGTTCATGATTCTTGATATGAATAAATCTTTAATCAAAGTTCAGACCAGACCAAAAGTTCCGTATAAGAACTAATCAAGCCCAACTGGCATGTTTAAATCGCAAACCAAACCAGCATATATGTTTTAAGCCCAAATTAACATCACAGTTACGTTTTAGTCACAAATCAATCCAGCATGTAAGTTGTCTTCGCAAACCAATTCATCAGGTATGTTTTAAGGATAAACCAACTATGCAGGTATGTTATAGGCGCTAATCCTCCCACCGGGTATATTTCAAGCAGAAACAAACATAGCATGTATTATCTTAGCACAAAGCAACCCTGCAGGTGTGTTTTAAGCGTAAAACACTTGAGTTTTAAGCATAGAGTTGCCCAGCAACATAGCAGGTAAGTTGTAAGCCAAACAAGCAGGTTTAATTTCAGCATAAACCAGCCCAGCAGGTATGTTTAAAGAGCACCCTTACCATGCAGGTATGTTTTAAGCATATGTCAAATCAACAGATTTATCAAGTGCAAAAAGGGGATAAATGGTTTTAAAAATACTTGTCTGGCTATTGCTACTTTTCTTAACTTTTATGAAATATTTCATATCAGTGCTCATCAACTACATGTTTGTTATGACGCTAGGTGGTAGTTCAATTTCAATGGCTTTTCTTTTCCATGATAACAGGTATCAATGTGTATTTTTCTTTAGTCTAACTATTTTGGTGGAAGAAGACCCCCAAAAATGGCGGTCTGGAAGACCTTCCCACATTAAGTTCTTAGCCCCGAACTGGACTCGAACCCAAGCGGTGAGAAGCTAAGCGGTCCGAGGAGTTACAAATCGGCGACTCTACCATTACGCCACGGGCGCGCATACTGTAGTTTGGTGTAAAGCTGTAATCAATTAAATAATGAAATCAAACGGCGATGTTTTCTTATTGTATTTCAGGAACAGTACCTGTTCTGTTATCAGTGTATTCTGCATTATGTCCGACATACCGACGAGGATGGCCATGCCATATACGGGAACGTTTAGACATTTTCTATATCTATATTTATATAATTATTTAGCTAACATCTTTGAAAACCTTTTGACAAAATCCATAAAAAGTAATGTTAGATAAAATTCAGTTTGTTCCTAAGACAAATTCATTTCGACAGACAACAAACCCCATGAAAGACAATGATAATTTTTAGTTCCCTTGCAACATTTATGAAAAGTCAAGGCTAATATACAGATACTTTTTGACCTTATGGTGAATATACATAAATTTGACATCTCACAAAAATGCATTTTCGTTTTATAATATGTACACATATGACTGCTTGATGATTTTTGTCTTTATGTTCCTTGCAGTTCTATACTACTATTTCTTAAATGTATATTGTACACACATTATTGCAAATTCCCGAAGTGTATATATTTAAATATCTAATTGTTTTTACGTTTTATTTATATGTATACAAAGCAGAGATTTTAAGAATGTGTGTGTGTGTGTGTGTGTGTGTGTGTGTGTGTGTGTGTGTGTGTGTGTGTGTGTGTGTGTGTGTGTGTGCAAATCTTGTGAGTTGTGATATGTAAATACCATAGGAGGTAGCACAAGGTTAATCACCATCAAGGTATGGATAATTCACAATACTAAAGTTGAAATCATCTCTCTTGTCATATATTTAGTAGAGACGTTGTCATTGGAAATGGCGATCTCAATTTCTAGAAATGCTGCATTTAAATGTCAGTTATTTGCTTTATTAAGGGTAAGTTCTGGAGGGTAAATCAGATGGATCATTTGAGAAAAGAAAGGATTATCTATAGTAATTATATCGTCAAGATAGCGTGACGTTAAATTGAAAGCCTTTATAATGTTGCTTTGGTTGGAAGGGGATAAAGTTAACATGGAATCACGTTCAAAGCAGTATAAAACAAATCTGCAATTAATGGTGCATAACGTGTGCCAGATAAATACAGATCCCAGTGGCATTGCATACCCTACTAAGTGTATGTCACGTGTTCTTATTTTTTTTGTGTGTGTTCTTTTAGGAATACATTGCAGCGACCATTTATGATCATAATAGCAACGTCCAGTTTTTTTGAAAGAGAAAGAGTTCAGTCACATGCCTGGGTAAAATAACCAATGCACCGCAAGTCTGGAAGACCTGACATTAAGTCCTTCGTCCCGAACGGGACTCGAACCCACGCGGTGAGACGCTAAGCAGTCAGAGGAGTTAAAAATCGGCGACTCTACCACTACGCCACGGGCTCCCCATTATTATTAAGTCATACATTTCGCACTAACCATATAATTACCTTGTATAACGCTGCAATTGAATGGTGTATACCATAGAATATTTCTGGCATTAGGTCAGTCTTGTATATTTCTTTCGTTTACCGTATTTCAGGCATTTATTGCGGTTAAGCCAGTATAATTCATGAATACTCGTATGCTATATAAATTTTTGTTTATTAATTGGGTTTATCGTCCCACCAAAAGTATTTCAGTGGTCTGGAAACGGTGTCCACTTGAAGCATATATAGTAATGCCTTCACTGCGTATAACATGCACTTAACACATGACATGATATACACCCAGTCACATTAACCTGACACCCTTTCAACCAGTCGTGGAATTACCCTCACATTTGAATGAGCGTTAGATATTGCAGTGAATTAATAATGTAATCAAAATTATGTTAACATAGACTGATTAGTGGACGAGATAATATAATACAAATTTACGGAGGTACAATTTTCATAGTTGACAACCGTTTGTCTCATAATATGAACATGTTAAGTCCTGGTATTATTTAGTCTCGTGATCCAAATGTATCTGACGTTCTATTTTATTTTATCTATGCAATGTTTTAACAGGCTTTTGTTTACATTGACATATTTGGTTATGGCCACTCTACATGGGAATACTGTTTTCAGTTAAATATATTCTGTGCATATATTTTTGTGACCTTTGCTATATTTCAACAGTGTCTGCATAAAATTTACTTGCATGTGAAAGTCATAAACTGTTTACAGCATATAATATTATATGTGTAGGATCATTTATTAAGTGCTCTGTTGTAGTTGCCATATTTTCACAATGTTCTGTTACAGTTCGTATAAAACTTGTAATGTTGATGGGGCATATTTACTTCATTGTTTGTAAAGGAATGTTATGTCAATAAGATTCAGTAATGCGTATTCACCTAAACTTATTACATGAGTGCGCTTCTCTGTAATTTTCTGTGATAATTAGAAAGCTTGCTTAAAATGTATTGCATTTTTTGCTGTTACTTATTTGCTACGTGTATGTATTTATGCCTGTAACAATGTTCTGCTCACCTTCTGTACAAGAAAAAAAAGAACAAAAAAACTTACGTTTATTAACTGTGGAAGCTCTTAAAGTCATACCAATATTTCATGTACAAGTAAAATCAGTTCTTAAGGATAGCGTTAAATATTTGCCAACTCATTAACACTTTTAGTTAACGCCCAGGACAATTACACCAACCTTTACTTAAAAAGTGTTTTTACAAGCAAAGTATTGCTTTTGTAAGTAAATCAAAGGCTCTTGATGTAAGTGAATATTTAGACACATAGTGTTAAATACAATTTGCACTTTTTTAATGAGGGAAACTTAGGTATGGCATATAAACCACGGTTTAGTAAATGCTAGTGAACTTCGCTCATATAACGCAAACTGACATTGTATTTACGTTAACCTATTACGATATGGAATTAGGAAATATTATAAACTGGTAAAAAGATACAACGAGATAATTTCTGTTAACATAATCTATACATAAATATTTACTGACAAACCTTAAAGTCAATATCATGCTGTTGTGTTTAAAATATCATATTAAACATTTATAAGTCCTAAAGGATAATATTGCAATATGGTAAAGTATGTATCACACTACACAGTTTTGAAAAAACGCTTTAACTTCATAGCACCAGGGTGTTATTAGCTAAAAAGTCTATACAACAATTGTGCTTTGAATCATATGTATGATTTACTATGCCGTTTCTTTTAAATAAGACGTAAATGAAGAAACATTTGTTTATAAAGCCTTCATTTTATTCTAACATCGATTATCCCAGTGACAAAAAGGCTGACTTGTGAATATCAGAAATGTTATATGTACAGTTCACGTAAATAATATAGAGAATGGTCGAATTATTATATTTAGTAAATGCAGTAAATATTGTTATTTTCTTGCTTTGGAAGTGTTTAGATATATCGGTGATATTGAACTGAACATTAACAAAGATTGAGCTGTATTCAACTTCGTAACAATTGGCGTTATGCATGTATATGTCCGATATAAATTTAAATTAGTTATTTATACGAGACTAGCACTCACAATATTGTTACCAATTATTTAGTTTTTATGAGCATATGACATTCAGACACATACTCACAAAGGCACTGTCATATTATAGCGTGTTCTTATTTTTTGAACAACGGGGTTCCCCAACTGCCGACCTATCGTTCCTCATGTCTAGTACTAGCTCAGATTGTTCTGAAACCTACTGACGAGGAGTTTTTTTTCCAGCTAAATAGCGATGTTTTGGTGGTTTGAACATCGAGTTTTATTGGTGGACAGTAGTTTGCTCATGTTTTGAGCATTGACACAACTTTAAACCGTAGAACTTGTGTTTTGTGAATAATTTACAATTATAAATACATCGTCCTGGCTATTTGTTATGATTACTAGTATTATCTATTGTTGTTGTTGTAGAAGTAGTAGTACTTGTTATTGTAGTAGAAGCATAGTTGTAGTAGTGGCATTATTATCAATATTATTATCATTATTAATGTCATTGTTATTATTATCATAACTATAATAATTATTAAAATCACATTAAAACGTACGTGAACACTTTATTTGTGTCTTCGGAATCTTGAGAATGATCATGAGAAAATATCAGGACAAACTCAATTAAGACTAAATTCATGTTTGGCGATGTTTTTGTCATTTTCCATCATTTATTGGAAAATGTTGGGCTATTAAGATCAATGCATTTATCAACGGATAAAAACTGAATGTATGCTTGCCATCGTTTATTGTTAAACATCTTACACGACGAATTTTAAACACATTAATTCAATTTAGGAAACATGTTAATTACTTTGTGTATATAGTTTTCCTTTTCATTCTTGTATAACATCATTCAAATAAATAAGCTAGGCTAATACTTATATTGTATGATTTTAATTAATAAATACACCATGGGCAATGTAATAAAGATGATTTTAACATTTAGCATCGATTCCGATATGTGAAGAAGTTCGAACATACTGGTACGGGTCACCAGTATAATCAATTACAACTGGTATTGTTGAAGGAAGACATAGATAATATAGAAATAGACCCACCGAGGCAGGACAGGTCAGCTGGAAGACTTGAAATATGGTTTATTCTGACTTGAACTCCACACTTTAGAAGGTTGTTCATATGGTTGAAACTCAAAAGAACGTTGTGACAGACGTCGACCTCTCAGAAATTGATGAATTGGTATCACGATATGAAACTGTTATGACCTAAGATGTGATTAACCATGATCTGTTTTTACATTACAATGTTAATTGTTATTCATTTATTTCATCAATGTATTTAGCACTAATGATGCGTCAATTTTACAAATTTGGATAAACATATATGTAATTCAAACGTGAAAAGTACCAACACACTCACCAATATCTTAATAAACAAAGTGCACCTGAGTATAATTTTTATCATGTGACTGGTTTTGTTGTAAACTGCATATATGCAACAGGGGAAATACAAAATAAAGTGTGTTTCTCTTTACAATTTATTTACATCATATTTACACCCTGAACAAGCAGCTTCGTTTGCAAAACAGTACAATATGAATATCGACATAAAATACAGATTAAATCACGCACAAATATAACGCAATTATAATTATATTTAAAATAACGCAAAGAAATGTACAGCAATACAGAAAAATACAATAATTCATTATATCAATGGTCTCATGATGAGGAAAATTATTTAAATGTTTTCTATATTCGTAACATAAACAAACCAGCTACATATCAACACAAATACCAATTTTGAAAGGTTAATTTTGAATGGCTACAAAGGCACTGTCATTATGTAAAACGAACAGGATACAAGTCGCAATATGTTTCTCAAATCATATGAGTTTGTTTGCGCACTGTATTTTAATATAAATAACATACTGACACGCATGGAACTGATTATTCTGAAAGTCGCGTAAGTGAACAAATCTCACTCTCCTAGAATATAACATTACAGATTCAATATCAAGAGGAATTGGTTCGCCAGCATAATCATGACTGTACTCAAGAAAGTATTTCTATCAACCCTTTATGCCCTGTACATTAAACGATAGGGAAAGTCAACATATGCACAAAATGTACAGGTATTCATAACATATTATTTGTGTGTGTTGATTAGAAATATATTCACAAAATTATTGCACATATTTTAGACGTCTGTTGTGATAAAACGTGCTATGAAGCGAAATGACATAAATTATTGTACACTTGATCAAACTATGCATCCATCAAACTGTTTCAAAACATCGGGTTTGATTTGAGACATGTAACATTCTAAACACTTATGTCTTGTCAGAAATACATGCCACTTTTATGTCAATATTGAAGAAGCATCTTATTAGATGATGTTTACATAGAGAGACTATGATCACAGCAGTTAGGGATTTGCCGGAATTTTTGCCGATATTGTACTGCGACATTTCTATCATTATAGCACAAGGGAACTTATGAGATGCCCAGGGACTGAACCCAGTCGGTCCATTATACTGACACTGACGAGTCAGGCGCAATGCTGTCCCCTTAGCCCCGAGCGTTAGAAGGAAAGCCTTTACTTCCAACTTTATAGTCTTTGGTTTGACCCGGCCGGGGTTTGAACCCGCGACCTCCCGTTCTATCACAGCAGTTATTAACCAGATTAGATAGTCTCAAATTTAATCATCCTTAATCAAATGACAACGTTTTTTTCTATTTTCAACAATCCGGTGTAATTTTTGGTTGCAATATATTTCTAATTTAACATAAAAAGCTATGTATAAACGATGTGCAGGGAAATCAAACAATGACACTAGTTATGTGTATCACTGTAAATGTCATGCAAGAAATATTCTTAGGGAGATAATCAAATGTATTTCACTTGATATTTATTTATGTAGCAGTTCTTTCCCCTGAATGTATGTACGAGTTATTTCTCTTGAGCATGTCTAATTTGTCACATAACTTATTTGTTACAATAATAATTTGTTACATAGCTTATGTTACAGTTTTGATCACCATTAGTGTGCAGGTAAAGACATGATAAGATCTAAAAGCATTTTCTGTTTTGTAATGTACATTACTTCACACTTGAACATGAAGACTTGAACGGAAATACTGCTTACCAAATCGTTAACGAAATTAACGAATATGGTTAGGATTTAAGGCACATCACTGCCTTGTTTCATGTTTTAAACACTGCATGCCTTTAGTGTTCCTTTTTGTTGCCAAACAATCACATATTTCATTGTTTCTCTTTAACAGTTATGATTCACGCTGGGCTTTATAATATGTGAACAGCACTATTAGTGTACATATCCGAAATAAACTTTGTAACTTGGAAGTAACTAAATAAAAAGATTATTCTGACATTAACACCATTAACAATTTTTCATTCTTCATGTCAGTTTGGGTTTATTAAGATGTTGCGGTTTTATATAAAACACAAAAGACTTACACAAAACTTTGGCCTTTAAACCAGAATTGGACAAGACAATTACCCAAGGACTACACTTTAAACAATAAAGTAGTTGTATCAGTCAGTTTTGGCGCTTTCTCTTTTTATCGCAAAATTACACAATCAATTTATTAACTAGGGTGCATATATAAAACTAATTCAATTTAATTGCCACTAAGTTAATACACAAGCAGAAACAGTACATGTCTAATGAAATATACATAAAATGAAATAAAGCATGCTTATTGTGAATGATTAACTAAATACATCTGATTTTGTACAACACAAATAGTAGATTGGTTGTCAACATCAAAGCATCAACATTGTGGTTTTAATGACTTCACAGTGTATTCATGTTGCAAGAGTTTACAAATCAGTGGTTATTATAGAAACATATTGTACATTCATGAAGCATCTTTAGTAATGACAAAAGAAACGGAACGTCTGGTTATTTCGTTATATTTATATTGGTTTGAGCTCTACTATTTAAACCATAAAACACCGGTAATATATTGTTAGAACAAATATCTAAGCAATTCCATGGTTAACTTTCCACTATATTTTCTCCATTAAAAGCAACATATTCCATTGACAAGTTTATAGAATATGACATTATGCCAATGAAAGTTAACTCACGGCAAGAAAAAGTGACCAAGCTAAAATCTACGACTTGAACTTATGATTTCCACAGTCAACTGCATTATTTGCATAAATTGAATGGGCATTCTATTCGTTAGTATTTCGTTTTTCACGTCCGCGTGTCATTATATTATATGAGACACTTTGATTATAACATAAGTCAAATATCAACGTTTCTGTTATCATTATTTCATCAAGATGAATAACCATAATGGAGTTGAATAAACGAGTGGTTTCTCTATCAAT
Source organism: Sinonovacula constricta (assembly GCA_007844125.1). NCBI lineage: Eukaryota > Metazoa > Mollusca > Bivalvia > Cardiida > Solecurtidae > Sinonovacula > Sinonovacula constricta. Next base: position 1,617,385 of record CM017570.1, on the reverse strand, counting down.
ATGATTATTGTACTGAATAAGCATGCTACTACTACGATCCATGTATAAAGACAAACAAAAACAAAATTATTCAGCTAAGATAACGATATTGTTGGCATATTATTCTGCGATGCAAGTACTTTACGATAAAACTCAAGTAAACAATAAAATATACAATTGATACATTGTAAGTAAACACAAGTCCTATACAAATGTCATGTTGTCCAAGATAACAAATAATGTACATAATATGACATAAGCAATGCATGTATTGTATCCAAATTTACATGGATTCGCAGTAAAATAAACTGTTATATAACATTTTCAACGGCACTCCAACTCTAGTTGCTTTGTTTTTTAATTCAAACTTTTAATCACACCGATTTTAAGGGAGATAACTTTGGTTAATTATTTTACTTAACTTTTATTTATGTAGAAGTTGTATCCCTTGATTATGATTTAATTTGATCTATAGTATTGAAATTTTGCAATAAGCGTATTTTTAGAACACATCTGATAAGTGGAGATGCATTACTCGATCTAAATATAGTAAAACAGCTGTCATATATACAATATCCCTGTTGATGCATGTTCACTTTAATGTTAAAAACATTCACAAAAGTAATCCTTACTCCATTTATAGCGAAATAATAAAAGAATGAAGCATATATGGCAATGACTGGGATAAAGGTTTTGTTTTCATTGTATTGAGTCATTTTACAACAGAATATACCATACTTATTGTTTCTTGTTGCTGTCATTCACATGTTCCGTTGATTTTCTTCAGCCCACGTGCATTACACAAGACTTTATGATAAAAACAATGCTATTTTTGAAATAACTCGTTATCGACAAAAAGCATATAACAGTAACTTAAGTAAGCGGCTATAGCATTCACAATATAAACAATTATTGTGTATTGATGCGACCAAATTAAAATAATGATAATAATAATAATAATAATAATAATTATAATAATGATAATGATAATAATAATAATAATGATAATGATAATAGTAATAGTAATAATAATAATAATAATAATAATAATAATAATAATAATAACAATAATAATAATTAGAACTGTAATGGAAACGTAAAACATGTGACCATTTTCCTTTATGAAAAACGAATACTATCAAACATACCAAATGATATGTATTTCTTTGACTATTCTAGATATAAGTGTTCCTAGAAATCCTTCAACAAACTCGCATTAGCAGTAAGCAATAATATGTTTAGAAAACAATACATATGTAAAGCGTTTTATTACATTTTGGTCAAAAGTGACATTATATTTGAATACAAATGATCGCATATCACGCGTTTCTACGTGTTACTGAACTATACAAAGCTTTAACAAACCCACCTTAAAAAAAGACCTGGTCAAGTCAAGTACACATGAAATATATATTAATATAGCTAGATAATAATAGCAGCAATTATGACATTTTATTGATATAAGCCCTCTGCTTTTTAATGATGACGTCACCAGTCATGTAAACATTTTTAACAAAATCATGCGCATCACGCATATCCAACTTTCGACATAGTGTATGATTGTACAACACTGACTTGATACACTAACACTACATATAATTATGATAGTGAAACTTTCATTAACTTCACATACAGCATTTATTAATATCGCTAACTGTAATTTTTAAGAGTACTTTTAAGAACATCTTCATTAAATACAACAGAAAAAGAAATACTGTCTAAATGGCTTTATTCATACTTGTGAAAGTAGAGCTGTTATGTTATATACAGTAAAACTAAAGGTGTATACTGGTAAAACGAATGTGATTTACATCTAAATTCATGGTCAAATTTCAGCAATATATCATGTGCAAGGTAGTTTGAACAGTTAATATCTTTACCATTTTTTCTGCAAAAGATGCCTCACATCAAGAATAACTGACGTCTAAGAATTTAGTTTTTCTATTGCATGAATATGAAAGCACTACAATCCGTGCATAAAATATACGAGAACATAAAATTTAGATATCTACAGATACTATTAGTATAAAATTATGCGATGCACGAACTGTACAATAAAACAGATGCTTACATGAAAACATAAAAGAGGCATTTCAAAAAAATACTTTATAACAAAAAATTATTATGTTCTTTAAGGTAATACAAAATATGTACATAAAATGTCATAGGAAACAATTGTGATTTTATCAATACTTACCTAGATACAAAATAAATGAAGCTGTTATGAATGAAGCACATTTTGCAATGACACTCTAACTCCAATTGCTTTGATTTCGTATAGTTATTGTCACCAAATATTTGCCATAATCCAATTAACTAACATTCCTTACATAACAAAAATTAGTTTATGCAAGAATTTATATAACCACAGGGAGCTATTTTTCCATAAAATGCAATAAATGACATGAAATAATTGGCTAAATCCGTTTCATTAGATATTGTTTATGGTTACATGATTTCTAAAGAACCAGCTACGGACACATTTAAACTTCCAAAAAGGTAAACAATTATATCATTAATATGTATTATTTGCTCTATTCCAATAACATGTATCTACTCGTGGTTTGCACAGAAAAAAAAAAAGATTTAAGCATGAAACAAAATCAGCTGATTACCATCCTATCAATAAGATTTACAGCTCTTGGAGTCTGGCATCAACCTTTAACCTATATGTTGGTATGTTAATATAACGAATCTAAGATCCACCAAAACCAATCTGGATACAGCGAGAAGCCTCCCCGTCATTTCCTGACAAGAAAGAGTAGCGTTTCTGTTATTAAGCTTTCAGTAAGCGATGCGTTACCCTAAGAGAGAAGGTGCTTGTATGAAAACAACATCATTGTGAAAATCGTGCTTAAGGTGACGTTATATTTCGCTCAAACCTTCACTTTCTTAATTTGTACTAATGTGTCTATATTGTCTTCGAACTTAAATGTCTTTCATTTAAGTGTGTTCAATACTTGTCTTGCTGCCATTATGGAATCCGATTGACGACGCATCTTAGACAAATATAGGTAAAAGCAATAGCATTTTTTTATATGGCGCGTGTGTTCCTGACGATAGATTGCGTTCGCATTTGGATCTTTTACTCTTTGGAGTATGATGCTGCAGTTAAATGTAAGCTAAAGTATCACTTTTAATGGGACGTAAAACACTGTCAGAAAATGTTTTCTCTAGGCATGAAACGCTGAGTTGTGAAGACTTTATATTAGTTATTTTATTATAAGGTAAAGGTGTATACGTTCTCATTGTCAGTAGTTAAACAGTTTGATGTTTATATCTGTAGTCGAGACCGCCGTTGTATGGCCATTCCTGAGGAAACCCGGAAGTTGTAGAAGACCAACAGAAGTGGATTGCGATGCCTTACCCTGTACTGCCTCTCATCTTTTGCCTTTAATAATATGGAAGCAATTATACTTACAAACTAGCATATTACTTCGTTCAGTCTTTGGTAAATGTATTTTAAAATAAAGATTGCTGTACATAGATTGTGCCCTCAATTAAAGTTGAATGCATGAATGTACTGATTTATTTTAATAAACATCTTAAAATATAGAATTTATAATATGTTTACTGTGTTTATCGTCCACAAACAGTCTAGTTATTTGAAGACGGTGTCCACGTAAAGTAGATATTGTGCTACCAAGAATGCGTAGCATACCGTGAATACCTGGCATCATACCACACCCAGTCACATTGTCCTGGAAACGGGTCAACTACTTATGTAGCTATATTTAGGTTTGCATGTAAAGCGCAAGCAAGGATGATATAACAAATAACGATTTTGGTCTGCCGCTGTCCGGGATGGAACCCTGGAACTCTAGTTAATTAGGGACATAACACATGATTTAAGAATATTGAAAGCGTACATATCATATGTAGAACTACATATCATATGTAGAACCGGCCACGCGTGTTTGAGCCAACCATAACTTTACGGACTTTGCGGCTTTTGGCGATCATGTTATTAGAATTACACAAACTTTTTACAAATGTGCATAAGCGAGTCTTACGTACTTACCACGTTTTGCCCGCTGAATATCTCCATGATGTCCTTCATCCAGTTATCATGTAAGACTGCAATGTAGATACAATATTTAAATTTAAAACCGTCATCAAGATCGCAGCCGTATACTAATTAAACAAAATATATTGATAAAATCGTTAAACAGTGCATACAGGATGTGTTGATAAACTTAATTACAATTAAGATAAAAATAAAATCATTAATTGTTGGCTACATCTGGTAATGGCACATGCAGCCAGCTGAATGGTGAACAGGTTGCAATGTGGGGATGTGCTATTAAAATGACTTCGTTATTGTCAAAGATACAGTGTAATACACATTTATCTTTAATTAAGACAATTAAATCGATTTTGTTATTGTCAAATATACAATGTAATACATATTTATCTTTAATAAAGACAAAATGATATAATATGAATTATTTGCGTCTTAACTTAATCACAAATTCAGCAGCATTGCACGTTCTGGTTCTTGTGACCATGTCATTGGAGGATCTTTGAAGAAAGTGACCTTATAAGTCTATCGCGCCTACCTATGCCTTGCCATCTTGTTCTTTAGGCTCCTAACACAGTCGTTGTATGTCTTCATAATGTTCTCTACACATTCACCATCTCTGGTTCTGCTATGCATGAATCGTGGTATAACATCATTACTCACGATGATGAATATTGATGAGGTCATTACAATATAGGTAATGTCCAAACAATAAATACAACAGAAGTACAAACTAAGAATAAAGTATAAATATTTGCATATCAGTTAACTAAATATACATACATCTGTCAGCTTTCTTAAATATGAGTACGATTTGTCTTCGAAATAAACAGCTGTGACGTAATTATGGGCGAATCAATGCAATTTTGGTAGAAGTAAAACCCAGATACATGTTTGGGTAGAACCAACGACGCACAGCAGGTCAGCTGGGACCTTATTTCCTTAGGTCCTGTGTCTGGCCGGGACTCAAACCCAGGAGCTGGGAAGCAGAGAAATCAGAGGAGTTACACGTCTGCAATTTTACCGCTCGACTTTTAGTGCCACTGAATATGAACTGGCAGAAATCAATGCTACTGTCACAAATGACGAATGTCGAGATGTCTATAACATGTGTTCAAATTATCTTATGCAATGTATCGTTTAAATGTGATTAACTTGGTTACTTATGGGCGTTAGTTCCCCATCATCAATTGTAAGTACATACTATTTAACCGGTGATCAATCAAAATACATCGCTTTATAATTTTAAACCGTTCAAACAGTCCATTATCAGATCACAGTAAAGGGTGGATTCATTGAACTTGTCAGAATAATTGACTGAATCTGGAGATGTTGTCTAGGCCGCTGACTGGATCTGGAAATGATTTAGGTTGACACATGCAGGCCGGCGACTGAATCTGGTGTTGTTGGAGAAAACATAATTAAGTTCCTATAGACACTGGCTTAAAGAGCTTAAAGAAAAGTGATTTTGTTCTAGTATACACTTAGTAGGCTGTTTTCTCAAATAACCAAATATGTCATTGTTACCTGAAAAGTGCAAAATACTGTTTAATGATATCCTAGATCTGTGTGAACAGTGAAGCATAAATCATCAGCTGTCATTGCAAACAGGTATTTCCTATCTGAGGCAAGTTGCAGATATCTATTTTAAAACTCAGAAAGCCACGTGACCACGAATTTTTGCGATCACGTCATCCGGTTAGTCGCCTCTGACTAAGATATCTATTTTTAGCAGAGACCGCTATTGATTTTTATACAGTTGGAAGGAATACACATACAGGGTACTTTTAGTTCCGTCTAACAATTCAGTTAATGTTCAAAATGGTATTTATTAAGACTAAAGTATAAATTTTGTACAAAAATGTATTCCCAAAGTCCCCAAAGCAGTGGTACTATGTATATGATATGGGCAAACTGTCCGATACCACCTTTAAACCATATGACACATAATTAACATAAAATAATACACTTGTCTTAACATCGACACAGATACATTAAAGACTACAAATTGCCTACATAAATAACCCTACATACAAAAGAAACTGTATTTTGCCTCTTGGACCAACCTTCTTGCCGTTGATCAATAAATCATTTCAAACAAGCATATCAGAACTGGATCGTACATTAATAAATGACAACAAACATTACGTTTCTGTAGCGTTTTTTATTTCAAACAATATTTCTTTGCTTTGAATTGTTAAGTAACTAGGCATATTTTACCTTTTTTAGCAAATGACTCTTTCCTGGTTTGTTTGATCTCAGTTGTTGTCTTCTATTCTGTCTGAAGAAGTAAGTAAAAGAATTACTGTTTTATATTTTCCAAATATTCTTCGAATATATTTGAACATAAACACATTCGTATATATTGTTATTTGTTACAAAACAACAACAACAACCAGTTCGATACACAGTTTCAAGTGAAACAAAGGTAATAAAAGACAGTGCAGGTGGTTCTACCTGTGTATATGTCAGGATTATTCCTACACTTTTACTAACTGCACGTCCGTGTAATGGTGGTAATTGGTTGCTTTGATTTATTTTAAAAAAAACATGACTTACGTGATTTGCTATTCCAGGAAGGCTGCTGTACGTTGATACTGATGAATTGGAGCAGAACACGCAGTGAGGTTTGCTGTTGACAAAACGAGAGACTCTGAACAGGACGGAGGATACACAGATTACAGCTGGATGCCAGTAGTTAAAGTGCAGGCTGATGTTGTTACTGCATGTCATTGCTGTCTTATGTATCCATATTCATGCATGGATATTATACGATGTCGACGACTGAAGCTGGACGTTAGTAGATTGGAGACTCGTGTTTTCGCTTAATCTTCGGGACGTTTTGAATAGTAATCCTAGGTTAAACCGGTCCAAGAGACATATACTGAAGACTGACATCGCTAAATCTTAAGTGTGACTTGCACGGTGAAAAGGACTGCGGTCTGGTTGTTGCTTCGACTGGCCCTGCAGTTGTAGTCCTAAGCCTTGCAAGTTTCAAAGTCGGCGACCTCGTATTGATAGGAGGGACATGGAGACATGTCGTATGAATGTCTAGGCCTATTATATGAAAACATTAGGGCGGGTACTGGGAGAGTATGATCGGGTACTGGGAGAGTATATTCATCTTCGTTCGCATCGCATCATAACATGAATTTAGGGTCTGGTCGAGGTGAAGCAGCACATGATGGATGGAGTATGACATCAACTTAAATCTGCCTTCCACTGTAGCACAAACATGATGAAGACACGGTGTGAAGATGGAGAAAGCAAATTGATACTGGTCATATTTAAATCCGCCTTGATATAAACAACAACAACAAAACAACAAAAAGAACATCAACAAAATTAACCCTTGGCGAGTTACATGTATTAAAAACATACTTTTTTTGTTTTCATATTCGTACATAGGTATGTAACGAGCCTAGATTTATTGCTAAAATTTCAGCAAACAGTAAGTGTAGATCATGATCAGACTGCTCGAGCCAGGAGCTGGTTGATTAGGGTCTATACTATGTACCACAGTTGTACATGTAGATCATGATCAAACTGCACATAGCCAGGTGATGGCTAATTTGGACCTATACTCTTTGCCAATTTTGTATAAATATGTGCAGATCATGAAGCTGGCTGAAATATAGATCTATACTTTTTGCCTATACTGTATAAATACATGGAGATAATGATCAGACTGATCCAGCAAAAAGCTGGCTGATTTAGATCTAAACTATTTGCCTAAGTTGTATAAATACATGCTAATCATGATCAGACTGACCACAGTCAGGAGCTGGCTAATTACGATCTATACTCTTTGCCAATGTTTTATAAATACTTGCAGATCATGATCAGATTGCCCATAGCAAGAAGCTGGCTGATTTGGATCTATTCTATTTGCCAATGATACTTGCATGATCAGACTGCCCACAGTCAGGAGCTGGCTATTTTGGATCTATACTATTTGCCAATGTTTTATAAATACTTGCAGAACATGATCAGACTGCCCACAGCCAGGAGCTGGCTAATTTGGATCTACATTTTCTGCAACAGGTGTATAAATACATGCATATAATGATCAGACTGCCCACAGCAAGGAGTTGGCTGATTCGGATCTATACTATTTGTCACAGTTGTATTAATACATGCAGAACATGATCAAATTGACCAAGCCAGGACCTGGCTAATTTGGATCAATTCTATTTGCCAGTCATATAAATACATGCAGATCATGACCAGACAGGAGCCAGCTGATTTGGATCTATATTTTTTGCCACAGGTGTATAAATACATGCAGTTCATGACCAGACTGCCCCATCCAGGAGATAGCTGATTTGGACCTATACTATTAACCACAGTTGTACAAATACATGAATGTTTTAATTTTAAGCTTTAACAATATTTTTGCGCTGAATTGTTAAGTAACTAGGCATGTTCTACCTTTTTAGCAAATGACTCTTTCCTGGTTTGTCTTATCTCAGATGTTGTCTTCCGTCTGAAGTAGAAACATAAAGCGTGACTGTTTTATATTTACAAATGTTCTTCGAATATATTTAAAGAAACACATTCAGAAATATTGTTATGTCTAACAAAACAACAACAACCAGTTCGATACACACTTTCAAGTGAAACAAAAGGTAATACAAGACAGTGCCGGTAGTTCTGCCTGTATTATTGTCATGGTTCTTCCTCCACTTTAACTAACTGTATGTCCTTGTAATGATCTTAACTGGTTGCTTCGATTTATTTTAAAAAAAACATGACTTATGTGTATAACTTTTCTAGGAAGGCTGCTCTACGCTGAAACTGATGAACTGAAGCAGAACACGGATTGAGGTTAGCTGTTGACATAACGACAGACTCTGAACAGGACGGAGGATACGCAGATTACAGCTGGTGCCAGTAAATTACGTGCAGTTTGATGATGTTACTACATTACAATACTGTTTATGTACAGTGTAGCACGGGGTCATCCATATTCATGCATGGATAGTATACGGTGTCGAAGACTGAAGCTGTATGTTAGTAGATTGGAGGCTCGGAGACTTTTTTCCCTGAATCTTCGGGACGTTTTGGATAGTAACCCTAGGTTAAACCGGTCCAAGAGAGATATACTGAAGACTGACATCTTGAGTTTGACTTGCACGGTGAAAATGGTATTGTTATATGAGGCTTAGACAGGGCATTTGTAGTCCTAAGACTTGCAGGTTTCAAAGTCGGCGACCGCGTACTGGTAGTAGGGTCAAGGAGACATGCCGTATGAATGTATAGGTATTTTTATATGACAAAATTTGGTACTGGAAGAGAATGTTTATCTTCGTTCGCCTTGCATCATAACATGGATTTGGGGTCTGGTCGAGGTGAAGCACCACATGATGTTGGAGTATGACATCAACTTAAGTCTGCCTACCACCATAGCACAGACATGATGAAGGCACGGTGTGAAGATGGAGAATGCAAAATGATACTGATCATATTTAAATCCGCCTTGCAGGGTAAACCATATGTAGACAGGGTGTTAATATGAAGAGTAGAGTTTGTTGGTCTTGAACTGGCTGCTGATTTTCAAGGAAACGTAGATGTTCACCATGATTCGCCAGTTCATCCTGCAGAAGGCTGGTAGTTGATACAATACTGTTATTGAGTCGATAATGCAATTGGTCATACTATGTCAGTCTTCCACGCAGGATACCAAGGGGAGGCAGGAAGGTAAAATATGGAGTACAGAATGAAGTTGATCATGATCTGTCAATTTACCTAATAGGCTAAGACGGATTGAAGCCGGATGTCAGAACAAAAAAATAGTGAATGATGTTGAGCAGGTCCGCTTTTGGGGGAAGACGCTGATGGAGTCAGGATACTAGTAATGAAGTAGATAATGTTGCTCATTATGATTATGGCAGTTGTTCAGACATGATGAGTTGGCAAGTTGATTTCTTAAGTAGGTGTATCGGCTGGTTTAGTTTCCTTATCGCTGTTTCTGTATCAAGAGATGATGAACTGGTGGCTATGGACAACCTGTAAAATATAACCGTATTCCTATTCAAAACACGATAATTACGAAATACGCACTGTAAATGAAGTGAATTTAGCAGCATTTCTTTTCTATCTCCTTAAGGCTGTGTTTACCTCACGTTTGCATGACATCTTTGTACAAATCTTCTTTAAATTAAAAAAGATTACCTACAATGTGTTTGACTTGAGACACCACAGACTTGGGTCATAAATGTGGTCTGTAGCTTGTTCACAATTTTTTATTATTATTCTTTTTTAAATTTTACCAATATCCTAGTTTTTGACCCCACATTGCCCAATTATTAATTCATCCACGTTTTCTTGCAGACAAATATACTGACCAATTATGATAAGATTTGATAAAAACTCGAGCCAGCAGTTTGTTCAGCAAATTCTGCATGACAGAAGGCAGAGGAAGGACTATCAGACAAGATCACCTTAAGCACATTGTGCCCAGGTGAGCTAAAAAACTGTAAATTGTGCATATGTGTACAATTATCCCTAACACATATGGCTCTGTGAACATATAAAGTCCCTATGCATACCCCAGCCTCCCACCAGGTAAAATGTTCATATACAGAGAACTACCACAACACATATAGCTGGGTGGACATATACAATCCTTATGGATACCCCCACCTACCACCAGGTAAAATGTGCATATACAGAGGACTACCACAACACGTATGGCTTTGTGGACATATACCATCCTTATGAATACCCCCGCCTCCCAACAGGTAAAATGTGCATATACAGAGGACTACCCCAACACATATGGCTTGGTGGACATATACTGTCACTATGAATACCCCACCTCCCTCAAGGTAAAATGTGCATATACAGAGGACTACCCTAACACAAATAGCTGGGTGGACATATAAAGTCCTTATGGATATTCCGACCTATCACCAGGTAAAATGTGCATATACAGAGGACTACCCCAACACATATGGCTGGGTGGACATATACTGTCCTTATGAATACCCCACCCCCCTCAAGGTAAAATGTGCATATACAGAGGACTACCCTAACACAAATAGCTGGGTGGACATATAAAATCCTTATGGATACTCCGACCTATCACCAGGTAAAATGTGCAAATACAGAGGACTACCACAACACATATGGCTGGGTGGACATATAAAATCCTTATTCATACCCCACCTTCCTTAAGGTAAAATGTCCATATACAGAGGACTACCCTAACACATAATGCTGGGTGGACATATAAAATCCTTATGGATACCCCCACCTACCGCCAGGTAAAATGTGCATATACAGAGGACTACCTAAACACATATGACTGGGTGGACATTTATCATCCATATGGATACCCCCACCTACCACCAGGTAAAATGTGCATATAGAGAGGACTACCCCAACACATATGGCTGGGTGGACATTTATCATCCTTATGGATACCCCCACCTACCACCAGGTAAAATGTGCATATAAAGAGGACTACCCCAACACATATGGCTGTGTGGACATATACCGTCCTTATGAATACCCCCACCTCCCACCAACCAAAATGTGCATATACAGAGGACTACCCCAACACTTTAAGGATGGATGTAGATACATCCTTCTTGGATGGATACACCACCAACAACTAGACAAATGCGGACATGTGGACAATAACCATTACATGGCATTGTGGACAAGAACCTTCCATAATAAATCGAGGAATAACCCCATCCCAAGGAAAATATTGTTGGTTTGCTGGTGTTTGTAACGAGCCTAGATTTAATGCTAAAATATCAGGAAACAGCAAGTGTAGATCGTGATCAGACCTGGATGATTTGGGACTATACCATGTGCCACAGTTGAATAAATATATGTTGATCATGGGATGGCTAATTTGGATCTAAACTATTTGAAAATGTTGTATAAATACATGCAGATAATGATCAGACTGCTACAGCCAGAAACTGGCTGATTTGGATTTATACTATTTGATTAAGCTGTATCAATACATCAAGATCATGATCAAATTGAACACAGTCATAAGCTGGCTGCTTTGGACCTAAACTATTTGCCAAATTATATAAATACGTACATATCCCTGATGGGACTGCCCCAACCAAGAGCTGGCTGATTTGGATCTATGCTATTTGCCGAAGTTATATAATAACGTAGATATATCATGGGACTGCCCCAATCAAGAGCTGACTGATTTGAATCTATACTATTTGCCAAGGTTATCTAAAAATGTAGATATCCTGATGGGACTGCCCCAATCAAAAGCTGGGTGATTTGGATCTTTACTATTTGCCATGGTTGTATAAATACGTGCATATCCTCATAGGACTTCCCCAATCAAGAGCTGGGTGATTTGGATCTATACTATTTGCCCTGGTTGTATAAAAAAGTGCATATCCTAATGGGACTGCCCCAAGCAAGAGCTGGGTGATTTTGATCTGTACTATTTGCCATGGTTGTATAAGTATGTGCATATGCTGATGGGACTTCCCCAACCAAAACCATGCTGATTTGGATCTATACTATTTGAACAAGTTATATAAATACAAACATATCTGATGGTACTGCCCCCAAAAAGAGCTGGCCGATTTGGATCTATACTATTTTCCAACGTTGTATAAATACATGCAGATCATGATAAGACTGTCCACAGCCAGGAGCTGGTTAATGTGGATCTATACTATTTGCCAATGTTTTACAAACACTTGCAGATCATGATCAGACTGTACACAGCCAGGAGCTGGCTAATGTGGATCTATACTATTTGGCAATGTTTTATAAATACTTGCAGATCATGATCAGACAGTCCACAGCCAGGAGCAGGCAGATTTGGATATACTATTTTCCAATGTTTTACAAACACTTGCAGATCATGATCAGCCTACCCACAGCCAGGAGCTGGCTAATGTGAATCTATACCACTTGCCAATGTTTTACAAACACTTGCAGATTATGATCAGACTGCCCACAGCCAGAAGCTGGCAGATTTGGTTCTATACTATTTACCAATGTTTTATAAATACTTGCAGATCATGATCAGACTGCCCACAGCCAGGAGCACCCAGATTTGGATATTTACTTTTTACCAATGTTTTATAAATACTTGCAGATCATGATGAGTCTGCCCCCAGCCAGGAGCTGGCAGATTAAGATCTATACTATTTGCCAATGCTTTATAAATACTAACAGATCATGATCAGACTGACCACAACCAGGAGCTGGCTAATTAGGATTTATACCATTTGCCAATGTTTTATAAATACTTGCATACCATAATCAGACTGCCCACAGCAAGTAGCAGATTTGGATCTGTACTATTTGCCAATGTTTTATAAATACTTGCAGATCATGATCAGATTGACCACAGCCAGGAGCTAGATCATTGGATCTATACTTTTTGCCAATATTTTATAAATACTTGCCTATCCTGAATAGACTGCCACAACCAATACCTGGCGGATTTGGATCTATACTATTTGCCGAAATTGTATAAGTATGTGCATATCCTGTTGGGACTGCGCCAACTAAGAGCTGGCTGATTAGGATTTATACTATTTGCAGTGTTTATATAATACGGACATATCTGGAGGGAACTGTCCGAACCAAAAGCTGGCTGATTTGTGTCTATACTTTTTGCATTGGTTATATAAATATGGGCACATCCTGATGGGACTGACCTAACCAAAAGCTGGCTGATTTACGTTTATACTATTTGCCAGTGTTGTATTAAGACGGGCATATTCTGATTGGACTGTCCCAACCAAAAGCTGGCTGATTTGGGTCTATACTAATTGCCAGTGTTGTATAAATAAAGTCATATCCTGATGGGACTGTCCGAACAAAATGCTGGCTGATTTGGGTCTATAATATTTGCCTTGGTTGTATAAATAAGGGCATATTCTGATGGGATTGCCTCAACCAAAAGCTGGCTGATTTGGGTCTATACTATTTGCCTTGGTTACATCAATAAGAACATATACTGATTGGATTGACCCAACAAAAAGCTGGCTGATTTAGGTCTATACTCATTGCCATGGTTATATAAATACGGGCATATCCTGATGGGACTGTCCGAACCAAAAGCTGGCTGATTTGTGTCTATACTATTTGAAGTGGTTATATATTCATAAGGGAACTAGACCTGTTAGCGCAATCGGTAGAGCGTCGGCTCTAGGTACGGGAGGCCCCGGGTTCGATCCCGGGCCGCGACATACCAAAGTCATTAAAATGATATTGATATAGATCCCTTGCTAACGCTCAAGCAAATATAATGGTAGATCCACGAATAGTTGGCCCGGTGTCAGGATAATGTGACTGGTTGCGGTATCATGCCAGGTGTTCACGGCATGCTATACACAGTGAAGGCAGCACTATATCTGCTTCAAGTGGACACTGTCTCCAGATAACTGAAATACTGCTGGTGGGACGATAAACCCAATAAACAATAAACAATAAATAAGGGCCTATCCTGATGGGACTGCCACAACCAAAAGCTGGCTGATTTGGGTCTATATTATTTGCCATGGTTGTATAAATACATGCATATCCTGATGGGACTGCCCCAAACAAAAGCTGGCTGATTTGTGTCTATACTATTTGCCAGTGTTGTATAAATACGGGCATATCCAGATGGGACTGCCCCGAACAAAACTAGCTGATTTGGATCTTTACTATTTGCCAAAGTTGTACAAACATATATAAACAAACTTTATAATATATTATGACTTTGTGTGACATTTAAATTAAAACATATTTTTATAGAAAGCCTATGTTATTGTTTGTAAGTTGGTCAAAACAAACTCACTTGAGTCATCATGTGTGGTCACTGTGGAGGCTAATAATTGGAGTGATAGATCAGTTGCTATGGTCACAAAACACATGTTCATTGATTTCACAGAACAATAACACAATGTTCATTTCACTTCTTGAAACATAGTTTGTGTCTTTTGCTGTTGAAGTGTGCGAAAACATAACAACCAGAGCTTTATTTTTTGTTGATGTTAAACATGTTTTTAAAGCCTTCCATAGTCAATATTTATACCAAGGTTTAATTGTAGAGATGCCAACTGCACAATGCTTTAAAATATATTGTTATAATAATGTTGAGTATAATAGTATGAAACAACTTAACATAATTTAAAGAATAGCGCAATTGACCGGGTCGGGCTTTACTTGTATTACCACTTATAAAAACAGATGGTCATAACATAATGTGCCAACTACATGTTACTGTAAAATTAATACTGTTGATCAATGAGTCATTGAAAGTGTGATTCACACCAGCATACTAAGTAGTAAGATAGAATGCAATTTTAACTGTTCCAATACCATGTGGCTACTATGCTAGTCACCGGGCTTTAGAGGGACAATAATCAAAAATGTATAAAAAACGTGTTTTATTTTTTACATATATTATTTCATTTACATAAAATGATTAAACAGATCATTTTATTATTCACTAGTTTAACTTCACTTAGACAGGTAATAGGCATGTATTTTACCCATTTATGTAAGCCGATTAAACACATAGATAAGCCATTCAACTTACAGTGTTGTAATTAGAGCTGTCACGATACACTTGCAGCGTACCATGATATATTGCGATACATATCGAGCGTATTGCAATACGTACTACAATATATTGACATATTTGATCAAACTACTATAAGGAGCTATATCACTCAATGAAATGAGCAGCATTAACAACAAATGCCTTAACAAAATATGACATAGCTTTATAAGCTTTATAAGATGTAAACACAGAAACAAGAAAGTAATAAGTATAGTAGTTCGAAAAGCACATACAATAATAATAAAAAGAAAAAAAACCCGCAAAATTCATTACTGTGTAATGACACGTTTCAACTGTATCAGAGGGATGACTATTTACAGTGTTTTTTAGATTGTTTGTACCTACATTGTATCTTATAAGAGCATCAACATGTCATCAAAATGCGGCGCCCTTAACAGTTTTCTCTGTTAATCTGTCCTCTTTCACCCAGAAGGGACCTTCTTATAAATGCTGTAACTTTAAAACTTTATTAATATTTTCTGATTGTATACAGAAATGAATGAACTTTGTTATTATGTATTGTATATAACCGTTAAATGTATCAAGTAGAAGATATGAACACAGTCTCATTATATATTGAACAGACCTCGTACTATATATGCATAAAAGTATTATATGTTTAAAATAATGCTTTTGAGGACTTTGTTGATTTATTGTTGTCTTGTTTGTCATGTTTCTGATATATTCTCTATCACTACTAGATTCATCACAAATTCACTATTAACAAGTGTCCATTGCTTAAATATCCGAAATATATACAACTCCGAACTTTAGGCTATTCGCAAAACATTTGGATTTCCGGTTAAGTAATTTGTTTACTTTACACCAAATATTCCATCTACAGACTGTGGAATTTATCGACTTTATTAAATAAACAATCTCTGTAAAAAACATCACACTTACATTTAATTAATCACGGTTAAATCCATCCATGTTTGTTTTATTTCCACCACTGTATACTGACATTTTTTGTTACAAAACAAAGAACTGCGAAGGGAAGTAACTCGTACCAGTTTACGGTTACACAACGCCAACTTTAACCAAAAATAACGAAAAATGACAAATAGCGGTGTCTAGAAAAGTCTGACAACATGTAATGTATATGTTTCATTAGTTCGAAATATTAATAATTACATGGTGGATAAATGGATTTATAATTAATAATGTTTGTGATGAAATTGAGTTTTCAACTTTGGAACTACAAATGTCGAGTCATGATACAATACAAAAAATGTAAATAAATATTTCCTAACGAATAAAATGAAATAAAATACAACACTATTAAATCTATCATTCTGTGTATAAAAAATCTAATATGTTTCAATCAATATCAACTAATCAACATACATAAATAAACCATTGTTGCATGGCTGCTTAACGTCGACTCTTCACAACAACTCGAAGCCCAGCAGCCGTGACGTCAACCCTCCAACGTAGAGTTTCCTTCCGTCGACGTGGTAATATAAACATTGTGGTACACAGATTCCATCTTCCTCGGCCAATATCTCTCCCACAACCTGCCCCTGATCCGTAACCTGGACCACGTTGTGTGACCTCAGTCGGGCCACTATCACACAACCCCGGTTGTCAGTGGTCACACCACAGGCTTTATTCAGACCCATGTCGTCATCGGAGAGACGGAACACGACCCGACTGTCCCGGGACAGACACACCAAACCATTGTCCAAGTCACTGACAAACACACGATCACCGGCCTGGTTCACGGCAATACCGGTGATCCTAGAGAAAATTGACTGACCGTCGGTGTCCCGGCTGATGTCCGTGATTATCTTACCGGACATGTCGTGGATCCTCAGGCTACTCCAGGTCCCAGCAAACAACTCTCCACCATGACAGGCAAGTGTGAATGTCTTCTGGCCCATGTCAACCGTCCTGCTCGGTGTCAGACCCTTCACGGTGGATAGAATGTGGACAATATTTGACCCGTCAGCTACCTGTAACATAAACATGAACAACAGATGAACAATATACATGTTGATGTATTTATATGTAGCTAATGTTCGTTGTTGTTCTTGTCTTGTTGAAGAAACCTTGCATCACGCTTTCATGGGCGGCGTTCTGAAACAGTTGAATTGTAAACAAACATATAAAACGATCCAAAGTAATTAGAATTATTAAGATGACATCTATATTCTTAAGTCGGTTATTATTGCTTTATAAATAGAGCTAATTCATAAATAACGCTTGAAAGTTTAAAACTGTGTCTAGTCATCTGTGGCAGAAACAACTTTTAAACAAGGCGACAACATGTATATATATATATATATATATATATATATATATATATATATATATATATATATATATATATATATATATATATATATATATATATATATATATATATATATATATATATCGCATACTGGTACGGAGTTCTATCTGAACCTGTGACACAGGTAACTGTACAGATCCGACCGTGTACGAAAGAGAAATTGCATTAGCAGATGTTTCATATAAATTAATTTGGTCAGATAATATGGTCTACTGTTGAGATGACCGCATCTCCTTATGAATATTTATACACGTTGTGGCACTATCACTTAGGTCTGATAACAACACATCAATCGAACAATTTATACAACATATACTGTCTGTTATCCCATCAATATTGCGGGTAAAGGCAATGCACAATGAACATTCTAGTTTTTATCATTTTTCTTAACATTGTTTGCTGCCACCATCATGTGCATCCAAAGTCAAAGATGCTCGTATTAATGAAAATAGATCGCCGATAACCGACTGAAAATGAAGTCTGATGTTAAATACATGGTAGGAGAGTTCACTCTAAACCACATGGGAAATGCGGCATACTCAATTTTCCTTTGCAGTATTCCTTTTAATAAGAGTTTTAAACTAGATTTTATCTTTTGATTTGACAATATCATTTCTGGACATAAAGAAAAGGAATGTTACATTGAAACTTGAATCTATTGGAATAAAGGTTTAATAAAAGTAGACACATTTTTATTGGATAGTTCGTTGCTGAATACTTTGAACAATGTCATTACCTTTTGTTTGGCAGTTCAATCAAACAAGGGCGGTTGTAAATTTTAAACAATATGGCCAAGCCGATTGATTTTTTAAAACGTTGCCGAATTAAATTGCAAAAAGCAATTGTAGTGGACCACTTCTAGTTAAAGGATGTTGGATCAACAAAGAAAATTGTTGCAGGTGTCACATTTTGTCGACTTTTTTATGCGAATGTAAGTATAGTGGAGGTACAACCAACCTAAATACATTTGTAAATCGTCATAATCCGCTGAATTAACTGGGGACATCGCACTATACTGTTGTAATTTCTCTGCATTTAATTTGTTGTTTGTATTTTTTTTATTACCTTCTAGTTCTATTACTTTCATTTTTCTGTGTTTACCTGTTACAAAGCCTATAAATATATGCCATATTATACAATCTGGCATTAACCGGCCGCAATAGCTCAGGTGGTAGAGCGTCGGCTTGCGGATCGGGAGGTCGTGGGTTCGATCCCCGGCCGGGTCATACCAAAGACTTTAAAGTTGGTAGTAGTGGCTTCCCTCCTAACGCTCAGGGCTAAGGTGACAGCATTACGCCTTACTCGTCGGTGTCAGTATAATGGACCGGCCGGGTTCAGTTCCTGGACACCTCATAAGTGCCCCTGTGCTATAATGATAGAAATGTCGCTGCGCAGTATCGGCCAAAATGCTGGCTAATCCCAATCCCAATCCCAATCTGGCATTTGTAGTTCAATTTGTGCTTTGCAATTTGGTGTGAAGCTCCTTATAATAGTTGATCAAATATGGCAGTATATTATAGTACGTATTGCATAACACTCCGCATTTTTGCCAATACGGTGCAGCGACATTTCTATCATTATAGCACAGGGAATTTACATTGTTTTGTGTTTGTTTTATTTTGTTTTCGAAATACATTGCAGCGACCATTTATGATCATTATAGCAATGTCCAGCTTTTTGTTGGAAGAAGAACCCAGACATATATCTGGGTAGAACCACCAACACACCGTACGTCAGCTAGAATATATGTATATATATATATATATATATATATATATATATATATATATATATATATAGATATATATATATATATATATATATATATATATATATATATATATATATATATATATATATATATATATATATATATATATATATATGGTTTATTCAAGTAAATATATCATAAACGCCGAGGATTTATCCGCAGTTGACATATTAGATATGATAAAGGTACAAAAAATCCCGATGTTATACCTACTGTGCAATCTCACGTAAAGGGTATGGAGACTGCTCAAGTTGTCCAACCTATAAAGGTCACGACTGGAGAGATGAAGAGACAAGAAATCCAACAGTGACTGTCCAATTATGGCTTTAAGTCACTGTTTTCATAAAGTCTCAACGACCTGTCCGGTCATCGTGTAAATTAAAAGCAATGCAAGTTCTAGGCTGTAAAATGATCAATTGCAAGCAATGCAGTACATCGAAGGATTCCCGGGTTGTAACCGTCTGCAATACATTTTCTGATGAGTTTTGTTAAGTGGTCAGAAAAGTTATTGAGACCCTTGATCTTCTTTAACTTGTATAAAACATTTCCATAAAATGCAGAATGTTTTCATACTGCTATTATACTTAGAAGCAATAAAACCATTGCGGTGAAAGAATTTTGAAAACGACTTTCTTAATTTATGAAAACGAAAGCCTTGCTGTAACAGTTTAGAAGAAATAAATCGGTTTCTAGCATTGAAGTCTTCTACTTTAGTACAAACTCGTGCAAACCTTGTAAGTTGTGCTATGTACATACCATAGGAGGTAGCAGGGGGTGAATCACCATCAAGGTATGGATAATTAACAATACTAAAGTTGAATTCACCTCTCTTGTCATAGATTTTAGTAAAGACGTTGTCATTAGAAATATTGATCTCAATGTATAGAAATGCTACATTTAAATGCCAGTTATTTGCTTTATTAAGGGTACGTTCTGGAGGATAAATCAGATGGACCATTTGAGAAAAGAAAGGATTATCTATAGTTAGAATATCGTCAAGATAGCGTGACGTTAAATTGAAAGCTTCTATAGTGTAGCTTTGGTTTGAAGGGGATAAAGTTAACATGAAATCACGTTCAAAGCAGTATAAAACAAATCTGCAATTAATGGTGCACAGTTTCCTATAGGGATACTAATTACGCATTTTATATAAATATTGTCTAATAGAAAACGTAAAGCTTCACAAACATTCGTACTAGTCCACATAGTAAACTTTTCTAAGAAAGTGTTGGTAAAAAATGCATTACTTTCATGACATGCAATATATAGTCGTTGCTCTCGAGCAAATGTTTTCTCAATAAGAGCAGTCAATTTGGTCTTAATTAAATCATGAGGTAAAGAAGTGTACAGCGTAGAGATATCGAAAGTATTAACTGCAGAGCAATGAAAGTTTAAAGTACGAAACTTGTCTAAGACTTCTGAAGAATTTTTAATAGACTAAAAAATGTTATTTCCTGAATTGTCATACACTTTTTCACAAATTTTTAACAACGTGATTGCGAACGGCTGTAAGGCAAGACGTAAGTAGTTTAGATATGTTAGTGGTGGTGCTAGAGCTGGCATTAGCTATGAATCGTGACCTGTATGGTGTTTTGTAAAGCTTAGGAATCGAGTACAAGGAAGGAAGTTTTTCCTGCTTTGATTCTTTTTTGATATTGAAATTATGCAATATCTGTTTATGTTTGTCACTGACTGTCTGAAAGTCAAGGTTGGTGCAAGAGTAAGAACTGGTAGTGGATAACTCAGCACTCAGTACATTTTTGTAATATAGTCGTCAGACAAAATTTATGTTGTTTGAAGCTTTGTCTGCAGGTACAAGTACAAATTTATCGTGAATATTTTGAAAGGACTGTTTTAGATGATTTAAGTGATAAAAAAGGTTTCTTAGGTAAACTAGAAGGATGGGAGCGGTAGAATTTAACGCGATTTTTGTTAAGACTCTGTACAACATTTGTTCATTGGTTGTTGCCTCGGGAATTAAAAGTGTCGTTTACACTTACAAATTAAACAATAAACTGCACTATGTTTTTGTAACTGTTTTTTTTTAAAGGACTACTGTGTAAAAAGTACTAAGTGCTGCTATACTAAATAGTATTATCTTTGTAATGTATTATTTCCGGCGACTTTGATGCTCTACTCTTGTATTTATTTAAAACCTTAATTGCAACCTTAGCCAGTAAAAGCTGGACGAAAATAACTTAAGTTTCTATTTATAACTTATAGTCATAAGTGTCATTTTAAAAGTACTGTGTGTTACTAACGTGCTTTTATGAGTTAGTTAATTATCTAAATTACTTCTCTCTAACATATCCATTAATACATGGTTTAGTACTTACTGCCAACTCTTGTGGACCTATTCTGCATACACCACATGGACTACTACTCAAGTCCAAGTAGCCAGTGACCCTGTTGGCGGTTGGGTCCACACGCTTTATCCTTGTGTTGGCATAATCACTAAGGACTAAGGTCCCGTCGTCAAGGCGACAACTGCTAAAGATATTACTGTTCTTTTTATCCATTGGTATCTTCAGGTCAATATCATTAGATAGTCTGCTTTTGTACAATTTTACTTCAGTAACCAAAGAACTATATGCTTTTAAAGAATCGTCTATCTGAGTATTTGGCCTAAAGACGAACGACCTGTTTCTAATAAAATCCTCAGTCTTGATGCACATATCATTCGCTCCGTTTACAAGCCCCTGTCCATTCTTCTTAAGAACAATTAAATGAGCCTTGCGCTTTTGTGACCGTTTTACGTCTTCTATACATTTGCTCACAGATACTCTAGTTTTTACACACTCCTTGCGACGCTCATTTGCTGCGGCAATAAGTCGGTTTTGGGCATTTTTTATACGTTTCCTTCCCATTTCCGTCAGTTCTCTTATTCTGGCAATAAGTTTTTGCTCGTGGTCGTCCAGGTCTTTTAGGTATGTATGTCCTTTCTTCTGTACTTTGTCCACGTAAGCATCTATAGTAGTCATGACCTGATTAACACGGTTAAAAGTAGACTGTAACTTGTCAGGTACTACTTGAAATTTTAGATCGGCATTGAGTTCATCAGCTGCCTCGTTGATTTGCTTTACGTCCTTGCATAGCCTTAAATAATGAAAAGTACATTTTAAATACAAATTGAACCTATACATTCAGAAATATATCAAACACGATTTTGAAGCATTGGATTATGAAACACACCTGGTTTTTCTTTTTTTTCGCATTTTCTTGTTTGATATTTAAGCACCAGTGTACAATAACATTAAATTGTCTCGAAAGTTCTAGCATAACTATAGAGGCAAGCAAGTTTAAAATGTAGCTTTTCGGTTTAACTTCAGTGTATGTACATGGTACATAGAACACACGATCCCTGTTTTATATTTTCTTACGATTGAACCATCATGAAGACAGTCTATTGTTCTGGACTGATGCATACTAATTATGTGTATTCCCATATGCTCAGTTAGTAATACTAGGTTGCTAATGCTATGGTTTCCTTTATTAAGATTCATCCTAGAAAGAGCACAAAGCTAAGTATGTATCTTTATCAGTTAGAATAAAAAACAGTTTGTTACGCTTTATTACAAAACCAGTGTTTATAAATTCAGACTAGTGCTAAAACATTAGGCTCGTTAATTGGGAATCATTTTTTTTTAATTTTGGGAAAAAGTATTATGTACTGTTGATCGGAGATATTATTCAGCGAAAATACCTAGAATCCATGTTTATAATGACCATATGATTATATATGCACAAGTATGTAAAAAGTGATCACAATATATTTCTGCCACTACTTGGGCGTGAAGAATGAAGTCATAAATACATATGGTCAAGCTGATGATTAACTAATCGTCTAGAAGCTCCGGTTTATTATGGTGTGTGTGTGTTGACGATTAGAAAGAAATCTTACATTATATATGTGTATCACAAAATGGATAAGTCTATTTGAAACACGACACTTACAGTAAACATCATGCTCTTAGCTCTACATAGCTGTTCCCTTACGTAAACAATAATACAATATCGCCTGCATGGTATTTACCGTAAAAAGTGAAGCCAATTCATGTAACAATGGTTTGTTTAGCTTAAGTTCACAAATTTTTCTTAAGAATGTAGCCAGGGGCGGGTTTAGATGAATCGAGGAAACCCACTAAATTTAAATACTCTAAAACAAATCAAATTAAATCGAATAATAAAATAATTAGAAATACATTCAATATCAGTTGATAGTGAAAGATCTCAAGTAAGATTGATAGAACTTTCTTATGTTATTACTA
>CM017570.1:1349354-1586297 GCA_007844125.1 Sinonovacula constricta | reverse complement strand
GCTTAGGAATCGAGTACAAGGAAGGAAGTTTTTCCTGCTTTGATTCTTTTTTGATATTGAAATTATGCAATATCTGTTTATGTTTGTCACTGACTGTCTGAAAGTCAAGGTTGGTGCAAGAGTAAGAACTGGTAGTGGATAACTCAGCACTCAGTACATTTTTGTAATATAGTCGTCAGACAAAATTTATGTTGTTTGAAGCTTTGTCTGCAGGTACAAGTACAAATTTATCGTGAATATTTTGAAAGGACTGTTTTAGATGATTTAAGTGATAAAAAAGGTTTCTTAGGTAAACTAGAAGGATGGGAGCGGTAGAATTTAACGCGATTTTTATTAAGACTCTGTACAACATTTGTTCATTGGGTGTTGCCTCGGGAATTAAAAGTGTCGTTTACACTTACAAATTAACAATAAACTGCACTATGTTTTTTGTAAACTGTTTTTTTTTAAAAGACTACTGTGTAAAAAGTACTAAGTGCTGCTATACTAAATAGTATTATCTTTGTAATGTATTATTTCCGGCGACTTTGATGCTCTACTCTTGTATTTATTTAAAACCTTAATTGCAACCTTAGCCAGTAAAAGCTGGACGAAAATAACTTAAGTTTCTATTTATAACTTATAGTCATAAGTGTCATTTTAAAAGTACTGTGTGTTACTAACGTGCTTTTATGAGTTAGTTAATTATCTAAATTACTTCTCTCTAACATATCCATTAATACATGGTTTAGTACTTACTGCCAACTCTTGTGGACCTATTCTGCATACACCACATGGACTACTCTCAAGTCCAAGTAGCCAGTGACCCTGTTGGTGGTTGGGTCCACACGCTTTATCCTTGTGTTGGCATAATCACTAAGGACTAAGGTCCCGTCGTCAAGGCGACAACTGCTAAAGATATTACTGTTCTTTTTATCCATTGGTATCTTCAGGTCAATGTCATTAGATAGTCTGCTTTTGTACAATTTTACTTCAGTAACCAAGAACTATATGCTTTTAAAGAATCGTCTATCTGAGTATTTGGCCTAAAGACGAAACGACCTGTTTCTAATAAAATCCTCAGTCTTGATGCACATATCATTCGCTCCGTTTACAAGCCCTGTCCATTCTTCTTAAGAACAATTAAATGAGCCTTGCGCTTTTGTGACCGTTTTACGTCTTCTATACATTTGCTCACAGATACTCTAGTTTTTACACACTCCTTGCGACGCTCATTTGCCTGCGGCAATAAGTCGGTTTTGGGCATTTTTTATACGTTTCCTTCCCATTTCCGTCAGTTCTCCTTAATTCTGGCAATAAGTTTTTGCTCGTGGTCGTCCAGGTCTTTTAGGTATGTATGTCCTTTCTTCTGTACTTTGTCCACGTAAGCATCTATAGTAGTCATGACCTGATTAACACGGTTAAAAGTAGACTGTAACTTGTCAGGTACTACTTGAAATTTTAGATCGGCATTGAGTTCATCAGCTGCCTCGTTGATTTGCTTTACGTCCTTGCATAGCCTTAAATAATGAAAAGTACATTTTAAATACAAATTGAACCTATACATTCAGAAATATATCAAACACGATTTTGAAGCATTGGATTTGAAAACACACCTGGTTTTTCTTTTTTTTTCGCATTTTCTTGTTTGATATTTAAGCACCAGTGTACAATAACATTAAATTGTCTCGAAAGTTCTAGCATAACTATAGAGGCAAGCAAGTTTAAAATGTAGCTTTTCGGTTTAACTTCAGTGTATGTACATGGTACATAGAACACACGATCCCTGTTTTATATTTTCTTACGATTGAACCATCATGAAGACAGTCTATTGTTCTGGACTGATGCATACTAATTATGTGTATTCCCATATGCTCAGTTAGTAATACTAGGTTGCTAATGCTATGGTTTCCTTTATTAAGATTCATCCTAGAAAGAGCACAAAGCTAAGTATGTATCTTTATCAGTTAGAATAAAAAACAGTTTGTTACGCTTTATTACAAAACCAGTGTTTATAAATTCAGACTAGTGCTAAAACATTAGGCTCGTTAATTGGGAATCATTTTTTTTTAATTTTGGGAAAAAGTATTATGTACTGTTGATCGGAGATATTATTCAGCGAAAATACCTAGAATCCATGTTTATAATGACCATATGATTATATATGCACAAGTATGTAAAACGTGATCACAATATATTTCTGCCACTACTTGGGCTTGAAGAATGACGTCATAAATACATATGGTCAAGCTGATGATTAACTAATCGTCTAGAAGCTCCGGTTTATTATGGTGTGTGTGTGTTGACGATTAGAAAGAAATCTTACATTATATATGTGTATCACAAAATGGATAAGTCTATTTGAAACACGACACTTACAGTAAACATCATGCTCTTAGCTCTACATAGCTGTTCCCTTACGTAAACAATAATACAATATCGCCTGCATGGTATTTACCGTAAAAAGTGAAGCCAATTCATGTAACAATGGTTTGTTTAGCTTAAGTTCACAAATTTTTCTTAAGAATGTAGCCAGGGGCGGGTTTAGATGAATCGAGGAAACCCACTAAATTTAAATACTCTAAAACAAATCAAATTAAATCGAATAATAAAATAATTAGAAATACATTCAATATCAGTTGATAGTGAAAGATCTCAAGTAAGATTGATAGAACTTTCTTATGTTATTACTAAATGTTTCGTAGTGTTTCAATGAAAAGGGCTTGTGTTTCCCTTAATTCGTTTTAAAAAACGACCAAAGAAATTTCCAATTTCTTAGAAATTATATCAGAAACTTAGATCAACAATCTAATAGATTTTACTTAATTTTTTTACGTTTAAGAAAATAATATAACAAACAATAGTTGTATAACTGGTTTGATTGTTTTTTAAGATCAATGTTATCTGATTTGTATATAATAAAACCTGTTTGTGCGGATGATGGGATTGTGTATTTAAAGAGATATTGGCAAAAAGCATTTAAATCGCGATCTTATTCGTATAACATCAGTTTTAACAGTTCACAAAACGACCGTTGACGATTATTTTCTGGTGTTAACTTTAGTATCTCAACATTTCCTTGTTTGATTGTTGTAATTTTTTATTTTTATTTTGGACTTGAGATATTCTAAATTAAGAAATGTTGTAGGCTTTTTTAGAAAATTATAATACTACTAAACAACTACATAATTAGACATGTATCGGCATCTACAGGCACATTTCATGAACATCAGTTAATGTACGGAATTGTTTATCTTCCTCCTTTTGTTCTAGTTATCATGCATGTTATGCATATAAATAGCAGGTGGATCTGTAGATGTATGCTTTAAACATGCCCATATGCAATCAACGTACCCAAAGAAATGTAACTTCAGTCGACAAAACAGAATTAATGACAACATGCACTGGTATACATTGATTTATTTCCAAATTTAAATATTACTGTTAAAATAGCGAGGGATATTTAATTTTGAATTAATAAATAGAAGGAAAAGTATTGAATGGTAAAAGGATACTGTGTTGTTTTTCCACAATATATCATTTCACAAAATATAAAAAAAAAACATGTTTGATTACACTTTATAATTTAGTGTGGTTATACATTATTGTCTTAGGTAAAATTCTGAATCCAAACAATTTTGATTGACACACATTACACTCAATTTTTTTTTACTTTGTTTGTTGTTGTCTTTGTTATAAAATTGTGTAAGAAAAATATATAATATTATATGTTAGCCAACATACAGCTTAAGTCAAAGTGGAAATATATGCAGTTCAATTTATCGAATGAAATATATGTGTTCGCGGTTGCTTTGGGTCGAGAAAAAAATCAAAATTAAAGAACCATGTAATAAGTCTTCTTACATAATTATAACATTATTCAGTATGTGCGACCAGCTTGCGGATCGGGAGGTCTCGGGTTCAAACCCGATCCGGGTCAAACCAAGGACTTTAAAGTTGGTAGTAGTGGCTTCCCTCCTAACGCTCGGGGCTGAGGGGACAGCATTACGCCTGACTCGTAGGTGTCAGTATAATGGACTGGCCGGGTTAAGTCCCTGGGCACCTCATAAGTGCCCCTGTGCTATAATGATAGAAATGTCGCTGCACAGTATCGGCAAATGTGCCGGCAGATCCCATCCCATCAGCATGTGCGTACAGGTTCACAATGGCGGGCATGTTTATTTGTGTAATGATGATGTGACTGTCATTCAGTTAAAAAGGCGCAGAAGCAGGAAATATTGTTGCTGCTGTTGACAAGGTCGCATTAATGTCTTATTTGTTTTGTGTCTTCTTTTAACGATGTTTATAGAATTTACGAGTTTTGTTTATATATTTAATAGTTCATTTCAATGAAAAAACGCGTTTGCCCGGAAACTGAAATTTATATAATTAAACCATAAAACGTGTCCGTAGAAAGGTCTCAAAGATGAGCGAATGCAAATTGAGTTGTACACTGACTTTTTAGCTAACACTGATGTTGTAAAATTGATTTAAACGGTGATGATCACGTACATTTTATTTAGGCATGCGTTGAGAGTTGATTATAAAGTGTTATTTTTAAGTAAATTATATACCTTCTCCAAAAAATATTCGCTTTTTAATTTAGGAAAACTAATTGGCCAGCTAGTCAGATCCAAATATATATAATAATTTAACAGCTGAATCGCATAACTGCTATCGGTAGGATGATTGTTGTTACAAAGATTAACGTTTTTGCTCCGAATCAGATTTTACACACGAAAGAAGGTATTCATTGTATTGAAAATTGTTTTCAGCCTACACAATACTTTTTAAGAGAAACTGTTAACCATCAAAGTACGTTTGTTTATTTCCTTACAACAATCAGATGGAAGCATTGTAAGTGATAAAACGACACATAAACACATTTAATTGCAATTAAAATATGTATAAAATGATAACAGAATCGGATATAGAAAACTTATCCCGAAGCTACCAATACCTTCGACGATTTTCTTGTGATATTATTAGATATTCCTAATAAAAAATATATAAAAATTAATCATAACTATTTTTCAATGTAGTTATTTATTGCTGAAAAATAGTATAAAATATACACGGGTTAAAACTTTTCGCCACTGGATCATATGTAAAAATTAATTTTAAATTTATTTTAATATCCTCTATGCGGATAAAAATCTGGAAAGGTTTTAAGGGTCAAATTGCCATAGTTAATACAACGGGTTTTCGAAATTTATCGATAGACGTCTCCAAATAGAGAGTCTACTCTGAAACATTCTGCAATGTTTTCCATTTGGCTAAAATATTTATCGAAATATACTTGCATATATGCATATGCCAGAAACATTGTGCAACTGTTATATGACGTTGTATCTGTTCACGTTAAACCATTTATTTGCAAAAAGTGTCAATATACGATAGTGAGACAATTTTTGACATGTAATGTAACTTACCTGTGACCAGACCGTTCGCATTTGTTACACAGAAGCGCGTCGTGATTTCCGCAATAGTGTTCGATCACTTCGTCCGGATGTTCACACATCGCTCGGTGAGCACATGTTGAAATTTCTTTTCCGACACCGCCAATACTTGATGATCAGTAGTGTATTATTATGACCTGATAGACAGTTCACACACAAGAAGCCCTTGCAGGTTAAACAATAGTGTCCCGAATCAGATTGTTGTTTACTTTTTTCACAAACAGAGCAAGGATATTCAATATATTCATCTGAACAGCTTTCCGCCTGTCCACTGTTGCCATTTTAAAGATTTAGTCACTTGTTGAATGGCAGAAATAATACGCAACACGGTTACGCACACAATGAAAAGTTAAACTGTTCACACAGGATTTTATACAGCAACTGCGCATTTAATGACCTCATAGTACTATATAAACCAACTAGATGATAGACATGCGCAGAGGCTACTACGGTAACAGGTCGCATACGTCATTTCGGAAGTAACATATTACATTCCCAACGCAGTATTTAGTAGGATATATCTAGTGGATTGATAAATAACATTGAAACTGACAAGGCATTACTTTTAATAATATATATTTGTAGTTTTAGACATCGCATCGATAACATTATGTTCATATTGGCAACGTCCATCTGTTATTGTAAGATATGACACGGAACAAAGTCCTGTATAACCAACGACGTACGAGAAGCCAGCCTCTAGAAGGCATTGCATGTCAATACTTTAATAAGTATTCAATCTACATTTTAAGGCCATTCAGTTACAATATTCCAACCTACATGGTAAGGCCATTACCAGTTACAAGTATTCCAACCTACATGGTAAGGCCATTACCAGTTACAAGTATTCCAACCTACATGGTAAGCCATTACCAGTTACAGTATTCCAACCTACATGGTAAGGCCATTACCAGTTACAAGTATTCAACATGTGATAAGCCATTACCAGTTACAAGTAATCCAACCTACATGGTAAGGTCATTACCAGTTACAAGTTCCAACCTACATGGTAAGGCCATTACAGTTACAAGTATCCAACCTACATGTAAGGCCATTACAGTTACAAGTATTCCAACCTACATGGTAAGGCATTACCAGTTACAAGTATTCCAACCTACATGTAAGGCCATTACCAGTTACAAGTATTCCAACCTACATGGTAAGGTCATTACCAGTTACAAGTATTCCAACCTACATGGTAAGGTCATTACCAGTTACAAGTATTCCAACCTACATATAAGGCCATTACCAGTTACAAGTATTCCAACCTACATGGTAAGGCCATTACCAGTTACAAGTATTCCAACTACATGTAAGGTCATTACCAGTTACAAGTATTCCAACCTACATGGTAAGGCCATTACCAGTTACAAGTCCAACTACATGGTAAGGCCATTACCAGTTACAAGTATTCCAACCTACATGGTAGGGCCATTACTAGTTACAAGAATTCCAAACCTACATGGTAAGGTCATTACCAGTTACAAGTATTCCAACCTACACTATAAGGATATTAGCAGTTACAAGTATTCCAACCTACATGGTAAGGCCATTACCAGTTCCAAGTATTGCAACCTACATGACAAGGCTAATACCAGTTACAAGTATTCCAACCTACATGATAAGGCCATTACCAGTTACAAGTATTTCAACCTACATGATAAGGTCATTACCAGTTACAAGTATTGCAACCTACAAGATAAGGCCATTATCAGTTACAAGTATTCCAACCTACATAGTTAGGCCATTACCAGTTACAAGTATTCCAACCTCCATTGTTAGGTCATTACCAGTTACAAGTATTGCATCCTACATGATAAGGCCATTACCAGTTACAAGTATTACAACCTACATGATAAGGCCATTACCAGTTAGAAGTATTCCAACCTACATGATAGGGCCTTTACTAGTTACAAGTATTCCAACCTACATGGTAAGGCCATTACCAGTAACAAGTATTCCAACCTACATGGTAAGGCCGTTACCAGTTACAAGTTTACCCAACCTACAAATGGTACGGTCATTACAAGTTACAAGTATGCCAATCTACAATGGTAAGGCCATTACTAGTCACAAGTATTCCACCGACCATGAGTAAGGGCCATTAACCAGTTAAAAGTATTATATCCTTCATGGTAAGGCCATTACCAGTTACAAGTATTCCTACCTACATGGTAAGGTCATTGCCAGTTAAAAGTATTACAACCTACACTATAAGGCCATTACCAGTTACAAGTATTCCAACCTACATGGTAAGGCCATTACCAGTTACAAGTATTCCATCCTACATGGTAAGGCCATTACCAGTTGCATGTATTCCAACCTACATGGTAAAACCATTACCAGTTACACGTAATCCAACCTATATGGTAAGCCATTACCAGTTACAAGTATTCCATCCTACACGGTAAGGTCAGTACCAGTTACAAGTATTCCAACCTACATGTTAAGCCTATTACCAGTTTCAAGTATTCCAACCTTCATGGTACGGTCATTACCAGTTACACGTATTCCAACCTATATGGTAAGGTCATTACCAGTTACAAGTATTCCAACCTACATGGTAGGGCCATTACTAGTTACAAGTATTCCAAACCTACATAGTAGGGTTATTACCAGTTACAAGTATTCCAACCTACATGGTAAGGTCATTACCAGTTACAAGTAAGCCAACCTACATGGTAAGGTTATTACGAGTTAAAAGTATTATATCCTACATGGTAAGGCCATTACCTGTTACAAGTATTCCAACCTACATGGTAAGGCCATTACTACTTACAAGTATTCCAAGCTACATGGTAAGGCCGTTACCAGTTACAAGTATTCCATCCAACATTGTAAGGCCATTACCAGTTCCAAGTATTGCCACCTACATGATAAGGCTAATACCAGTTACAAGTATTCCAACCTACATGATAAGGCCATTATCAATTACAAGTATTTCAACCTACATGATGAGGTCATTACCAGTCACAAGTATTGCAACCTACATGATAAGGCCATTATCAGTTACAAGTATTTCAACCTACATGATAAGGCCATTACCAGTTCCAAGTATTTCAACCTACATGATAAGGCCATTACCAGTCCCAAGTATTTCAACCTACATGAAAAGGCTAATACCAGTTCCAAGTATTTCAACCTACATGATAAGGCTAATACCAGTTCCAAGTATTTCAACCTACATGATAAGGCTAATACCAGTTACAAGTATTCAACCTACATGATAAGGCTAATACCAGTTACAAGTATTCCAACCTACATGATAAGGCCATTACCAGTTACAAGTTTGCGACTCTAACTCCTCAGTGACGAGCGTCAGTGTATTTATGAACAAGTAACACATTTTGCAACAAATAAAACATTTGTAAGCTTTGGTTATGAACAATGTCTCGCTCTAGGATATCGAGGGTGGGCCATGTCTCTTGATACCGAATTGCCATTTGATTAACTGTATGAAATAACTTCACCGCGCACTCCCCCCCCCCCCCCCCCCCCCCCAACTCCCTGCTCTCCCACCTAGACCCAGTCCATTTCAATAATACAGCTTTTGAAACAGGTGTCAACGTATAATAAACAAACCTGTCAGTTCAATGCTGCGGCAGTTACCTTCAGCAATTACGTAAAACATGACCTAGCTAGCTTCGATCGGGATATTGTGTAATAAATCTAATTTATTTTCTTTTTCATAACAGGCCACCACAACTTAGTTTGGAAAGCACAACTAGATCATTGTCAAGAAATCTTTAATTGTTATTAGTGTCTGTTTTGTTAGCCTATTTCATAATTTTTATTGTATCCGTATACAGTATCGCGACATCTGTCACAGCGATTTTCTGTTTTGTTTTTGTTTTTGCTACGTGTCTACTTTTGAAGTAAATCTAAAGACTTTCATTGTTCGTTACAATCCCAGTTCGTCCAATGTCGTAATAGTCACTTGTATATTGGTAACTAGATGTCCATACTTAACATATTATGTCTTCGAATAAACGTCCATGCGATTGTCTTAGCGATAATCAATCAATCACAATTTGACATCTATCAGGCCATCATCCAATCAAAACCGTTTACAATTTCATCTAATAAAATTATTATATGGTCTTATTAAATCAATACGTTAACATTAACATTAAATGGAACTTCAGTTATTACAAATAAGTCATTATTTACGCAACATGTCTTTAAATTGTAAATGTTACTGCACGAAGTACACCACGTAACGAAAGACACTCACGTGTCGGTAACTAATTATTAATGCGTAAATTATAATTAAGATAATAACAATAATATCAAAGATGGTTCATCGTGTGCAAATCTACCTGAACTTGGAAATCCTGTTTACTTTTCCACATGGACAGATTTATAAGCAGTTAGTTATGAGTTACAACTTAGTCCCTTAATCAATAAATTGCACGTGCCAATAATTGATATCACATATGTATACATGTTTATATGTATGAATCAAAATCTGTTCAAAATGTAACTGATTTTCACGTTCTGTGTTTTTCTACGTAATAAAAAGCTTTAACTATAAATAACAGTATCGACAAAATAATTAACTAGGACCTCTTAATAGCATTATGTCATTACGTTTAGTGTAAAAAGCCTCAACTAACTTCGAAATTACATAAAACACATAAGTCAACGGTTTATTTCATAGTATATACTTATATGATATACTTTATTGAATAAACATGGACCATCTGGCCTGTCAGAGGTCGATTACATGAACAACATAACAAGATTAATGATAGATTTACACTAATGTCCCATAATTTTGATTTAGGGTATTAATATTTTGGTATATATGATTCGTGAGTTTTTAGATTTCCATACACAGTGTCTACAATAATAAGCGAAATCCATGGACAGGACTTTTCAGGGTGTTTCAGAAGACACTCAGATGCGATCATTAGTCCTTTTCTTTCAAATTACTAGTGGATATCCGGAAGCGTATTAACAGTTTACGGTTCTATTTCGTTATTGATGATGTAAAAGTCGGTAGGGGCGCGGGGGGGGGGGGGGGGGGGGGGATGGGCTAGTGTATTAGTCCGGCAGCTGGATATGGTTATGGGTATCATAACGTTCGTTAGGGTTTCTACAAACAGAATCTCCAATGTACTCAAAAATACACTCATTTAGCCTATATGAAAACTTAGGGTTTCTATTGGCAAACATCATGAAATTTTGATAGGAGGGTATGTTTAGAAAAATGCTTATAACTTTTCCAGAAATAGTGGTAGAAGTATACAACTGGTACTCAATTAAAGTCTGTTAAATGACCATCATGGTCGTATGTCAATTATGCAAATTAGCACTTATTAAATTTTATAAATTGTAATGAGAATCTAAAATAGACTTTATTCGTGGAAAGTTGATTAGATTATTTTCATTTGAAAGCAATATTCAAACAAACTCAGTAGTTTTTAAAGTTATATACATACCGCTACTTGTCTAACACATCTTAATTTTATATGATGTGGTTCATTTTATTTATTATGTGATTCTTTAATGGCTTTGTAATCTATTTTATTCCAAAATTTGGTTATTCAGTCTGAACGCATAATTTGGCTAAAAGACTGTTTTCTAACTAAATCTAATTTTGAAGAATAACTTTTGTTCATTCCTTAAGTGGTGGCTATTACTAAACGTAGGATTGAAATAATTAGGAACATAAATATTCATGTATCTTAATGAGAATCTAAAACAGGCTATTATTTTGTAAAGTTGATAAGATTCTTTTTTATTTAAAAAGCAATTTTCAAACTTACTAACCAGTTTCTGAAGTGATATACCCCTACTAGTGTAACACATATTGGCCTTAGTTTCATATAGTTTGGTTCATTTTGTGATTTTTAATGAATTCTTTTATTATTTTAATTCAAATGTTGCTTATACAATCTCAATGCCTAATTTGGTTAAAAGTCTGCTTCTAAGTAATCACAACGTTGAAGTTTTTGTATCGTTCCTTAAGTGAAGGCTATCGCTAAACTTTTATAAATTATGCAAATTACCCAACATGAATATTCATACATATTAATGAGAATCTAATGATAGGTTTCAATTTATACAAGTTTATTAGAATTTATTTAATTAAAAAGCAATATTTAACCAAACTATACTGTTTTAAACATTTAGTAGGCACCCCTCTTAGTCTGTTTGTTTAAGTCTTTGCATGAACTGGTACAATTTTTTAGTTTTGTGTGATTTTTTAGATTAATTTGGAATGAGTTTATCTCAGTAATTTTTAACACACGGATATGTTATAAACCTTCTTATAACAATTCCTAACATGGAAAAAACAGTTATTGACTAGTCATTTGGTGAAGGCTATCATTAAGCTAAGAATTAAGATAATTATGCAAATTAGTTCTCATGAATACTTTAAACACTTATTTGTCAGCTTACACTTTGCACTTAAACACTAAATACATTTTCTGCCATTATTAAATTTGTTGTATTTTCTTCTTCCTTTATATACTTTTACATAGCATTTAACTAAAATATTCCTGCGTGTATATGAATGTTTCTAGTAATTGTTATATAAGTGATTTCATGCTACAACTTCAAATCATTATAAACCAGGTAATATTAAGTTATAGAAATGGAATAGTCTTAAACTCTTAAAGTTGTTTTTGTTAAGTGAAGTTATTATTTTTTTCAGATGAATGAAGTATATAATTTTCTTGACGTTATCTGTAAGGTTAAGATGGTGGGAACTGCTAAACCTTTTATAAGTTTTATCAATACCTATCATGTTCAAGTTCACTTTATATTGATATTGTAATATACTCATTTAAGACATTTATTGCCATTTGCTTACTGTGCAAGGTCTTAAAATCTGTATCCGTTACTATCTGTTGAATGTTTTAGGAAATCTTTCCGCAATATTTTCTATTAGATAGGCAAAACTATACATATTAACGCAACAAATATGTCATTTTATAAGGAACAATGTTGCTACATTTACCCCCTCTCATTGTGTTATCATGTGACTTGGAAAAGGAAACTTGAATTTTTATTAAGCTCAGACTACAACCGGAAATCAGACTGTATAGACTGAACAATGTATTTGATGCTAATGCCTTGTTATATAAAGCAGTAAATTTGACTTGTTATGCTTCAAATTTCTTACTTATTAAAAATATTTGCCACATGCCCACATCCTGTCACATTTAGCAACAATGTGTGCTGTCTGGTACTGTTTTTAGCTATAAGAATGCAGGGATTCATTCTATCAGAAACTAAGTCTTAACTGAATGTCAATTTTAATGTTAGGATTGTTTTTATTTATAACGTTCACGTCAGTTATGGCATCATTTCTATCGTATCCCTCGGATAACATCACTTTAATTAATGAACACTAAACTTGTGAAATAACCCCCAGCCCTTACGTCCTCTGAATGCTCCCCCTTACACGACTAGACAAAACTTTTGCTTGACATTTAAAACTCGCGTACTTTATGGAAATCATCAGAGGGTTTTATGTCCGGGAAACATATCTGGTGGCCACTGTGATATGCTTGGACAGACTGTCAGTATATTTGATAAACTAAAATATGATGAATGCATGAATGCATCACACACCGAAATGTAGAAGTGACACCATCTGGGCGATACCAGATACTGATTTCAGTTACTAATCTCAGTTGTTGAACACGTTATGGAACATCAGGTATACCTGTACTTTGTAAATCAATTATAACGCTATCATTTTTTTAACAAGGAACAACCCCCATAAGTGCAAATGTAAGATAATTTGCTGGTGAATCTTCTTTTCACTTGTGTCAATACATGCACAGTATGACTTGTATATAGAATATTGAGGTTAACCTTAGAGTAATTAATCGCTCACATTTTACATTGTAGAACATGCATTTGAGAATAATAAATCCAGTTAACAAATTACAATTACAGACAGCATGTTTTAAGAACCATACTTACTTATTAATGTTTTCGCTTACAATAATTAAGTGACCAAATCATGTGACCAAAGTTACATGTGACATACCTGTTTTATTAAATTTAAAATGCCTTAGATATCTGTACTCAGTAATATCACCTTCAGAAAATTCTTGGACCATAACCCCACAAAAAATAATCTAAATTAATATGCTAATCCAAATCTATCTTTTAATTTCCACTTGTATCTGTTGTCCCAAATAGACCATATTTCTGTCAAAAAGTATTTTTACTTAAAGCCTGAATGAAGCAATTGCATTTTCTTAAATCCAAACCAATGGCTAATTGAAGAATGACAGATGTGTTCTCTGGCTGGGCCCATATATAATTATGGTTAGTCAATAGTGCAATTAACTGAAAAGATAAAATTTTAGATATTAGAACAAAAGTACTTGTTATAAAATCACCTTGGTCATATTTTTTATTAATCGCTTTGCTTTAGTTCACGTGATTACAATTTAAGAATTAGACAACACAATTGCAAAATTATTACAAAATAACATTTAGTTTATATTTGAAAAGACATTCAAGCGTGTAATAATGAAAGAACTGATTGTTTTCCTTGTTTAAGGAGACATTTTAAAACCCTCTTGATATGGTTAAATTATAATAAATTAATTATCATGAGAAGTTATAAAGAATTCATTATCATAAGAAATAACTGGTACTAGTCAACACACTACTTTTTTATATAATAATGTGACTTAGAAAAAAGATATTATCATTTAGTGAAGATTCATGAATATTTGTTAACTGGTACTAATCAACAATAGACTTATTTTATTTATTTCTGTATAATAATGTGACTTATAGCAAATTAAAAACATATTTATTTTACCATTTAATGAAGAATCATGAATATTTATTAAGGCTAACTTGAATACCTATTAATTTCAAATCTTGGCTTAGTGATAGTCTTTAATATAATCATGGTCTAAAACTGATTATAAGCAATACAGTACAATAATCAGGTTTACAAGTAGGTTTATTATCAACTTCACATACTTAACTCAATGATAAAAATTTCATAGAAATAAACACAAAGTCGTAAAAAATATATCAATTAATAGAAAACTTGAATCACTTGTGTCATACTAAGAGAGGTGTCTATTTCATTTTTAAACTGGTTCAGTTCTTTAATGTTATGGTTAGGTAAAAGCAGACTTCTTCCTAAATTATGCATTAAGATTAAAATGAACAAATTTTGGGCGGAAATAGATTTTAAAAATCATAACAAATCATTACATGAAACAAATCACATGAAACTTAGACCAATATGTGTTAGACTAGTAGGGGAATATTACTTTTAAATATAAATAATCTAATCGACTTTTCAAAACTAGCGTCTATGTTTAGATTTTCATTAAGATGTATGAATATTTATGTTGGATAATGTCCATAATTTATTATTACAAATTTAAGTTAAGTGATAGACTCCACTTAATGAACGATACAAAAATTACTCTTCGAAGTTATTGTTTGTAACAAGACTTCTAGCCAAAAATGCATTAAGATTGAATAAGCAAAATATGGACAAAAATAAATAAAAACCAATTATGCAATTTAACAAAATGATCTAAATCATATGAAACTTTGATAAACATGTGTTAGACAAGTAGTTATATGTATATAATTAAGAACTTGTTGAGTTTTCTTGAATATTGCTTTTTAATGAAAAGAATCTATTCAACTTAAAAAAAAAATAATGGCTATTTTTAGATTCTCATTAAATTTGCTTAATTGAGCATAATAGCCATTCAACAACCTGTAATTGAGTACCAGTTGTATACCTTTATCACTTTTTTAAAGTAATAAGAGTTTTTCCAAACGTATCCTCCTATTTATATATAATTACAGTTGCCATTGAAACCATTAGTTTTAATTAAACTTAAATTGTTTATTTTTGAGTACATTGGAGATTCTGTTTCTAGACACCCTAACAAACATTTTGGTACCCATGAAAGAAATCTACGGGGGTGGGGGTGTGTTAGTGGGTGCGAGGTAACCAAATTCGGTTGCCACTTTCACCATAAAATCTACATAAAGGAAGGAAGATATTATACCAGCAAATAATATTTATTTCAATTGTCTCACTTTCGCAAAAATCTGATTTTCTTCTAGAAAACAAACACACAATCAACAACTTAAACAACAAGTTACACTATTTTGAAATTACAAAAAAAAAAGTGACATGTTACAATATACAAGAAAATTGATATTTGCACCTTATTTAAATATCAAAACAGAAATAGAGAGATGCAACTGGTGGTGCATTAGCTAGCTGACAGAAGCTATGAGTAGTGATATGTAAGCTGTTTTGTTAAGGTAAAAAACGATCTTGTTTTCTGTATGAATGTCAGTAAGAACAATTGGTGGAGAACTTTGCACTCAGTACTTGCAATGTACTTCCTTTTGACAGATCATCGCTAAAGGAGATAATAAACCTTTCGTTTCAACGTGTCCAGTCAGAGCATAGAGTAAAAGTAACGCAGTGTAGTTATAAATATTTAGTTCTATTAGGTGTTTACCACTGGGAGTCTCTTTTTATCATATCAACTTGAGTCAATTTCTATTTTTATTGTTATTTTGCTAAACATTAAATAATAAGTCACAATAGTTCCATATAACATTAATAATTAATCACAATAGTTCCATATAACAGTTGTCTAATAGGATACAATATCCACCAACGGCAAACTACATATAACATCATAACATGGTTAATTATCGAACAACAATTAGACGGTAATATCTTTAAAATAACTATAAATTTTCTTTTGACAGTTATGTAAAGTGTCTACATAGACAGGTTTTCAGTATGTGTACATATCTTACCATATTCCGTCCATGTGATCTTAACCTTCAGCAACGCATATCACGTGTACCGGGTATGCTGTTATTAGTACTAACAATAAGATTAAGACGAACAATGGAATCAATTAAATTCACATGGTGAACATTATAAGTAATTCCGCAAAGTGATATAACTTAGATAATTAATACATGCAAAAAGCTGAAACATATTAACATGTTCTTCATATGACTGATGCAAACAAGAAAACGGCATTTGATAATGGCCAATATACTTTAACTGTCTGTTAGAAAAAAGGGGCTACCGACCCACACCACGAAAAAAAGACAGAACAAAAGAACACTCCAAATTGCCACTGATGTATGGATCACCGCGAGTAAATGCCCCGAGGTATCAGCTTCAAATATATCAAAGTAATTTCTAATTATTCATTATTTATCACCTCTACAAACTCCATATGTTAACATGTATGTCTAAAACTATCAGGTGACTCACTCATATTGCTAGATGGTGTTTAAAGTGTAGACGCGATTATTGATGTGTCTCATTCCTTATATCACAATATTTTTATAGCACAATAATGAAGCGTCGGTAAAGTATTTTCTCGCAAGCTGACCACTATCTTTTGATTTTTTTTAATATATTTTTATTCTAGATGTACATACGCCTTATTAGTATTAACTAGCTTATAGTATGTTTAATGTCTATAAGTTTAAGGATATGGAGGACAATGTCACAGCTGCAGAGATCATGTGTTATGTATGCATGCCTTAGGAGACCTTGGACAATGTCACATCTCTAAGTACCATGTGTAATGCCTGCATGTCGTAGGGGACCTTGGACAATATCACAGCTCTAGGTACCATGTGTATTGCCTGCATGTCTTAGGGGACCTTGGACAATGCCAAAGCTCGAGGTACCATGTGTAATGTCTACATGTCTAAGCGGACCTTGTACAATGTCATAGCTCTAGGTATCATGTGTAACGCCTGCATGTCTAAGGAGACCTTGGACAATGTCACAGCTCACGGTAAAATGTGTCACGTCTACATGTTGTAGAGAACCTTGGACAGTGTCACAGCTCTCGGTACCATGAGTAATGCCTACATATCGTACTGGACCTTGGACAAATGTCACAGCTCTAGGCACCATGTGTAATGCCCACACGTCGCAGGGGACCTTGGACATTGTCACAGCTCTCGGTACCATGTGTAATGCCTACATGTCGTAGGGAGCAATGGACAATGTCACGGCTCTAGGTACCATGTGCAATGCCTGCATGTATTAGGGGACCTTGGACAATACCACAGCTTTAGGTATTATATGTAATGTCTACATGTCTTAGGAGACCTTGGATTATGTCACAGCTCTAGGTATTATATGTAATGTCTGCATGTCTTAGGGACCTTGGACAATGTCACAGCTCAAGGTATCGTATGTAATGTCTACATGTTTTAGGAGACATTGGATAATGTATAATGTGTACTTGTCTTTGGTTGTATAACTATGCTCCGATTTATCATGTTTACCCAGGAATTGCTTTCAACATATCTGAAGGTACATATGACAAAGTCAAAGCTTTGATTGTTTAGAATGTTCCCCTGTGTATTATGTTATACCCAGGAATTATTATCTGCATGCCTAGGCTGCCTTTTGACAATTGTACATATTAAGTGAGGCTAACGACAATGCCAGATGTCATCAGCGCTAGACATAAGTTTTCTTTTTAAAATAAGAGTATTGTTGGTTATTGTCTGTTAAAACCTTTACGCTTTCTTCAAATTCGTACATTATCGTACGAATGTTGTATTGCATACTGCTG
Source organism: Sinonovacula constricta (assembly GCA_007844125.1). Classification (NCBI taxonomy): domain Eukaryota; kingdom Metazoa; phylum Mollusca; class Bivalvia; order Cardiida; family Solecurtidae; genus Sinonovacula; species Sinonovacula constricta. The sequence continues at coordinate 1,568,263 of CM017570.1, read as the reverse complement.
CATGAGGCAATTTATGTATGTGGCGTTAACACTTTAAATCGTAATATTATATGATTTATATATAACTATTCTTAAAAGAAGGAAATATTACTCATATGTATATGAGAAAAGTTTTTCGTGTTGGTTAATATGTTATATGTTAATAGAAATGGCAACTGTTAGCTGGTTAACCCCTTAGTATGACGGTTAACTGGTTACATATTCTGTTTACCCCTATGTATGTGGGTTAACTGGTTACATATTATGTTTACCCCTTAGTATGAGGGTTAACTGATTACAAATTATGTTTACCCCTTAGTATGAGGGTTAATTGGTTACATATTCTGTTTACCCCTTAGTATGAGGGTTAACTGGTTACATATTATGTTTACCCCTATGTATGTGGGTTAACTGGTTACATGTTATGTTTACACCTTAGTATGAGGGTAAACTGGTTACATATTCTGTTGACCCCTTAGTTTGATGGTTAACTGGTTACATATTCTGTTTTCCCCTTAGTATGAGGGTTAACTGGTTACATATTCTGTTTACCCCTTAGTATGAGGGTTAACTGGTTACATATTATGTTTACCCCTTAGTATGAGGGTTAACTGGTTACATATTCTGTTTTCCCCTTAGTATGAGGGTTAACTGGTTACATATTCTGTTTACCCCTTAGTATGAGGGTTAACTGGTTACATATTCTGCTCACCCCTTAGTATGAGGGTTAACTGGTTACATATTCTGTAACATGACCAGACTTAATTCTTTAGCTTTCTTCGCTCCCTTTTTATGAATTACAATCTACTAGCCTAATTTTTTTAGACGGACAACACTGGCCTTTGTCATGCCTAGACTCATATCAATAAGCATCAATGTTATGTTTTTCCCGATTTCAGTGGAGTAGTTTTATCTTTGCAATACGGTCATGTAGTATAATATGATATAACAATACAGTACATATCTGATTTGCTAATTTAGCGGTTACCTTTTGTTTTAATTTTGTAACGGCCGTCCCAGTTGTTCAAACAAACCCCAAACTAGTTGAATGCTCCCGTTAAAACATGTTTGAGGTATGTGTAAATCATACATGATTAAGATTTGGATCAAAGGTGCTTATGCAATATTAATATTCGTATGACTATTTATTTCGACGCAAGACTCTTTCGAACGCTACACAATTTACAGATCTCTTAACAATTAAGATAAACACAATGTCAGGTAGCCCACCTTTTAACGGACCTTGACATTCCGTTTACAACAGCATTAGACCCTGTCACGTTCCATTTGAGCAGACTATATTCTTGAAGATGTTCATTGTACTTTAACTCTATTGTTTTACGAAAACAATGCTGTCCACAAAACAACAACGTGATTTCAATTGAAGTGTTTTTGTCATAAGATTCTTCATTCAATTACTAGTGATAAGTTCTGTTTATATAGTTGAGCGAAAGAGGTACTTGAAACACGTTTAAGTGCCAGATATATAACTAGCAAACAGTGTTGCCTCTTTTGCTGTTAGTGAAATTAGTCATATTTAGTACTTGTGTCCTTGCATGTACATATATATTTAGTGAACACAATACGAATCGTAATCAAATAACTCACTTTTTTTTAAATTCAACTGCAAATTTGTAATTATAAATAAGTCGGTTCATAAAATTGTACCAATGTGAAAACAGACATTTAAAAAATATCACATCATTTTAACATATTTAATTTAGCAAAACCATGCTTATTTGGTTGCAATAGTGTAATTGTGCACATTATCATTCGACGGTGTTGCATAAAATGGTATTATGAAAACAATAAATATAACGTATATATACGAATTGTCTGTATACATTTAAATGTTAATTTGTTGTTTAATTTAGCACATTATCCTTAGTTTGAATCGAAAATATATTTATTATGTCATAATGGAATTACATTTACAAGCTAATGTGTGTAATACTTAAATGCGTTGAATATTGGAAAGTGACTTTATCTGACTGCACACCGTGATTACATGAAGATTGATGGGATTGGGGAAGGAAGTGGGAGGTGGGGCGGTTCTAACCGGCTGGCCACAGCCTCAGGCTGCTGTGGAGATGGGTGGGGATTAGAGCTTTATTGACCATTGATAGTGCAGTCTATGTGCATAAAGGGTAACCAATTGTTTTACGACCTCTACCTTTATGACACATATTGTTTTATACTAAACTTATCAAGTGTCCAGCTGTGATATCACAACATGGTGTTATCTTTGGTGTGTCGGGGAAATATAAAGAAAACCATTTCCAATGCCTTTAATACTCGGTCAAAAGAATATAAATTATGATAATATAAACAAACACGTAACAGTATTTAATAATTTTATGTAAACATAATGTAATGTTCTAACACCAAACTTAGTATGGATGCAATGTTAATAATGACAAGCATGCTAAACGTTTAAACTTTTGTGTGTACAATAGCTGTATATTGAGCAAAAGCTTGTCTTGATACAGACGGTTTGTGGTACTTTAAGAAAGCATGATGACTGGCCAAACTAAATTCAATGTTTAATTTAATGATTGGTTGCAAGTTATTTGCGCTTCATCCCGGAAATGCAGTTGCCAAACAAATAATGTATGTAGACGCAAACTAAAGCAACATTTAGATATTAAGGAACATCTTGAAGACGTAAAACATAAAACTTAAATTAAAAATTATAGGGATTTCGAAAGATAAAAGAACACCTTTTTGTAGAAAAAACCCTCAAAGATACATAGTTAAACTATTAAACTATATATAACATTGAGGAGATTAAAACACATTTAAAACCTACCACTTAGAAACTGGTATACATATCCTGGAAGTAATAAAACTACTTTCGAGAGACTAAAGAACACAGATGAAGAAGCAAATCATACCACTTTAGTATATAAAACAAAGTAGTTAATATATAACAATTTTAACTCTACCATTTATTAAAAAGCATTAGAAGTTATATTTTTAGAAACTTTTTATTTAATATTATCGAAGAATATATGCATAAATAGATATGAATGATCACTGCCACTGATTTCGAAGTAATACATCAGCTACGCAGGCGACTTGTGTGTACCTGCGAAAAAGCCAAGTTAACCGTATTGGACAACACCTATTCAAGGCAGTTAAAATTAAGCGAGTGTTATACATGAACAAATCCACGGTTAGTGATAGCAAATACGTAAAACGGGATTTAATAAGCTTATAAACAATAAATTTCTATTATTTATATTTGTCAAATGCGCCATTTATAAAAAATAATGACCGACGGTCACCAAACAGTAACAAGTCCCATTATTACTTTTTGACCGCATAGGTGTGTGTGTATGTATGTGTGTGTGTTTATTCATGTCCCTCTTTAGCCACATTGGTACAGACCACAATAAACACCCGATTTGAACATGCTATTATTATACAGACGCGTCCCCGTTAAACTTTAGTCTTTTCTAAAAGGCTTACACACTGCAAAGGCATTGCACGTGCTCTAATGGCGTGTCCATTGTACCCATTTATTATACAGATATGAAGTTACAAGGACCTATACTAATTATTGGCTGTTTGTAGGGTCACTTCTGAATGTATTTATTGGACATAAGAAATCTATGTCGGGAATAAATGCCTTATATTTACTCAATGTAAGCAAATACATAATCCTGTCGCTCTCCGTGATAATTCAGTATAAGCAAAACTAAATAAAGCTTTATTTTTATAGGGTAACAATCAAAGTCCGTCCCCTGTTGTTTGTAAAAAGTATCGTATGTGTGTCCCCGCTTAAAGCAGAAATATCAATGTAATTGTGTGTCCCCAATTGTACTCTATAAACCATTGTTTAAAATTAAACATTTAAAAGCAAAAATAATTTCAGCCCAATACATATGTTCTTTTCACACCTTTTTGCAATATTAGCCCAAAGGACTGAACAAATAAAGAAGTCCCCGTTTATAGTGGTTAAATACCAAATACATGAATGCGCGCGTGTGAAGTTGATCTATCGCGAGAGATATACAGTACAGTAGAAAAACATATTATCATGGAGAGAGCAACGAACGCAATTAAAGTTGTAAAGCACACCACCTCCAACAGATTAAAAAGAAATATTTAAGAAGTAAAATAAACCAACATTTAAAGAACATAGTTAATGTAGCATATTACTACCTTGGCGAGCATGTACATATGTGAAGCTATGTCAAAAAATGCTCTTTTCGAATTTACCCAGTTTGACAGCAAGCAAGCAGTTAATCAGAAAGGCATGCCGGCAGGCATATATGCACACAGTTAGGCAGCTAGAGATACAGATAGTCAGACAAACAGCCAGACATGCTTACAAGCATACAGTGGTGTTCAAATGAGACTAACGTAATCCTTTCATTTTATCACACATGTAGTTATTTTTTTTTTATTTTTTTTTTTCAATATTCCAACTGTCACATAGTTTACACATGCTTACCTTTAGTTGTCATATAAAGGATATTTTGCACGGTTTTCTTGAGAAAACATAATGCCAGGAAGTGAGAGTTTTGGAGCCCTTACAACATGCTGGACGTACAACAGTGCAAGTCAATTTGCGATTTACCATTTCCTTGTTCTAGTGCTTTTCTCTATGTATGCAGAAACAAGTCTCATGGTTTATGTCTGGACTTTAAAATAACAATATATCTTGATTAAGTTTGAATAAAACTCATGTTGTTATAATTATCAGCATTATGTTACTTTCAATACGCACAACGGAGCATCGTTGCTGGTTTTAAGTTTGCTATCTACTTAATAGTCAATTGGTTAAGGCAGTTTCCAGAATGGTTATGTCATACAATCAGCAAAAAAGAAAACACCAATTGAACAAGGCATTTACCTGAAAACGGTTTATCCGATCAGCGAAAGTAGAAACACCAATTGGTCAAGGCATTTACCTGAAACGGTTTATCCGATCAGCGAAAGTAGAAACACCAATTGGTCAAGGCATTTACCTTAAAACTGTTTATGCGATCAGCGAAATTAGAAAACACCAATTGGTCTAGGCATTAACCTGAAAACGGTTTATTCGATCAGCGAAAGTAGAAAACACCAATTTGTCAAGTCATTTACCTGAAAACGGTTTATCCGACCAGCGAAGGAGAAAACATAAATTGGTCCAGTCATATAGATTGTCTGCTTTAATTGTGTTTTTACTCAAGCACGATCTAAATTTACTGAATTAGGTTTGGAAAAAATACCCAATCAGGAAGACATGCAGTAAAATCGACTTTAATCATTCACTTTTCCAGCGTTTTTTTAAATAAAGAGATTTGCAGTGGTTAGTAAAATACACCTGCGTTTGCACCCATCAATTTACTTATTCAGTCGAAAAATATGTTGTTTTTGTCATAGCAATTTATCTGCTTTCGATTTTTTTCTTTATGAACATTTAGTTTTACATTTATATATTATATATCGGAAAGTCCGATGTATTAGACTTTCTGGTGAGGTCAACACGTAGTAAAACCAGTGCTCACCACATAGGCTCAAGTCCCGGTCGGGGTGAGAAATTTAATGGGGGGGAGGTCTCCCAGCTAATATGTGGTGCGCCAGTGGTTCTACCCAGGCATAAGTCTCCCCCACCAATAATTTGCTGAACGTCACCATAATTTATACAGTGCGATGTAACAAAATGAAAGAAAATACCATTTTGAAGCAAAGGTTTTATTGTAAGTTAATATGAGTTTAATGCATGACATCAATTAAAGATTTGTGTGATCATAGAAAGGTTGCTGGGGTCATGCCAGCCATAAAGTATGAGCATTATCCTTTTAAAATTAAGGAAACATATAATTTACTAACCCTTTACTTGCTGGAAACACCATTAGGGTGGGATATGCTTTATGTGAATGGGTTGAAGGGTGTTAAAGTGTTAATCTTATAAGTGAGCACCTATGGTCTAGTGTTTAAGACATTGGAATCCATGACCAACCACATGATGATAAAAATGTTAATATCAGTTTCCTTACATATTTTGTTAATTTGTGTCTATGCAATTAAACACAACTGTCATCTCGTTTTCATCCTGATGTATTGGCTGACTTATCTATGTTACACTTTCCTGTTGTGATTTGACCAGGAAGTATGACAAACACAACTGGTGAAGGATCACGAGATGTTAAATGCAGCAGGTTAATCTGGTGCTGCTTATGATTTTGTAAACATACTGTAGTCGGAAACAGAAACTTGAACTTCCTTATCTGCCACTAAACATACGAACAAAACTTCCGTCATAACAACACACACCCATTTTGTATGTGGGAACATTAACAAATTCAAGTGTCAAACAACTTAAAATTGAAAGACACTTGTTTATTATCAACGAACAAATCTCATTCCAAGAAATTAAACAAAGCCTGACTTATTGATTATGCAAAGTAGTATCATCATATAAATCAAGAAAATTATAAACAGGCATTAACGTCAGTTAACATCAATATCATTACTTATTACAAATCTAAAAATAATCGATTTTTTTTCATGACAGCAGATTAATTATTTTCGAAAGAGGATATGGATTTTCACTCAAGAAAAATCGCATAGATTTGATAATTTTCTTGTATTATGCTATTTTGGATAATCAGGAAGAATATATGTTGTCAAACAGCAGTCATACTTTGTCAAACAACTCTCAATTATGAAGATCATAAATGTCGTAAGCATCACGAAAATCGAGAAATAATGTTTAACCCAGCTTTCAATATATCATTTCTTTCGGACAAACTTTATCATATTATCTGTTTTGATCTTGCCCTGTAATTATTGAACAAATTTACAAATTATTTACAAAACAAAACAAAAGTAAATCACAAAAAAATAATGTCAATGTGACGTCCAATAAAAGGTGGGGCAGAGTGAAATTGTGCGTGTGCAGGACTGTGCGTTCTGCAAAGAAGTCTGTAAATGTTTAAGAGGACTGATGTTAAAAGTTGTTAGCAGATTCTTTGGTATTGAACGACTGGACCGTTATAACCAGACCTGATTCAATGGACTTTGAGTTGTTTTACGTATCAAATTCAGAAAATCACATCAGCATCAGAAGTTTGCATGAAATCGCGTGTGCAATAAGAAGCGTTGGTGAAATGAACAATTTAATTTTGCTTTTTACATAAAACAATTTGACTAATGACTATAAATTTAAAAAAGATGATCACTTGTTTTACTAAAAGAGCATTGCAGTAGTCAGCGGCATGTGCTCGCTTGTAATTTACTCTCACACATGCACTGTTTTAAGCGAACTTGTGTCATTATTAGGGTACTCACATTACATAGACCATGTTTCCTCAATGCATGTGATTTCTCTATTTCTAGAAATAAGCTTTTTGGAGGTAAAACAGAATTAAACAATTTTAAAGTCGGTATTCACGTCACGCATTCACGCAATAGTAACTCGACATTGCGTAATCAGTTTTACCAGGGTACACTTACGGAACGTCTAGAAAGAAACGCAACTTTCACAGGTATGTTAATTTCAAACATGGTCAATTAATTACGATTTACGTCACGAGAAAGAACATCGTGTGGCCACGCCGCATTCAACAGACAATTATTTCAAATACAGCCAATGAATATGTAAATTAATTATCGCTTCCACTAAAGAAATGACAGCGTGTTTACGTCTAGCCAGTCATAAAACCTACCCCAATTAACGTTATTTATAAGCGAATCACGCGCTATTCACGTCATTTACAAGTTTCACGTGATTGTTATCACGTTAAATAACTTTTCCACGATAAAGATAACTTCTTTACAGTTAGATAGACAATCTACCATGAACCTTACATCGACTCTTTGAACTAATAAAATAGTGAATACTCAGATCACTAAAATAACAGCAAGCAAACCATTCCATTCTATGTTAAAAAGACTTTGTTTATCTATTAGCGGAAGGACTCTCCACTTCAATTTTCTTCAAAGAGGAAACAACTTAAGGGCTACACCGCCAGAACAGAAAGAAACTAATTACAGAGAATATTATGGTAATATAAAAACCATCAAACGAATACAATTTATATTTTATTATATCTGATTATGATTTTAAACAAAATGAACCTTAGGTGTATAAAATTTTCAGTAGAAAAAATAATGATTGTCTGCTGAAAATAAAGTCTTTTTGTCATAACATTTATAACTAATGATAACTGAAGACATTAATGATAGCAACGAACTAAACTGTAACGACCTAAATCAGCAGGACCCATCATTGAGCAAGCACGACCCATCAATGAACACGACCCATCAATGAACACAACCCATCAATGAACACGATCCATCAATGAGCACGACCTATCAATGAGCACGACCCATCGATGATGTTAATGATAAATATTACTTATTTAACTTGCTTCAATATCGTAATGTGTTAATATTAAAACAAAAAGGTGCATTAAAGTGTGCATTAAATTGGTGATATTGTAAGTAACTTATTCAATATTATTATTATTATTATTATTATTATTGCTTATAGGATACTCTAATTTATGAATTTCTTTATTACTTTCAATGCCTGTAATACACGTTCATTTGACAAAATAAAGAATAAACAAAGTTGATTTGAATAAGTATTTTTAAATTCTTAATTCCAATGCCAGATGTTACACATTTTGTGTACACCGAGCGTAATCAGTCTTTAGTTCGATAGAACTTTAGACAATAATTAAAAAAATTAAAAGGTGACGTCAATAATAATGAACAGTGAACGTGACAAGAACTGTTACAGTATCAGCTGAAACCACTTATCAGCAGCTGATATTATAGAGATCACCATTAAATTGTTGTTATTCCGTTTATTAAATATGTAAACAAAACTAATACATGAGAAAATTATGTTTAAGAAATAAATATATAACATCAAAGATATGTTCACTTTCAGAAGTTATCACAAACGTTAATGTCAACAAGACTGACATCAGTTTCGATTCATTATTACACTCGTCTACCGAGTCAAGCATAAGGCCGACAAAGAATCCTTGTTCTTATTAGGGCAGAAAGATCGGGGCACACGAAGTTAAGAAAAAAAAAAAACCTCGTCAAATTCTATATGTAGCAGACATTGAAAAACAAATGTATATGCACCATATTAACGAGGAATGGACTCAAACATTTACTGGGCACAATAAATTTTGGGGACATTGTAACGGCCTGAGCGAGCAGAACGTATTGGCCAATGACAATACTGGAAGGAATTACAGGACGAATTTCTGAGACATTTTCTGGAACATAGAAATGTCATTGCCATAGGCATTTCCTTTTCAAAATGTCGACGTAAAACCGGATTCACAGATCCCCAAGTTGAATCCGACGTTGATTGGCTGGTTTTAAGGACACTTTCTTTAGTTTTACATTGATCAATACAACAAGATATATTCCATTTTTTTTAGATATATTAAAAAACAATACCCGTCAGTCAAAACCACATACCAATACCAAGTGTTATAAGAGAATGTTATAACTAAAATAATACGTGCAGATTTACAACAATGCACTGTCCATTATGTCAAATACGCTTTAGCAGGACTACAGTAAAAACCGCAATATGAAGAACGAACATGGTGCACGGCAATGGCAGCATAACCATATTTGCAGACACAATAGGTACCGGGAGCTCTGTCAACACAGGGAGCTATCTGGAGACACAATAGGTACCGGGAGCTCTGTCACCACAGGGAGCTATCTGAAAACACTATAGGTACCGGGAGCTGTCATCACAGGGAGCTGTCTAGAGACACAATAGTTACCGGGAGGTCTGTCAACACAGGGAGGTATGTCAACACAGGGAGCTCTGTCAACACAGGGAGCCCTGCATCTCTTAGGTTAAGCATGTAAGAATCTCTGCGAAGAAATATTATTTAAATGTCGATCTCTTTCTCGCTTCTCTCGTTTTCTGTTATTCTCCGCTCTTTCATTATTTCAATATATTGATATATATGTGCCGTTTAACAACGTACTGTGTCAAGGGATTTTAATTCAAGTTTGGGTTTTAAATGCCATCCTACAGTTTACATTCGATGTCTAATTCTCAAAGAAAAATTGCCGAGGTATTTTAGACAGCGATTTTTTTTAGAAACATCAGCATCGCCAAGGGAGACTCGATGTGCGATAGTTCGTGGTGTCTGCCGAAATGATGTTGGGTAAGTTGTGTATGAAGTTTTCATTTATGAGCTTCAAAAATAAATAAAGAATTCGGAATGAACATAGACAAAATAGTCACGTTTTTAGAAGTGTTTTTCTTCATCAGAATGTAAGGTTAACGCTTTTGGCATACCATGAAACAAGTTGAACCCACGCCAGATAACAAAAAGTGATATTTAATGCTCCGCTCCTGTTTCAGTAGAAGTCGGATAGTTGATGTATTTTTAGGACATATTTGGCTCGATAAATGTGACTATGTATTATATGCTGCTGCTGATGATGATGACTATTATGATGCTGCTGCTGAAGATGATAATGATGATGATCTCTGAAAAATTTACCGTTAGTAGAACGACCGCAACCACGTATTTTGTTCATTTTGACACAGTCAAGTCCTAAATGATAGACTATATTGGGATAGGCACTAGGTTTTAAGCAAGCAACGGTAGTTCAAGAGATGGTTAAAGGTGACAGGATAATGCGAGTAAGTGTAGTATCTGTCATATCAATTTTATGTCAATTAAACAAAAATCTACAGTCGATTTTTTTTTTATCAAAATATCACAATGCAATAGAAAATAAGATTATTGATTTAAAAATAACAACAGAAGCTTTCATTGCAATGTTACTATGACAGTATTAGTAATTAAATTACCCAATGTTTACAAGTAAAAACATCACTTCATTTAAGACCATGATCCTTTCTTTATATATAATATAATATATAATAAATATTTCACACCAAACGGAACGAAATGAACGGCGCAAAGTATAACTTTAACTTAACCAGATATCAAAGTCGTTTCCACGTGCAATGTCTGCTGGTACACTTCAAAATAAGATTAATGCATATGTGCCTTGCGTTTGTGTTGTCTCATATTGCTCATTAACTTTAATCGAAAAATCGGAAGTGAGCTCAAGATAATTCGGTGCAGAATCACAATACTTTTTATTATTGATTGATCTGTGTACAGATATTTAACATGAAGAGACACATTCTGTTAATATCGTGTTGCTGTTCTCTACTCAGTGACACATCATCAGTGAAGGAAATCCCATAAACAAATGTCGGGTTTAAATCACGGGCACATCATAGGAAAGCTGGAAGACCGATTTATATTAAGGCTTTCTACAGGGCGGGACAACAATGTGAAATGCCTAGAACTCATAGAAAAAAAGCTAAGGCTAAAGAAGTCAACTTAAGGGAATAATATGGTACATTGAAACAAAATCTTATATTTCTCTTTAAATACAAGTTCGAAACACTTGAACATGTACTGATACAAATTGAGATGAGCCACCCTTACAGCTACATTATAGTGTGCTGCCTAAAACTAAAATACTGAAACAAGGATCTATTTACCGGAAATATATATATACAGAATAAACGTTATGATAGAACTTGCATAGAGTATATAATTGCCACTCTAGTGGCATTCAAGAACGCATATTATTTCAAAAACTTATGTGCATTGCAACAACTTGATCCTTCTTCCTGTTACTGTCTTTTAATTAGCCAGATCTGAATGGGTAACACTTGGTTTCAATGGACATTACATTGCTTTGAAATGCAAACGCACCTACTTTTCAGTACAAATTAAGTGTTGTATGACGTGGGTGATAGGCTTAAATGACTATAAGAGGTTCATAGTAAATGGTACTTAAGACAATATTCACAACATAATATCAACAAGTGGTGTATCGAGTTGACAATAGGATCTTTTGAAGTGCGTTCTCTTCAAACATCATCGTTTCGTAGAAATAAATACCGACTTAGATAAACTACGTGATCTTTAAGGACCCCAATATACAGTTTATATATACTATCACTCTATACATAAATAATTTGCGACTTATTGAACATCAAAGTATTAAATAAATAAGCAAATGAATACATAAATGAACAAACAAACAAATCAATCAATCGTTGTTATAGCTCTACTTGAGAAAATATAAACAGACAAAATGCCTGTTTCAATGATGATATTAGTGATAGTAATTTGACGATGATTAAATGCTGAATTAAAAAGGATATTTAACACGATTCTACCGAAGCCCTTGAGGGACGTGTTGTTATTTCATTTGCTGTTTTGTTTTTATTACTTACATTTTATTACGTGTAACTGTAATTCTCTAAACACGCATGAGGACGGCATGAAGCGGGTCATACATTTTTACTGATTTATTTGTTATTTGTCTAAGATCATACCAGTGTTGTGCTAGTGATGATTTTGGTATGTATATGTCTCTTGTATAGGATTAGAGCATAGGTTGTCATCTCTAAAGCTAATATAAAACTTTAAAAAGCAGGAAGTGTATGCTTTTGTGATATATATGGCCTGCTAAGAATAGGTAAATCAGAAAAGGTCCTATTAACATTTCCACAGATATTTAACTTTTATCTACCCGTAGACAAAGGCAAACAAGGTAAATGTAAATGTGACAAAAACACAGAGGCGAGACATAACACACAAAAAGAAAAACCATCATTTACCGCCTTGGAACGATCAATCAGCTAAAGGGTCGACTTGTTAAGAAGAAACTTGGGTATATTCTTCACCATGTTGGCTATGTGGGATTGACCGCAAATACTCATTCTGCAGTAAAGGCCATACGTAAATGGGTTATAAAAATCTACACAAGGTTTTTATTCACTACTCAGGACTTTTTTTAAAAAGATTATTCTATTTTCTGTACAAAAAAGACAAGGCATCAACCATGTATGTAATGTGTATATTACATGCTCATTTTATGTTAAAAGCAGCAACATATTTACATTTGTTCTTGCTGGTGCCAATAACCAACGTATTAGTTTCCCTCTCTTAATCCTCGACAGTTTGACTACTGGACAAGTCACACCTTACCATGGACAGTGATTTCATAACCTCAATTCCCTGATATGACAGGCCTTCACAAGGTGTCTACTTGAGCAATACAATCAGATAAGATAACACGTCTTAATTGATTTGAATTAATTAGAGCTAGTATCATCTTTAACATAATTACTTTTTTCTAAGTCTGTCCTAATTGTCCTATTATGCACAAAATGCGTGTGTGTTAAATTGCTAATTTCTTATAGATAATGCGTGCAAAATGGTTTTGAGTGTTTATGAACGCGGTAGCATTAGACTAAATAAACTAAGGTCACTTTACCCTGGAGATGTGTTTAGTGTACTACGCTTTGGTGAATATAGATGTTTATATGGCAATTTAAAGGATTGTAAATTTTGCAAAATAAATACATATATTTGTCAAATAAAGAAATATCAGTACCGATAAGTTAACAACCAGATTAATGTGTATTGTTTAATTCTTCTTCTGCCTTAAGAAATTGTGGTATAATGATGCAACGGTAATAGGATTATGTCATGTTTCCTTTTTCATGACTACAACAATGTCACCTGTGCAATGTGGCGGTCGTAAACATATCCCCGTGCGGAAATTATTTTTCAATGACGTCACTCATTTCTTTTAACGACGTCATACGAAATCTTAGAAAACGTCAGCGCGTGTGCATATTTTATTTAAATAGATCAGTTTTCTTTCAGTTACTTGCCCCAGGAAATAGTAGGTTAGAGAAACATCTATACATAATTGTTTCAAATTAATAGTTTGAAAGCATAAATAAGGTTTCACCCTAATATAAATGTTCTTGTATCACCATAATTGCAATATTAACCCTTAATAGTGTACCTCTTTTTCCTCTTTGTTGATGATTATATTGGGATGAAAGTTAAATAGTTAAATTTTAAAAGGGCACATCAACATAATTGTGTTTTATTTTTTATTTGTGGACTATGCGATGCAATTGATTACGTACACTATGAAAGTGAGCCATAAATAACATGGTCCAGTTGATGCGAAAGGCGGAAATTTTAACTGACTACATCAATTGAAACATTTTACGAATGAACCATTAATATTTCTTATTTGCGAAACTTAAAAACAGCAATAATTTTCAAGAACACATTATTCTTGTTTAATATGTTTTTGTTTAATATTTGTTTAATTATTGAAGTAACATGGTGTCAAAGTTTATAACAATAATACTCTTAGCTTTAACTTACTTCTTTTTTACTTCTACATACAACACTGAGACAAAGGCTAGTATGAGTTGTTACGACTTACCAGTCCACACTGCCAACTGACTGTTCAAAGGCGGTAACTGTCGGGTTTTCTCTTTTTGTTAAATGACTCATCACAGGTTTGTTATTACTTTTACATTTGTCTTGCATGTGAATGCCTTTGTCCTGTACCTTTTGAAATGTTGGTATATGTTGCAATGCTCATAGGACTTTGTCACATACATATATTCTTATTAACATATAGTTTTACGATTCGCATCGTCTCCGGACAGCTGAAATACTGATGGCGGGACGACAAACCCAATAAACATAAACATATACTATTCGCTTAATATCTGCCACATGTGAAGTTTGTGGAACATAAAATGTAAGCATATTATCTTTGTCTAGTTTAATATACTATATTGGTGTCAACTAAAAGTGCTGGCCACCATTCAGATTACCATAACATGCAGCATCGTTATAATAATCACTGTTATAATATATTCATAAGCATTTAAAAATTATATTGCATATGAATCTAATCATATGACACCCTCTTAGCATCCACTTTTAGGTGTATTGGATGCTTAAGTATGCGCTGCAAGTATGTAATTTCAACCGGATTCGTCAGTTTCCCGTAGCTAGATTTATTGGTAAAAATAATGACATGTATTTGATTTGACAAATCGTATGACGCAGTTCTCGTGGAAACTTTTAAAGTAGTTTTTACCGGTATGAAGTGGTTACATACCCTGTCTTTCCTCTCTATCGTTTTAGAAAATATAAAACCTATCACAACAACAGGAAAGCTAAATAAAACATGTTTACTTGCATAAAAATATACGGATCATTGTGTTGAACTTGTTTATTCGAACATGTATTTTACATTTTCGGGTTGCTTAAAAAAAAAAAAAAATTGTTATTATGGGTGTACCATTTTACGCTGTTTTTTAAGGAATTATACCAAATTCTTGAATTTTTTTAAATCTACAAGCAAATTCTAAATCTATTATACTGTAACAGTACTTTATTTGATGATGATAGTGTTTGGTCATTACAGAGGCAACTTTAAGTTATCCGTTTGTTTTACTTATTTTACAGATTTATTACCCTTTAAGGCACAAAAATTGTCGACCATGAGTATCACAAGTGATAGTTTATTACCTTAGCTTGATTTTGATGAAAATTGCTTTAGCTTTGCCCCAGGTAGAAACATACAACTGAATCGACAACATAGACAAACGTGAAGAGAAAATGTTACACATCAAAATGATGTTTGTTGAGTGTCTTGTTTAGTACAATAATTTAAACTGTTTACAACATAAGACTGTGTATTGTAAAATCTCATTCCAAATAAAAGCAAATCATTACCAATATATTTTGCCATTTGTCCAGCCAATGCAAACATTGTTTTTAATTAATAAAGCATACTTGCACAAACCTGGCACCAAGGTCAGGGGCAGGTGTCGTGGAATCGTAACTGAATTCAATATTTGAATTATTAAGGTAGCAAGGAGAATCTTATTATTTCATGCTAGTTTTAACAATAAATAGCGTTATAACAGATTAATGGCGGTTTTACCTCATAGTGTCTTTCTCACAGTCACCTTTATTTGATTGTAAAAATCAAGTGTGTACGAACCAAGAAAGCGAACCGGTTGTATTTTCAGACAATATTATTTTATAATTTGTAATTGTTGCTAACTTTCTGTGGCATTCTGTTAATCATACAAAACACGAGTTTTTCAAAACGTTGTTCAGCTTATTATTGCCGATATGTTTCTAAGATTGGCACAGTCTCGTTTATAACCATTTATATTAATTATTTTGATGATGACCATGGTCATCGTCACCGCCATCATCATAGCATTATCATCATCAGCAGCAGCCGCAGCAGCCGCAGCAGCAGCAACTGCATTATGTCGCTAAAATAATTATAATTAATTTTACACTGAAGTTTCCAATACGGAAACATACTTGGACAAGTTCCCAGATTAGAAAAAAGATATTGGACGCGATAAATACATTTCAGTATTGGACACTTCAGTGTATAATGATCTTTTTCTTTTATATCCATTGTTCTGTTATGAACTTCATCACTTGATTTTACTTCCGTTACTACTATTTTAGATGTATAAACAACACATTCTAAAAATGTTTTGATTTATAAATTACAGAGATGTAAATAAAATTACTTTATTCAATGTCCATTTATGTCTTTTTCAGACAATATTCTGAACGACTTTTGTGTGTTTGTGTGTGTTTACAATGGAATGCTGACGGACGCTTTCGTTGTTTGTGCCGCTTGAATCGTACTATATTATTATATTTAATATGTAATTTGAAGCGCTTGAAGATACGTCGATTTCATCCAGATTCGTATTCGTTATCGTATAGTGTTTGTGTCAGAGACGATGAGATAACTGTACAATAACGTCATGTATATGAACGACTTTCCAATACAGCTACTTACCGGATGATCACGTGGTACAAATCGAATGCATTTATTAGTTAAAAGAATTGGATATAGAGTAATTAAACGTACGTTACACATCTTCGGTCATATCAAAAATAGAATATTTGTTATTTTTATCAAAAGATCTGTTTTATATAACATTTCCTTCATTCCAGATTGTTCTTTAAGTGCCGTACATAAATTTGCAGAGAAGAATGTTTAAAGATGAGAATGTTTCCAAAATTTAAGAAAATTTATTTCATTAAGCTATAAAGATAGCTTTTAAAGATTGTTTCTTACATTAATGACCCTTCATGTCAATGATAGGATACCCAAGTATATAAAGGTAACATGCATATAATGTTCGATCACTCCAATTTCCAATGCATGGTAGCAACCAAGATTTATCTCCCTAATAAAATAACACAAACTTAGCAGCAATCTCCTTGTATAAACCTTATGGCACTGGAAGTGTAGAAAAAACAGATTGGATATAAAAATTGCTAAATTTACATGTGACTGAGTAGATGCGCTTTTGTTATTACACAGACTAGTTGAACATTTTGAAAAAAATACACACATGAGCTTATGAACAAGTAATAAAACAACATTAACTGTCGACATGCCATAGACCATATAAAACGATTAACCAAAAGCACACTATTACTGAAACCATAAATTAATACTTAGCATTCTTATTTTGACGCATACATGGTAGATTAAGTCGGATCTCTTATACTGTTCTCAAACAAATACATTTACGAGTATTTTACAAGGAAATCAAACATAGACACACTATTTGAGTAAATCTTGATTTCATGTTTTCCTAGTACCGCTGTAAGGGAGATAACCTAAGTAAGATACAATATCAAAAAGATCCATTGAGTATGAATTTATCTGTTTTGCTAAAAAGGAACAGTATATTTTAATAAATATTACCCCAGCAAACCAAAATGTAAAAAGTCAATCATTCAATTTTAAGACTTATTGTTTTGTTACTAAAAATAGATCTTGGGGAATTACCTGTTTTTGCCTTAAATTGCAATTTTGATTATTTCTTTGAAGTATTTATAACAGCAGCTCAATTTTCACATAAAATTAACCTCTTGTTTTGATTTCTCTGTTATAATTTTTTTAGACACTTTCACCGTGTGGTTTTGTAGTATTAAGTCCTTAAGTATCAATATTAGTGTTACTAAAAATAGACTGCAATAGACAATTTACAGATTTTTGCTGAATATGCTTCTATTATACATGTGTCTTATTGAAATTATGGTTTAAACTTACAATACTTACTGGCATATGACATAATGTAGCAGATCAAGTGTCTATTTTCCCCGAAAAAAATCAGAAGGTCAAAGGTCAAGGTCACAAGAAGTGAAAATAACAAAATTTTACCTTTTTTCCTTACTTGAATTTGGTTTTCATTTCTGCATTCTCCCTGAATACAATGAGGTTTATATTGACCATTTAAAGGACTTTGTCAGTATCAAATCAAACCATATGGACCCGTAGTTAATAATTCAATGTTTTGTCAGAATAAAAGTAGAATACTGACTCAGTCAAAAAAGTGACTGGAAGCAAAAAATCAATTTTTTTTTCACAAATAATTTATACATTTTTATGAAATTTTAGTGTGCAAATTGTACTCAATCACTGCCTAAAATTTCAGATCTGTCACAATGGAGTAGTGAGGTTTCTTACCAAAACCCTGGTTTAGCACCCCCCCCCCCCCACCCCCACCCATTTTCTTTTGAATGCATGAACTAAGTCAGGACCATTGCGGTCTTCAATTTCCTTTGTACGTCTGCCTAGTTTTGTCTTACTCTCAGACATTTGAGATTGATGCTCTAAATTCGGTAATTTTGTTATTACTTTTTTCTGTTATAGTGTCCACAAACATCAACAAAAAAACAACAACATCAAAGTGAAATCTATATAGCCTGCCCTCGGCATCCTTGATTCAGGGCCCTAATAAAGAAAATTGCACAAGGTGGTGCTAATTATACCCTGACTCAATCGTTCAATAACCAAACGATAAAAAGTTGTGAAAGACCTGGAAAGGAAAGTATGGTAGAACTCACGATGGTAAAGAAGTGTACCAAACTATAAAATGTGTCTATGAGCCACAGGATGGCCCTCCCTTTCTTGAAATATCATTGAGCCCCAATGTGTATTACACCTGGGATATGGACCGTTACCAAGAAATTAATCAAAAGTGTGCACGAGTAAAATATAGGTTGCAGTGACCTAATTTCTGATGGGTGATGCTGTGTTACCAAGACTCATCTAGTGTTGAAATACCATTGACCTCAAAGTGTAGTATCCAAGATATGGACCTTAACCAAAGTCATTTATGCGTAAAATATAAGTTGCAGTGACCTAATTTCTAGTGGGTGGTGTCACCTTACCCAAGACACATCTAGTGGAGAAATATCATTGACCCCCAACATCTAGTATCCAAGTTATGGACCTTAACCAAGAACTAAACCAAAGTCATTCATGCATTAAATATAGGTCACAGTGACCTTATTTCTAGTGGGTGGTGTAGCCCTAACCAATACCCATCTAGCCTTACAATATCATTGAACCCCAACATCTAGTATCCGAGGAATGGATACATGAAATCTTAGTCTTACCACAATAAAATACAGTTTGTACAATTATAGACTTTAGACCGGTATATAAAGTTCCATTTGCTAATTGATATTGTTTCACAATATCTTGTGTATAAATATGAGATTTTGCTTCAAAAACATTTAAAAATGTAAGCTTAAAATTATAATATCTAAAAACCACAAAACATCTATCTCTAAATAATTTTTATAACATTTGACAATCTAATAGAGTATCAAAAGAGCAAACACAACCCCTTTATATTAGAAGATACATGTATAAAGCTTGCTACATTGCATGACAGGGAATTAAAATATTATTAATCTACAAATGCAACTTCAATGCTAAAAATCAGTTCAAAGATCCATAAAGGTAGTAATAGCAAATATTTATAGTGTTTGATCTTCAATGAACATCTCTGAAAGCCTCTGTGCTATAGCAGCTGTTAGTTTCTTGTCACTGGAGACTCTTGGTTTCCCAATAGAATTCTTAGCCGTTTGAATATCTTGGAGTCCATCTTCACCACCACGTTGCCAAATGAGTTTTAGGTGCCTCATGTTCAAGCCAGAGCCAGCAATATTCTCAGCAGAGTT
The DNA here is from genome assembly GCA_007844125.1 of Sinonovacula constricta. Lineage (NCBI taxonomy): Eukaryota > Metazoa > Mollusca > Bivalvia > Cardiida > Solecurtidae > Sinonovacula > Sinonovacula constricta. The sequence continues at coordinate 1,548,398 of CM017570.1, read as the reverse complement.
CATTTTCAATACACCTTGTGCAATAAGACAGTGAAGGCTAGGCAAATTGGATGTTTTTGCCTGGTTAAATTTTTCTTGAAGAATATGTGCATTTGGTGGATAAGAATTCTTCAGTAAGTCATCTGAATTTACTTTTGCTTTGACAAGAATTTCATGGAGCATTACTACATCGTCTACAGCATTATGAGAATTATAGTCGATTTTACATAAATGGTTGACCAAAAAAGCCTCTGAATATCGTGGTAATTTCGGGATTTTAGCTTTCATAACAGCTATAGAGTCAACACAGGCCATACAATTTTGTAGGTATTGCTCAATCATGTTACAGTTTTCAGCCGCCTTTGAGAGAACACGAAAGTCAAAGATTTTCCCATTGTGGGCTACAAGGACAGGATTTTCAAAATGATAGTGGTTCATTCAAGCAAAAAAGTCTGAAAAAGCTTGTGAAATAGAAACTGCTTGAACAGTTTTACCCTTTACAGAGAGTTTGGCTCCATCATAAACTACATAGGTAGTTGGATCTTCATCAAAATGTCAGGGCAGGTAGATCTTGATCACTTAACCAAGGCCAACACACACAGTTCAAGACTTTAACAGAAGCAAGAAGTTATTACTGTTATAGCCTTACCTGTGAGACTATCAAAACCTCTCTTTTGCCAACCATGATCAGCACAAACTGTCATTCCAAAATCAGACTGTTCCCTTAAATAGAAAATAAAATTTTAATTTATACATGAAGTTTTTACTATACAATTAATTTACTAAGGGCTATTCCAGAAAAAATCTCACCCAGGGGCAGAACGCAGCCGAAAAAAAGAGGCCTCGGTGAGGGGTCTAAATGCCTTTTGAAAGTTGTTGGTAGGGGGGAATTATTTATTGAAATGTATTAGCAGACTTGGACAAATAGATATTAGATCTGTCTGACCGAATTGTATTTTTGAGCATTTTTCTCTATTTGTTCAGCTAAAAAAATTTCAAGTTTTCTGTCTGACCGAATCAAATTTTGTCTGACACATTTGGCCACCTCTGTATTAGGCTAAGATATGAAATTCATAGGTTGGGGGGTTAATTTAAAAACAAAATCTATTGGTGGTTCCCCTAAAATTCAAGTGCGTTCTGCCCCCAGGAGATATTTTTTCTGGAATAGCCCTAACTATTTTTATTTTTGATAAGTGAACATCTACATCTCAACAGCAGCAAGACAATTGAAGCAGTGACTATTACAGTACTCAGTAACAAGAGGCTCCCAGGAGCTTAAATTGCTCCCTGACATTACTAGTAGTACAATGTAACTGATAAAATGAATAAAATTTTAAATTGCATATTTTTTGCTACACCTAGCCAATGTCACCCGCCGCCACATTAAAGTTGATAAAGTCCCATAACTCCTATAAAATTTGTCAAATCAAAATGGCGGTGCGATATGATCAACTACATATCATGATAAACAATCCTACAAAATTTCATCAAAATCCGTTGAGCAGTCTCAGAGGAGTTGCGCTCACAAAAGTGTGACGGATGGACGGACGGACGAAGACCATTACTAGGTATGTCCGTTGTTGGGGACAATAAAAGAGAAGAGCACATTGGGCTTAACATTCAAGCAAGAACAAGATATTCTTTATTTTTCACTGTGTTCAATTTATCGTGAGTGAAAAGAACCCAAAATATTGAACAATACTTTATATATGTTATACGTTTTAATTTACCCATTTTGTATCTGGACACCTGTTTCTTCAGATACTGCATCTCCAACATGTACAATTTCTTCACTATCTATATTTTGATTACTGAAAACATACCAAAATACAACATTATTTCTGACAGATAATATTTATCATTCTGAGAATAAACATTTTTTTCCATTGTTTATGCATCTTAATAAATGCAAAATATGTGTAAAAGTGTCCTGAACATAGCATACTTATTTTCATAGAAAACTTACTTCAATATGTAATCTGCTTAGGTAAATGAACAGAAATAAAGATCCTAACAACAGGTCCCTTCTTTTGTAGGTAAGACATAACAAATTTAATATCAGCATGATCAGTGTGTCTTTTTATGTCCTAATAAATGCGAAAAGAAGGAGATTTATGTAGATTATTTGTTCGATCATTCATTAAGGCTTGATATAATTATTTTACATAAATTTAGTGTACCATTTGGTTATCAGATGTTAAACTTTTTTTCAAATTTTCACGTATCAAGAGTTTGTGATAAGTAGTTGTTGAAAAACTGTTACGTAAAATTTTCTACTGTTCACAATTAATAAAGTCTGTAAACAGGAAGTAGATGAGTGACAGACCTGAAATCAAATCTCATGTTATTTGACCTCATGCTGATGCTGCACACTAAATACATATATCAAAAGGCTGTGACAAGTAGTTGCTGTGAAATGTGACAAAACTGTTATGAAAATTCTCTACCATTGACCATTAATGCCAAAAATTCACTAAGTCTTCAAACAGGAAGTAGATGAGCAACAGACCTGAAATAAAATGCCACAATATGGGACCTGATGGCAGATGCTGCATACTAAATATCAAAAGACTGTTATAACTACTTGCTGAGGAAACTGTAACAAAAGAATTTTCTCTGTATGTGCGCCCGCCGCCAGATATTTTATAACCCAAATTTTCACTGTGTGAAATCTTGCAAAAAATGACACAAATATTACCGTGGTTCTATCTGAATGTTTGTGTTGTCTTGATCCCCATGAATATCACCATCATCACCATCTAATATAGGTTGATAACTAAAAAATAAATAATATGAAAAATAAAATAATACCAAGCATTTTGAGAGTATTGAAAAATAATACATAGTTCTCAACCGGCCCATATTTCAATGTTAAAGAATAATAATTTTAGTAATAACAAGAATATAATTCCTGGGCCCCCTGATGAGTGGCAAATATTTTAAACAGAAAGTAGGCAAGTGACAGACCTATAAATGCATCCCACCATATGAGACCTCTATCTGAAGCTCCGTGCCAAATATTGAAAGCCTAACGTATAGTAGTAGCTGAAAAATTTGTTACGAAGATTTTTCCATTTTTGACTTGGATACAAAAACCAGTTCAATATCTATAAGAATTGAGAAAAAAAGTGCTGAAACTACATACATGTGGCCAGATTGGCCTTTTTATTGACACTAAATAAATACATGCATATAAATATTAAAAGAACTAGTATGGCATTACCTATCATCAAAATCAACATCAGGGGCTTTATGGACTGTCATAACTACTTCTGTTGTTGGTATTTCTGCTGGTTGAACTGTATCTCTAAATCAGAAATCAATAGTTTTATACAGTTAAAATGATGGTTCAAAAATTCCACATACTTCTTTTACTATTTTATTATTTAAATAAAAATAAAGATATTGTGAATTTTATAAAGATGGCCCTAGGTGGGATACCAAAACAATGTGAGGCCATAAAAAGATTTTGAAAATCACATTGGAAAATAGGACATACAGTTTGTTTTACCAAACCACTTTATCTGTACAGACAAACAAACATGAGTAAAGTTTTATTACTTTGATGTCAACCATCATTCCACAAGAATTAAATAACATGTAAATACATTTGTAGCAATTATTAGTAAATTTTTATAAGACCGCCATTTTTTAAAAATTTCCAATAATGAAACTTCCTGAGAAATTCTCAATTGGGCCAAACAAAAAAATATGTGTGTTTCCTATTACATGTCTGAAAAAAATAGGTAGGTAGGTTTATTTATTTTTTTTTTTTACCTAGAATAAATGGAGAGTGGAATTAAAGTTTAACAGTGCTTTAGCAAATATGGCAATACAAATGTTAGGGTAGGCATGAAAAAATAGGTAGGGTCGGGTAACAGGAAACACACATATTTTGTTGGCCTTGTTGATTTTTAATCTTAAATATATTTTGGTTTTCTTTGCTGGCTAGATAAAAAAAAAACTTGCCTTTTTTCAGCTTCAAAAGCCTCTCTCCCTCTCTGCTCCATGCTGAGATTGGCAAAATCTTCAATCATGTCCCCTGCCCTTCTTTCCATTACTTTCAAGTTCTTGTGTGAAATGTGTGGGAGGTTCAATGTTGTCAACACATTATTAACCCTTTGTGGCCCTCCTAAGGAATCTATCATTGCTGAAAGATAATAAAATTCATAATCCTATATAACAGATATTATAAAATATACAATGTATCAGTGTATATGTACAATGTACATGTATCTTGAAACATTAAAAGTTTAATCATGTTAATCATGTTAATTATCACTATCTTTAAAAACAAAGGAAACAGTCTTTGAAATTAGGCCGGACCTACTGGAAATATCCAGTTAAAATTGGTTGGGTCCAGTTAAATTTTGCATTAATTTATATTAAACATATAGGAAAAAATTAGCAAATTTGATGAAAATAGGCATTCGGTCCACCAAACTCCACTTCCTAATTTCTTTGACTGAGGAAACCATGACAAAATTAAGAAAAGAAGTTAAGACTAAGACATGCATGTACTGTATCAACAAAGGAAAAAAACTACTTGCACTATTATTTAAATTTTTTATTTGGATTTGCAACACTGACCCAGAATATGATATATATTACATGTGTGTTTTAGATTGTGGTGACCCTATATCAGTAACAATATCAAATGACAAGTACATGTATGTACAAAAATATCATGCACCAAATCTATACATGCACATATGTACATGTGTTCAGGCTATTGATGTGCATTGTGTACCTATTTTGGTTGAAGATGATAAAAATGCAATATATGTATGTCTGCAGTCTGATAAATTGCTCATAATGCTGTCATGTTAAGACCAAAAAAAAGTATGTTTCAGGTTTCATGCCTGAAAAAAAAAATACATGTGTGTGTAGGGTTGGTAGGTAGGCATTTATTTTTTTAATTACTTTTCCCTTGAGTTAATGAGGAGTTGATTTCAAGTTTAACGGTGCTTAAGCAAAAATGTCAAGAAAAAGGCTAGGGTCAGCATGACAAAATAGGGTAGGTAGGGAAAATTGAAACACATTTATTTTTTATTTGGCCTAATTCTAAAATCTAAACCAGATTATTATAAACATTAAAATTTATTTTAGATTGTTAAATGTTAAAAGATACAAAACAGAGAGTGTACATGTTAAACTTGTCTCATATTATTTATAAGGTTGGTATGTACATGTTCTAAGTTCTAACAAATGTATGTACAACATGTAAAGTAGGCTTTTTTCAGTCAGTTTTTTGTGTGATTGGTTGCCAGATGAGAATCATGAATCATGAATTTTTAGGTTTGACCTTTTTTTACATACAGAATTCATCCAAAAATCCTTTGCCTGAAATGATTTAAACTAGCCAGGGACAAGCAGGCCGGTGCTAATGTTTTGCATGCTGCTTCTTTTCGATTCTTGTACATGTACACCAAAACATTTCATGTTTATGACATTTTTATTTCATTTTCAAGACCCATCCCCTATTACAATCCTTATTGATATATATATATATACAAAAAGCATTTAATTTTTACCTGCTCCAAGCTTTGTGTTGACACTGAAGCTTGGCATCCCTTTACTGCTGGGGGTTTTATGTGTGGAACCATACGCTACTCTGTTCAGCTGCATGCATGAAGTACACTGAACGTAAATAAAAACCCCAAGTCCGCACTTCATCTCTCCTTTCACTGTCGTCATAGAAAGACAGAGTGGCCCAAGCATACAAAACTGGCAAAAACGCAGACCTTCGAGTAAAACCGACCACTCTATTAATCGTCTGCCCGATGCCCAAGATGAGGTGGTGTTGATGTTTTTGCTAGAGAAGAACTTCTCCAATCCCGGACAACATGTCGAACAGCCAGTTGACCCTTCAATGCAAACATGACAACCATAAACATAATTATGTTCTTCTTCCACATACTCATGACGTTGAACAGGCTCAGGAGGTAAAGACTTTTTCGAAAACCTTCCTCGTTTGTCGCGGACGACATCTTCCGCCATATTTGTTTACCTTAGTGCAAGTGCCCGTCAAAACAACTTTTTTTACAATTTGATTTTATTTTATCGTAATCATCATTACAAATACTTTTTAATCGCAAATACAGTTATGTTTTATTGAAATATATATTTTTTTAATCACGATACAATATTTATTAATCTACCGACGGAAACTTCCGATATGCCACAATTTTATTGACCTCGACAAACATCGGAAAAGGTTGATCACGTGGTACATTATGGTTCGGATACCTTAAAGTTGTGAGGAAAAAAAATATTTACATTTTTAAGGCCGATAAAATAGACTGACTCCAGAACAGCAATTAGTTTTCTGTTTCCAAGTAAAAAAGAATTTATTTGCTTGAATTAAAATTGTCTTAAAGATTGTATACGACAAATTTACATGCAAATACGATATAATACGTTTTCAGACATTCATCATCTTTTCACGTCGCTCAGATGTTTAGTTTGCAGAAATGCTTTTAAAATGTTTTTTTTTTTTCAAATCGTTTTTTACACACAAAAAATAATGAGATGTCGCTTAAAGTATTTTTCCAATATGTCACTTGTGTAATAGCAAACTACACTAAAGTATTATGGCATGGTTATGATGGTGTGGGTAGGTGGTGTAGTATGGGTTAGTGTGGGTGTGAGGTAGTGGTGCGGTACAACCTCCATATTGAAGTTTAAAGGCTGTGGATTAAGAGGTACACCTATATTTTGCAGGTTAAGGAGTAAATGGGCAATGTATATTGACAAACTGCACATATTTACCTGATTTCTTTCTTCCATCTTTGACATCCTTGTATACCCTGTTTAATGTCTTCCACCTTCCACTGACTTGGCCCTCTGTAAACGAATAGCCAGCCTGAGACAACTTGGCTGAAATTTTAAGCCACAACAATTCTTTTTTTAATCTTCCGGGCGTCAATCAAGTCCTTAACTTTTCTATACTCATCGAGGAGTAAAAGGGTTGGGGCTTTGTCCCATACATCTCCAACTGACTGTTCAGTCTGTTGTGGTTCAGCAGTATTGGATTCATCTGAAAAACAATAACTTCAAATTAATAGCAACCCAATGTGGGTAGAACCCTTACTGGAAAGCATTTTGATATTAATGTCTACTCTTTATCGATTTACTTTTTATATCAAATTTGACCAAGATCTACTAATCCTCAGACTACACAGGGTGATTTGTGGAGACATAAACCTGCACCACTTAAGTGGCCACAGTACTTTAAACTTAATATTATGGTAGTGTATCATTCGCTACAATTTTAGACCAAAAACAGAATAGGTAAACAAGAATGGTATGTCCTGTCTTTAAAAGCACACCATCAAACATTTTGTTTTATGAATTATGGCCAATTTTCTATTTGCCTTCTACGAACGATAGCTGTGGTTATGTATTTGATATGCCATTTGCAGCAACAATGGCCCGATGATATAACTGTATTTTGTATAGAAAATGTCCATCTGGCAGTGTTTGTGCTGTCCAGCATTTATTAAATAACCAATGACAACTATTCAAAGTATTGAGTGCAAATCACAAAAATACTTTTTAATATAGATTTTATGGTAATTCCTTTCTTCCAAGGTTATAAGTCTAAACTGCCTTGGTGAATTGATAGTTGTTATCAGACTTGACTTAAATCTTTTTTTTTTTTCCTGAAAAGAACATTACCTTTTGCTGTCTTACAAATGACTTTATCCAAGTTGTCTACGTCAATTAAAGTCACCATCAGCCATGGACTTATCTCTTCCAATGCTTCCCTTCTTTGTTCAGTCAAGTTTTCCAACACCTCTGTATATACTGTGGCACGGAATTCTCTCACTATAACAGGTACATCTGGTAATATTTTTCTCAATTATTCCCCACTTTCATAGGTAGCAACCAGGTATGAATCAAGAGTTTCCTTTCCTAGATGCTTCCAAAACCTCTGTGGCACATGCTGGGAAATAGGACCAATGCATATATCTTAAACTAAAAGCAGGTTTACATCCTTTTAGTAACACATAAAGTTGAAAGTCTATCTGACAATAAATTTATAATACATCATTACATGTAGTATTAATGGGTTTAGAGGAACTGGCCTTGGCTTCCTTTCTCCAGCTAAAATATCAATTTTCTAGTAACCCATTATTACTGATGCTACCACACATGTGTCATTCTCGTAGCACAGGAATGTTCCTCGGCATTGCTTTAGATAATTTCCCTTTACAACAATCCGCAACTAGTCGGATATTACTCGCTGTCGGAAGCCGGGGCAATATACGTAGCAAATATACTCGCTTCTTACTTTATTTGTAGTAATCAAATAAATTGTTATCGTAAACAATCAGTCAAAAGTATAATTTTTACAACATTCGCTTTCAAAACAACAAACTCACATGTTTGTAGTGAGGCCGTCGCCATCTTGGGTATAGTATAAACCTCGACCGATTCAGTTCACACCACCTAATTCGATGGAATGGGTAGCACGCTGCCAGAACACAGTTCCGACGCACTCGATTTGAGTTCTCACTTTTCTAACAGTCAGAATTTCCAATCGAGCACCCCCATGGACATTGTGCACTTTCTTCGAAGATTCAAAAAGGTTACCTACAGAAGTCACACATTCATCAGGAGTCCATCCTTTCGTTTCCTTGACATCTGTAAATGAAAGTATGGTCATTTTGTTAAACAGCAACTAGACACTTTGAAAATAGATGACCAAAGAAATGTGTACATATGATTGTGGAATCAACTGACACCAGTAATTCAGATTGCAGCTTTTTAATCAAGACAGTATTTGTTCTAAGCCTGATACAATGTTTAGGCAATGAAATAATTAGAAATATACCACTAAACATGAAAAAGAATGGGTTTATAACAACAATGTATTGATCTCAAAGACCAGATTGTTTGTTGGTTTTGTATTTACAGTTCCACACGAGACCGAGCCTCCAATGGAATGCAGCAAAACTCAACCAACAAGAAACGACCCGATCACTTAAATCAACACGCTGTTTTAATGTTCCATTTCATTTTATACATCAAATGATAAACTTTACAAAATTTCAGTGCATTAAATTCATATTAATCGACTGCTCAATGTCAAGAAGTCTTAAACAAAAAACAGAAACAGGCAGGATAAAATATTAACCTAATGGGGACTTAAAATTAAAGTTTAGGAAATACAGATAATAAATCGTATATATAAATCCATTACTAATTATATACCTCTGATACCCTCAGTAGACTCAGAACTAGGTTCCAATCTTGTTTCAGAAACACAATCATGTACTTGAGTGTCTTCAACATTTTCAGAAGTTGAAAGTTTTTGGACTGGCAAATCAGTTTCAGATTTGGAGCTGTCTCTGTACTTTCCGAAAATTCTAAAATGTAAAGTTGTTCATTGCAATCATACAAATGTTACTGAAAAATTTAAAATGGTTCAAGATTCAAATATTCTATTGCATGTAAGGCCACCGGCCCACATAAAAAATGCAACAAATTAACAATAAACATAGGTAGTGAGGATACAAATAATATCATTAAATATTATGTCTACAAATGTGTACTAAATGAGTAGTTGACAGTTGATTTTTACATTCTTCCTAACAAAAAAATCCTGTCTTTTTTCAAAAGCATAATAAAGATACATAGCAAGGTTTCGAATAATTGAATCATTTTCGTTAGACATTAAATTCCTAAATGCTAAAATATTTCTGTGTTCCAGAATAAAATGAGGCATATACATAATAAGAAGACTTTTGTTCAATGGACATATAAAAAGAAAATGAAATTCGTCTTCTAAGCCACTCTTATAATATAAACATATTCTATTCTTTCTTGCAATACCAATTAAAATGAACACCATGGTATTTATACTGATGAACAAATAGAGTTTGTCAAGATAAAATTGTGTTCTCCATATGGCACGTCATGAAGTTATATGCAAATATGTTGTGTACAGCTAAGTGTACCCTAAAAATGTTTGTGTATCACGTATTTTTTTCAAATAATTGGCTGATAATAATTACTTTGACCATGTGTTGTTTTAAATCTGACAAAAGTCAGGAATATGATTGTTCCCATTTTTTCTAAGCATAACTAGAAATTGCAATCAAGTTTTCCACTTTAACCTCAATCAGCCATTCTGATTTAAAAAAAAAAAGCACTTCACATTTATAAGGAAAATAATTAATTTATGATCAATTCAATAATTAATTTATGATCAAATCTAACTAACATTTATTTATAACATGTGCAGAGTTCCTTCACTTTCAAATGATTTTTAATATAGAAAATCCTTGCGAACTGGTAAAAAAATGGAACTGATGAACAGACTGTATTCTTTAACAAATCAATCAGATTTTATGAGAAATTATCAAACAGAGACTTAGATTACATAAATCGAATACTGCAGGAATGATACTCATTTAACTAACAGAAAAAATAATCATTCAAAAACGTGTGACAACTTCTACCTACCCGGATGTTTAAAACTCAAATCTGAAAAAAACCCAACAAGTTTGAATAACTAGATCAAAATCAATTCGAACAAAGCAAACAGAACATTTCAAATATCAAACGAAACAATGCATGCATAAACTAATCATTATAACTGGGGAATAATTTTAACTGGGGACTTACAAATTTTTCAGTTTACAAACGTTACGCGGTATCCGTAAAATATACGCGAATATGATAGTGTATTGTTGTCGACTGTATTTTACTACGGCGAGTAGTCGTACCTCTTGATCGATTTTCAATTTTCAATTTTAAATCGACCGCCGGCCGCCTCCTAATGACAACACTGAACATCCCGTCAAAGTGAAACAACTAACAGTAAGCACCTGCAGCGGGAGTTAAAACAGATACAATGAACTTATATACATACATTTTCATATTTAGTATTCGATAAGACTTCATACGCATAATGGCTCGCTTTACATGAATTCCGTGAATGCTGGTATATTAAGCTTAACTCGACGGAAACAAAGTTCTTCACTGATGGTAAAACCACGGTCAGCCATGATCTCATCTCAAGGTAAAACGTAGTCAAGAAACAAACTACTCTTGCTAATAAAGACATCACTGTCACGACCACCATGCAGCTTTGAAACAAACATTATGAATCCATTAGGAGCAATAGCCACTAAAAACTTGGCTATGTTATTGTTTTTATATGTACTCCAAGTCTGAGCAGGTGCCTTTAATTTAAAGGGCGTTGGATGAAAATTTCTGAACAATCAATGATGCAAGAATGTATCTTTAAAAGATGATAGCATTGTTCTCTGAATTGTTTCCCGTGGTAGCCATATCATCCGCCATAATGTCAAGCCATGAATTGAATATCACTCACGAGTTGTGCTGAGACATTGAGTCTTCTGACTTGATCCCGATATGTAAGTCCAAGCCTTAGGCGAACAAGTACAGTGAATAGTTGGTCAGCAATGAATAGTTTGAATGGTAACGCATAAGGAGACAATGTTGCAATTAAAGATAGCAAAACTGTCAAATTAAGTCCTGTATAAAACCGTGAATCTGAATCTGTTGTGACATTTTCTGCACTAAATTCTGAAACAGAATGTTGATTACCAGCATTTCTGTTTTTTTTTTTGTTTTTTTCGTGTAACCATAATTATGGTCAAGTTCCACTATGTCAATAGTTTGTGTAAAGGTGTCAACCATTGTAGGCCGGTTTTAGCACTTTTGTGGAAACGTAAAGCAGCATGTTGAATCACATTCATCCGTGTGTTGACCATCCTCAAATTTTGTCTGAGTCTTCACACACTTGACTCTGGGTTTACACACCGGTTGTCACTTAACTCACCTTTGGATAACAATGTGGAACATCCATGTTTTTTCTCACTAGCTAAATTAACATATTTCCGCCTTCGTCCTGGAGTAGCTGCTGTAACTGCATAGCCCATGTGAAGGACATGTATTGGATTCTCTTTCGTTGGTTTTCCATCTATGAGGTGTTTTGAGCCAACCTGTTGAATATAAATTGCACTATTTTAACAAGTTTTCCTAAGCAATGAAAAGAAAAAAACAACACAAGACCTGGGCTTTTTTTTCGAATATTTTGGGATATGACCCAAACCCCTGGAACTAAGAAATGTTGCCTCTTTTTGCCAGAAATTGTTGTGTGTTTTTTCAACTTTGGGGAATAAAATTAATTTGATAAAATTATTTGATAATCAATTTAATACTAAATTCAAGCAACACATGATTAACTAACAAGCTATTATATTTTATAAATGAAATGACGCAGGCAAGGCAGGTTTTTTGTCATAAATTTCTGTATTGATGTAAAAGGGAAATTTTCTTATCAAATTGGGGAAAAAATTATGTTTTGCCATTGGGAAGAAGACCGAATATTGGCTATGAAATAGACTGAAAAATCACAACAACATGCAGACAAAAAATAGTAAATAAAGAATGATCAAGTTTGTTCAAGATGTTCAACAATCAATCACTTCTCATGTTAATACCCGGTCTCTGGCCACTGTTTCAATAAAACATTTCCCATACCACGACTATGTGTAATTTATAGGCCCTATTTATTTGTTGTGCATATTCTCCCTAGAAAAAAATTATTTTCATATCTTCATGTGATAAGATCATGGACCCCAAAATAGAAAGATAAAGATTTACACTGATGCAGTTATTTTCAGCTGTCAATGGAGCATTTTAATAGATTGTTCAAGTGTACGAAACAGCTAGGGTACGATAGCTGGAACAATATGTATGCCACTTGCTTGTGTTTTCGAGAAAGAATTGAATTACTTTCTGTTTATAGCCTTTAGCCACAACAGACGGGTTTCCTCTTTAGCTGGTATACAATGAAATTTGTAAGGCACAAGACAAGCACAATCTTGGTGATCAACTCCGAGTTTCAAACAATGGGCAAATTTACAGTCGTGTAACTTTATTTGACTGTTCCTGCATCCAATTACGACACATTGTTTTCCACCACTTCGTTGAAAAGGCATTTCTTGCAGTTCAGTATTTAGATCACAACACTAATGTCTATAAAACGAAACAGAGTGGATAAATATCGACAGATCGGCTGGTTGTGTTATTTTTCTACAGTACCGTAATGTCGAACCGGAGAATATTCATGGGAGGAGTGATTCGGGCGTTATCGATTCCTTGGATTGTCTATACTGAAACCGTACGGACGGTAAAATGCCGCCCAATTCAACTGGGGTGCGTTCAGTATTGCAAACCTTAGCGTTACGTTTCGCTACGGTTTAAAACTGTTTGTATTTTTAGCACGCTGGACAGACCGTATTGCCTCGGTTCGCAAACGTTATCTTGGAGGTAGTGTGCGAAGCAAAACAAGATGGCTGCCAGGTGAATGTTTACTTTTGATTCGCTAGAATTAGTGGAAATAACTTCAATTACAGTTAGTTTTCAGCTACAAAACTATATGTAAATGTCATATATTATGCGGAATTATGCAGGATACGTTTTCCTGACAGTTCTAATTACGTGATTGGCCGGTATACGTAAACACACGTTAAAAATGCCAGAAAACTTGCATCGGTGCTTTTTCATTGCATAGATGAAACTTATAAAATAATAAATGCAAATAAGGAAACTTGTCTACTTATTTCTTCCTTTTTTGCCAGTGTAGTTTCAATTCTTTCATAAATGCACTTCTTTGTTTTTCTTAACATTAATGATTTTTTTAATTGTCATTGTAATTGATCCATTTAAAAACATTATTGTTTAATTACAGTGAACCAGTGGGTTTAAATCCATTAAACACCTTTTTGAATGGGACAGAGAAGAAGGAGCATGTGGAGGGGCAATTCTGATAAACTGTAAGAGGTATTTTTCATGCTTGTGCTCACGTGTGATGCACCTATTATTTTGATTCATACATGAGCCAGTGGTTCTACCCAGCCATTTGTCTAGTGTCCTTCTCCACTAAAATAGATTGACGTTACTTTTACAACATATTGTATATATCTTTACAAGATGATGCAAATCCATTTTCATTTTAAGTCAAATCACTATTGACACATGAATGGTTATATTCGTGGCTTTTTTACATATATTTTTACGATATTTTTCAAATCTTTATAGTCTTGGTTATGCAGATTATCGATTATAACAACTGGAGCTGCACAGAACCGAACCTCGGATTCCTTTTTCAAACAATCTATGAACATGAAAAGTGTTGAAATATGCATTTATAAGATAAATATTTTAACAATAATGTGTATTTGAAATTTTTTAACACAAAGCCAGGGACCCTCCATAACACTCCTGCTTCTTTCATAAATACAGTAAATATGCATACACAAAATTGGGAATAGTTATTCCATTTTGATAAAATGTCATTAATTTATTTTTTTTTTCTTTTTCTGGGGAGAGATGTTAACGTATTAGTTTACTATTTCACCCCTAGAAATGCCAATAATAAAACAGTATGCAGTTGTTTGTTTATTGGGTTTATCGTCCCACCAATAGTATTTCAGTTATCTGGAGACGATGTCCACTTGAAGCAGATATAGTGCTGCCTTCACTGTGTATAGCATGCCGCGAACACCTGGTATGATACCACACCCAGTCACATTATCCTGACACCGGGCCAACCAGTCGTGGAACTACCCTTATATTTGCTTGAGCGTAAGCAAGGGAGTTATACCACTACCATTTTAACGACTTAGGTATGTCGCGGCCCGGGATCGAACCCGGGGCCTCCCGTACCATTGAGCCGACGCTCTACCGATTGCGCTACCAGGTCCGGTCGCAAAGAAAGTTTCTCGCGACGCAAGAATAATGATGGTTCATTGGCTTCAACGTAAAGGCTCTGCACTGGTGAGGTCCTGAACGCCCATAGTGCTAGAAGAAGTCCCTCAGAGGACCGGATGCCTCGGAAAAGTTCATTATATATTAACATGTCATTAACAAGATAAAGAATCCAATTATAAGATACGATCTTTTCGCGTCAAAATATCTATTTGTAAATTAAGGCTATTTCAATTACAAAATAACACCTGCGTCTCTTTTTCTTTTTCGAGTGACTCTCATTTTTTTTTTTTGCTTCTTTTACCTATTTGTATATGAATAACGGTTGATACCAGATTCGTTTATCCACATATTGCTACTTCTATTTTATTAGTGGCATAAAACCGATCGCTAGGTCATGTACATATTTAGAAGGAGGAGAATACATTTGTTCTATTAAAATACAGTTTCCGGATTCCGAATGTTTGAGATGCCGCAATTTTCACTAAACCCTATTTTCAACAAATCACAATTTGAGATGCTCTTTCGACATCTTGCTCCTTCGACATCGTGCTTTACGTTTGGGAATTTTATCTTGCAATCGTGAAGTGTTTTGTATTAATTATGTGCATGTTCGCTCTGTTGGAGTGTACATTTGCTACTTCAGTATTACAAGATTGAATCTGCCACGCAACAGAAATGTGTGTGATTGAATACAGCGAAAGCGGGACTTATTTATTTACACATGAAAATGCTGTTAGTACAAGAGTAGTAATAAAACCACGGTTCCCATACTCGGTGCTATTAATAAGTGAACTGCCAAATTTAGTGATTATTGAAATATCAGAGGAAGCCATAAGCTGTAAGATAGAGGAGTGCGGAGTCCATGTAGTGGAGTGGTTATAACCAGTCCACTTACGCAGGCCAGCGTCATCTGCTGTGATCGGAGTTCAATAGTAAAGTTAAATAATTTGTTCAAACTAAACACTAATCGTCTAGTCGGCTTGAAAACAATTTAACGATCTGCATTCTCGATAAATGACATGTCAGCGGTTCATTATATATATATATATATACCATTAACGTAAAAGGGGATGCCGTCTGTGTGTAGGTTGGTGTTTTATTTCTTAACAAAAGAACACGTGCATTCGATAAATGACATTTTAGCAGCTCATTATATGACGTCAGCCTTTAGCAATGTGGTTGAGTGCTTGACCTTTTGATCTGAAGGTCATGGGCTCGAAAGAAGTGTGCTTCATTGTAAGAATCTATTTGCAGCTTTGTTTATTTTTTTTCTAGGATCCCACAACCATCGCTCTATCAACTTCATCAACAACCATCCCTTCAAGTTCACCTATGACTGCTGCTTCCATGAGCACCCATTTATTAGAAACAACAAAAACTACCTCTACAAAGAAGTGTTATCATCAGCAGTGGTTTCAAAAGCAGGAGTTTCATCCAGCAGACCTACAGACATGTATATGGAAACAAAGTTGGTGAAGGCTTAAACCATCCTCAAATTTATACCACTGGTAATGAAAGAGCAATATACATATATTTAATGCCTGTTTCACCTTTCTTCAACTTTCTGTTTCTAGCTATATTGATTTTATATATAAAAAGCAAAAAATATATTGTTCCACCACTACCACCCAGTAGGTCTCAGCATGAGTTGAGTGAAATGTTAACTATTCCCACTATATCACAGAACAGTTTTGAATCTGATGACACATATGAAGAATTATTTGCAAGACCTGAAAAGGCAACCTCTTCAAGTTAAAAATAAAGTACTAAATAGATAAGTACTTTTTAAGAAACATACATAGGATTATAAGTGTTCATACTCAATAAGAATTAATATGAATACCTTGCTTAAATAGGTACAGAGAATGATTGCCCTCATGCAAACATTCTTCTTATGAATATGTTCGCTTCAGGTATGTGCTATGTGTCGATACACTGTAATACAATATGGTTGACTGTCAGTGGTTCCTGGCACGGAACACATACAGGTTGAACTTCTCTTTTTAAAAGATACGACTGAGTTAATCTAGTATGTCCAATGCGACAGCGGTAAAGAGCTACGTCTTCTCGTCGACTTTCTTTGCAAGCAGAGACATACCACACTGCAGGAGGGTCTGTTGTCAGGTTGATCTGGGTCCAGACTATCTAGCCGGGCTCACACATATTGCCACAGAGGATGTAGAACACGATATATTTGACCCCTACAATGGACAATTTAATGTACATCAGATGGCCCCCGGCGAATATTTCAGTTATGGAACCAAATACGACAGCGCAACCATATTGAAACCAAACTTTGCATGGCAAAGATTGAGGATTTCCACTCTTCCACTGATTTGTGCGGTGATGCAGTTATGTCGGTGGTGAACAATTTTTTCAAATTTAGAAGTTGGTCGGATTGTGCTTTGCGTGTTATTTCAATAAGTAGGGATCCGTTTCTCAATTTTTTGACAGATTTAGGTTCGCCAATGATACCTTTCAGTGCTTTTTCAATAACGAATGGAGACATTTTTGATAACGGTTCAAAGTCTTCGTCTGCGGTTAGTACAATGAATTTTGGAAAATTGTCAATTATTTGTTCTTCATCAGAGTCAGTTTCGAGGATGTTCGGTCGAGGTCGTTTCAAAATGTTGGAGGCCATGAGAAAAAATAAGAAGAAATTCAACACCTGTGTTCCCCACCCACCACGGAGTCCAACAAGGGGACGCTTATACGGAGTGAGTCTCCTACTCCAAGCGCCAGGGTTACACAACTGATATACTCGAAAGGGTAAAGTGTGAAGGGACTTAAATACCTCTCGATTAACCCATAAGCCACCGCCTTCTAGGTTAAGTTATAGAAGAATGTTAAGAAGAATCAAGCCCGGTTTGTATCAGAGAAGAATTGATACGTATTGATAGAAAAGGGTAGAAGTAGATTAACCTAGGGCTCGGCGTGACCAGCCGATTGATCGTACCGGGTCCATACGACCACCCGTCTACACCGAATACGGGGTCAAGACGGTGTGTTACACCCCACGGGTGACTACGGATATACCGTACGCCAATCCCGTGGGTGCTCAACCGCCAGAATCCCCATCTCCGGTTTCACGGGATGCCATGCACGGCAAACGCATGGTCCATTTTCGGCGGAGTTTTACCGCTCTGCATGAATACAGCCGGCGTATTCTAGGACCCAGCCGGCAGGGCCTGTGTTCATATGTTTTGAACGATAACATATAAGAAAATCGTCCACATAAAGTGAACAATCGACTCCTGGATTAAGAGTTTTTACAATGTTATTTATTTTGATGTTAAAGAGAGTAACAGATAATTTTTTTCCCTGAGGGACACATTGTTCCTGTTTATAAACAGAAGACAAGGTAGACCCAATTTTAACTTGGAAGTTTCTGTCAGAAAGAAAACTGTTAATAAATGTTGGTAAACGACCCTTGAGACCAAGGTCACCTAGATCCTTTAAAATCCCATGTTTCCATGTTGTATCGTATGCCTTTTCAAGATCAAAGAACACCGCTACTAGGTGTTCTTTCTTGATAAAGGCATCACGGATAAAAGTTTCAAAACGAACGAGATGATCTAGTGTACTTCGTTGGTTTCTGAATCCACTTTGGAATTCTGTTAATAGATTGTTTGATTCAAGATACCAAACGAGTCTTGTATTAATCATACGTTCTAGTGTTTTACAAATACAACTTGTCAAAGCTATGGGTCTATAACTTGTAGGATCGGTTGGATTCTTACCTTGTTTAGGTATTGGAATAACGAAAGCATTTTTCCATGAATCTGGAACATCTCCAGAAAACCAGATTTCGTTATATATAGATAAAAGTAACTTTAAGGAAGTATGAGGTAAATGTTTCAAAAATTGATAAGGAATATCATCAGGGCCAGCAGCGGTATCATGCGATTTATTAAGTGCTTCTCTTAGCTCTTTTAAAGAAAATGGTTGATTATAATTTTCGCTATTGTTTGATTTAAAGATTATTTTATGTTTTTCCTCACGTTGTTTTATATTTTGGAATTCTTTGGAATAATTTCCGGATGAAGAATTTTGTGCAAAACCTTTAGCAAGAGTATCTGAAATATCTTTCTTGTTTGTTATAATCGAATCACTAATTTTTAAATGATTAACTGTATTAGAAGAAACATTTTTAACTGTTGTTTTACTGGTTATACCAGAGACAAATTTCTGTCATGATTTTCTTTTGGCTTGTTTAATTATTTTTCGGCTTTTAGCCCTTTCATTTCTGAAATTATTTAAATTTGCACTAGTAGGTCTAATATTAATTTTTTTTAAGTGCAGCTCTACGTTTCCTTATTGCCCTTTTACATTCATCGTTAAACCAAGGTTTGTTACGCTTTGACTTTGCCGTGGTCTTAGGGATACATTTTTCCGCTATGCTATGTAGAAGTTTTGAGAATGAGTGAATTTTATCATCAGCATTCTCAAAGGTTGAAGTATTCAATTCTTTACAAAATATTGAGAATAATTCCCAATTTGCTCTGTTCATTCGCCAAAAGGTATTTTTGTCATTTAAATTGACAGTTTCATTATTTAGTATTATGGGGAAGTGATCACTTCCACATAGATCATCATGAACATCCCAACTATAATCAAGATATAACGAGGGGTGACATAAAGTAAGATCACGGGCGGAATAGTGCCCTGTAGCGGGATGCAAGTAAGTTGCCTTTTTATTGTTCATAAGGCAGATATCATTTTGGGATATAAAGTCTTCTAATGTTTTACCCATATTGTTGTAATCAGAACATCCCCATAGCGGGTTATGTCCGTTAAAATCTCCAACAAGAATATAAGGGGTTGGTAATTGATTAACCAGATCATCTAGTTTTGACTTATTAATATCCGAACTTGGTGGAATATAAACAGAGCAAACGGTTACTACTTTATGAACTGTTACTCGAATGGCAACAGCCTGTATATCAGTGTTAAGGTTAATAACTGAATGAGGTAGTTTGGAGTTGACAAGAATTGTCGATCCTCCAGACGCCCTATCACACTGTGAATGAATACGATTATACGAATTATAATCTTGAAATGTTAAGGTATCATTTTCTTTCAGGAATGTTTCCTGCAAGCTTAGCGGGGCTTAAAGTAGTAAGTAAAAGTAAAATTTCATTAAAATTGGCCTTAAGACCACGACAGTTCCAATTTTATTGTTCATGGGAAATTTTAATTTATAAACCTATTTAGGCGCCTTAACGGGTGACCTTGATGGTTTGACTGGTGGAGACTCTGTCTCCATCAGACAATCAAATCTGTTAACAGAGTTGGACCTGACAACTCTATTATCTTGGGAATTCGGAGGACTGGATCCTCCAGTTTTCTCTGAAGAGCTACCAGCTTCCTGTGAAGCCTTGGCAGCTCTTCCGGCAGCTCTCCTTTCTGCTTTTGATAGCTTAGCAGGTGGACTAGAAGGTGTCAACGTTTCAGTAGACGGTTGAGAAGATTGGGTAGACGTAGATGGTTTAGGTTGGATAGACTGTTTAGTTTGTTTTACAGAAGATTCAGTTGTCTTGTTTATATTGATAGATGACTCTGTAACCTTGTATTTTGTTGGTACAATAATTTTCTCAGATACTTGGTCACCTGAGGGAGTTTCATACTGTGTTGAGCTGTCATGGCAGACCGACTTGTTCGATTTTGTCACTGCAGCGTAAGAAGTTTTAGACGATGTATTGTCTTTTGCCAATTTACGTGCTTCTGGAAAAGATACATTTAAGGTATATTTAATTTTTAGTACCTCTTTCTCAAATTTCAAGGTGGGACATTCTGTGGTCCAGAGCAATTTTGACACTTCGGTTCTGCCTGACACTCAACATTTGGGGTGTTGGCGTGTTCTCCACATCGTCCGCAAATCATTGTATTTGTTCACGATGACTCGTGGTGACCAAATTTCTGGCAATCGAAACACCGTAACGGATTCAGAATATAAATCTGAACTTTGACATTAAGATATCCTACCTTAATAGTGGTGGGGAGTTTAGGGTTGTTAAATGTTAGGACAAGTGTATTGGTAGGTATTCTCTGTCCTGCCTTCAAGAAGGAGAATCTTCTGACACCACTCATACCTTGTGGTGTGAGCTCTGTCAGGATTTCCTCTTCTGGAAGTCCCGACAGGTCGGGGCAACGAATAACACTTTTCGAAAAGTTAAGAGATGAATGTGGAAAGGTTTTTACTTTGAGTGAACAGAATTCTTTAAGTTTTAAAATTTTGTCGGAAATTGGTTTTCTGTTCGTTTCAATGAGAAGGCTGTCATTTTTAGTTTTTTTAATAGAGTCAACTGTTCCAATTAGTCCTTTGAATGTTTTTTTCAATTATGAATGGTGAAACTTTAGTTATTGGTGTTTTTTCAATTGATTGTATTACAAGGAAACGAGGGAAATTTTGGTTTTGTCTGAATCTTCTGAAGATATTGATGGTATCGGTTCATAACATTTGCGTTTTGAAGCCATGAAGTAATGTAATAAGTTTCGACACTCTGGGTCACCACCCGCCTCGGAGCCCAACAAGGGGACGTTGACATGGAGTGGGTATCCGACCTCCCTACGCCAGTGATATCAGAGTGCTATACTCCGACATAGATTACAGAAAGTAATGATGCCAGATTAATCCGTATTGTCAGTTGTCCAATAGATTTAAGTACAAAGAAGACAATAAGAGGGACAGGGTTGCGTTACACGGTATATTATAAGGGAATAAGTAGAAACATGAGTGGAAAGTAGGAGGACAAAGTAAGATGTATACAATAGGGAAATATAAGTAATCCATGAACAACGCGACAACGCGACTAGCCGATTGGTTATACCGGATCAATATAACCGCCCGTCTACTCCGTAACTCAGGGCCAAAATGGTGTATTGGTCAGTTTTGGCATAATTGCCAGCCTCCACTAACCTCAACCATCAGGATCCCGTCATCAGGGAGACGCTGGGTCGCCACCCATGGCAAACAGGTGGGCTACCTTTGGAGGGTTTTTACCCCGCTACAGGTAGCGGCAGCCGGAGAATTCTATGCCCCTTTCGGCAGGGCCATATTGTAGGAAGGTCTTCCAGCTGACATGCATGCACCGGTGGTTCTACCTGGACATTTGTTTGGGGGTCTTCCTCCACCAAAATAGCTGGAATTAGCTATAATGATCATAATTGGTTGCTGCAATGTATTTCAAAAGCGAACAACAAAACAGTTTAGCTCTAACTGTTCATGTGATTGTTTTGACAAGTATAATAAAAATCTGCTTACAAAGCAAGTTATTATGTAGTTTGTACTTATTGCATTTTTTATCTTGTGCACGCTTTTGCACAAAAAGCTCATTTTTTGTCAAAGCATAAGCTTATAAGATTGTCCTTACCGGTATTATGTAAGTTGTGTTTATAAATTACACTGACACGTTAATTGTGATATTGGTGACACTCAGTTAAAGTTGAACTTGACCACCCAAAGAAAGGACCAAAGAGTTACATGATCGTGACATATGTGAACATATTAAACCATATTACAACCATCACATACCTTGCGTCTTATATGTATCATGAATGTACTTTATAGCATGTGTAAACATTTAAATAAAGATTTTGTTGGCAAGCAGCTGTCTATCATAGCGAGTAAGTGTGCCAATATCCTTTTTATAGAAGTTTTAATGATTGGATAAAGCTTTATTTCTCTTACTGAATAAACTAAATATATACATCTATACCTTCTACATGGAAATCTTGCTGCGCAGATTATATCAGGGAACATCTGTGTGTATTTACATCATTTATACAGCTCAAGAGCTTTCACCTTTTTATGCATTTGCTGTACCTATGCTACATAAAAAAAGAAAACAGGGAAACATTTGTATTACAGAGAATAGCTTATTGTTGTTACCATTTATAGGTAAGTCAGCATGATTGTTTGAACAAAGTGAACTACATTTTGCATATTTTATTTATAAAAAAAAAAAAATGAAACAGAAAAAAGAAAAACCATAAATACAAAATTATATAGAATTTGTGATTATTTTTTATTTAAATTAACTATTACATTTATTGTTTAAATAGTATAGAAGAGGAGCCCCATCTCATAGTGGAAGAGTCACTGATTTGTAACTCCTCCGACTGCTAAGCCTTACACTGCAATAATGTGGGAAGATATTACATTTGACATGCAGTTCTACCCAGACATTTGTTTGAGGTTGTACTCCACCAAAATAGCTGGATGTTGCTATAAAATGCTATATATACTGACTATTCATTTATTGTTTTCGTAAATTATACTTCATGTATATACTGGATATTCAGTGAGTGCCATTTAAATTTTGTAAAATAATGCATTTCACAAGTTTATATTCTATGAGTACAAAGTAAATATTTATAATATAAAAATATATTAATAAGATTCCATCTGTTTTTTTTTTCAGAATGTGAACCAGCTTACAGGAGGAGGAAAGACACAGCCAGGTAGACAAAAGAATGTGTCATTGAAGAAGTCACTGCACTTATGGCGCCACTTAGTAAATAATGGTAACTGCAAAAACCTTAAAGATAGATTATGGACCATTTGGGCAAGGCTGCATTCTGATCAAAATGAGAAATTCAAAGAACAAAAGGAAAAGACTTCAAACATTTTTCTTAAGAAATCAACATGCTAAGCCTCAACATTCTTCCCCTTCAATAAGCTCTTTTCATGTTGAAAAAGAAAGAAAAATGTTTGCATGAAGGATACCAAGAAGACATATTGCGTATGTAGAAAGGAATGGGATGAAAAAGAAGGATGCATGGTTGAATGTGAGAATGTTTGTTTGTTTATTGGGTTTATCGTCCCACCAACCGTATTTCAGTTATCTGGAGACGGTTTTGGTGAATGGTATCATTACAAATGTATTCTTAAACATGATGTCAGCATTAATAAGTATTTTGCAATAGAAAAGTATGTTCGCTTTTATCTGTGGTTTAGGGCATTGCAAATTTAGAGAAGGTGTGCTAATTGTTAAGGGGACCAGATATGAACTATGCAATCAAATTGAACTAAGTTTTAGGCAGTGGACACACTTAGCACCCACTGTAAGAAACACACCACAGTCTGTAACAAACAGTGTTGTTGACCAGTCAATAAGATTAGGGCCATGTAGGTCTAGTCCCAAGTATATACAGTCAAAATTCGTTCATCTAGCTATGGTTGAATTATATACCGATGTGTATTTTAAGCGGTTTTACCGATAATACTAGGACTAAGAGGGTAAAGCTATATGTCAATTTAATTTTATACTAAACATATAGTGCTCCTAGGTTTTATACATCATGCCAATAATACGTACGTGTTATAATATAGATAACTTACCTGAGAAATATAATAAATCCGTATAAACAAGAACGAAATAAAATAAAAGTCCGTTTAAACGATATTTGAAAGAGAACGATGTAAATGGATCGATTATAGAGAGTCTTTGCGCATATATATATATACTGATTTCGAGTGCGTACTTGAACGTCAAGTGCTACGCGTAAAAAAACGCTGACGTTGATTGGATCTCTTCAAAATAACCGACATTTTCGATCAGCGTACGTACTTAACGAACTCATTCCTTGGCTCCTTTTGAAAATAACTGTCTTTTTCTAAGTAGCGTCGGTACTCAACCTCGTGATAAGCGTGACGTCAATCCCCACTTTACGTACTTAACGTTCGCCCATTTTCATTGACCGATTTAAACTAAGTATCCCCACTCGACGTTTCCGTCGCGTGATCGCGTGACGTCAATACCCACTTCAAGAGGGAGTGACCCTCTTAAGTATGACTCATACCCGCGTGACATCGCGTGAAGTTGAGACGTCAATACCCACTTATAAACCACTTAAGTCATTTCCGGTAAATCCCACAAAGTGGCGGGATTGTAGTTATATCTTAAATATGGTCTGTCGAGATAATCGGCGAAGCATTCGTAAATTCACTGATACTTGTTAACAAGCGGATGGTAAAGATAAAATCGATAGAGCCCACTTATTCTATAATTAGTTTCTCTTACCTACAAAATGGTGGGGGTCGTACAATTTTCGCTACGTTCAGACAGGTTTATGGTCAGCACAGGTATGGCGTACATTTAGGGTCTTTATTGCATTACCCTGTATTATGCTAAAACAATCAGCATCTTGCTTAAACTTTTAGGATGATACAGGGTCATGACAATTGTTTTTTTAGACTCATGCTAAAACCATGAGTATTATGATGCAACAGGCTTAAAGATACTTTCGACCTTTTGGTGCGGAGTTGCACGACCCTGCATTAGAAAACTGCAATTTAAGTATCAGTCTAAATCTTTTAGCATGAGTCTGGAAATAAAATGCATGATACAGGGTCACGCAAATTCTGATTGGTCGTTTCAGCATGATGGTGGACTATATTGCATGACCCAGGGTCGTGTAAAATACGATTTGTTCGTTTAAGCATGAGGCTAAATAAGAGTTGCACTACCCAGGGTCTTGCTAATTCCGATTGGTCGGTTTTAGCATGATGCTAAAAGATTAATGCACTACCCTGGGTCATGCAAATTCCGATTGGTCGGTTTTAGCATGATGCTAAAAGATTAATGCACTACCCTGGGTCATGCAAATTTCGATTGGTCGGTTTTAGCATGATGCTAAAAGATGAACGCACTATCCTGGGTCATGCAAATTCCGATTGGTCGGTTTTAGCATGATGCTAAACGATTAATGCACTACCCAGGGTCTTGCTAATTCCGATTGGTCAGTTTTAGCATGAGGCTAATTATGGCGTATATTTAGTTTGACAATGTTATACTGCAACTTTAATTTAAATCATCCATGAAATATTTATTATTTAACATAAATACAGTTTACAAGGTAAATGTGACAACAAAAATCACCTTACCTTAACAGTGTAGGCAAACCCATCACTGCTTAAAAGTTTACGTCCGCCGCGTTTACTGCCCAACGCCACCTCTGTGAATTCCAGTTGGATGTCTTCTGGAACATCGTCATCCAGTTCTGCATCCTGCATTGTCCTGTACCATTTGTAATATATATATTAATATTATATATTTTCATTTATCCCGCATTGTCCTGTACCATTTGTAATATATATTAATATTATATATTTTCATTCATCCTGCATTGTCCTGTACCATTTTTAATACATATGAATATTATATATTTTCATTCATCCCGCATTGTCCTGTATAATATTCATGTACTTGTATAATAAACATTGTTTTAATAAATATGTTGTTTTATATATTACCATTTAGGTTGTCATCCTACGTATGCATATGGTGCATAAATTACCATGTTTGAATATAATACTCACTCTTCAAGGATCTCTGTCACTGGAGAGATGTCTCCTGTAACTCTGAAGGATTCGTCTGGAATCTGTTCTGGCACATGATCTTCATCATCAGGCATCATCTCGGTTGCCGATTTCTCTTTCTCTTGCACTGATTTACGCGCTTCTGGAAATGAGATATTGAGGGTGTATTTAATTTTAAGCACCTCTTTCTCGAATGTCCAAGTTGGACAATCTCTGGACCTACTTTCGTGAGGTCCAGAGCAATTTGGACACTTCGATTCGGCTTCACAATTAAAGTTTGGGGCGTGAGCGGGTTCACTGCATCGTCCGCAGATGGTATCATTTGTACAATTAGACTCATAGTGACCAAATTTCTGACAATCAAAACAACGTAATGGATTTTTTTGGAATGTAGACTTGAATTCTGACCAGAAGATAACCGATTTTGATTGTGATTTCAGACGACGCCTTTATTATTGTTGCTATTGTTTACCTGTTTACCCGCTGTCGCATTGGACATACTAGATTGACTCTTTCATATCTCTTGAAAAGAGAAGTTCAACCTGTATGTGTTCCTTGCCAGGAACCACTGACAGTCAACCATATTTTATTTCAGTGTATCGACACAGACCACATACGGTCGAAATATTTTAATGTCCATAACATGTACGAACTATTTAGGACAGTGTCGGATTCTAAACTTGTTTGCTTCTTGAACGAGATTGGTATTCTTAGTAAGCTATATTTTTTTAAACTGTTTATTTACCAATCGTCATACATTTTAAACCGTTTTATGTGTTGACCTGTTTTCAATTATTATTTATTTTTTTACCTGATAGTTAATATATTTTTCTATATTTTACATGCGTAGTTTGGTTTTAACCTGATTACGCTTTATTCACATTTAACTTTGTATTCGGCGCCGTATGACCTATTAAGTGTCGGTGTGCCGTAAAACCCAAATAAATAAACAAAGAAATAAATTTACCTGTTTACACGGTTACACACAAGAACGTCTGCTAAAAGAACACATTCCTCATTGTTCCCCACACAGTGCTCAGCTGACGAAATTACCTCGTCCTGGCAAACATATTATGACGTTTAAAGAATACCACAGGACGTTACCTGTTAGCTTCGTGATCTATGCCGATTTTG
This sequence comes from Sinonovacula constricta, assembly GCA_007844125.1. NCBI lineage: Eukaryota > Metazoa > Mollusca > Bivalvia > Cardiida > Solecurtidae > Sinonovacula > Sinonovacula constricta. The sequence goes on along the minus strand of CM017570.1, from coordinate 1,521,205 downwards.
AAACCGTTAATATTAAAGTCTCCACGTGTGAACGAAACACTTGACATTGTAGCACAACTACAACTACGGAGCTGCAAGTATGTGGCTTTGGATTAAGTTCTTGGTATAAATCTTTGTTTCGTGTTCATACAAGTGTTTACAACATATTATTTTGCATTATTTTCCGGTTTAAGGTTCTGTGTCAAACTCTTTCTCGGCGGCTTGCGGATCGGGAGGTCGAGGGTTCAATCCCCGGCCGGGTCAAACCAAAGACTTTAAAGTTGGTAGAAGTGGCTTCCCTCCTAACGCTCGGGGCTAAGGGGACAGCATTACGCCTGACTCGTCGGTGTCAGTATAATGGACCGGCCAGGTTCAGTCCCTGGGCACCTCATAAGTGCCCCTGTGGTATAATGATAGAAATGTCGCAGCACAGTATCGGCAAAGATGCCGGCAAATCCCATCTTATTCAATCCCAAACGCTTTCTTTTTTGTTAGTTTTAGAATAATATCAGCGCACGATGTCTACGATTTCTTTCCTACGTTATATGTACTATCAGCGCATGCTACCATTACTTGTAGGTCACTATCAGCGCATGCTTCATAAGCGTTATGGTAATTTCGTATCCTTGCAATTTTAGGTTTAATAAAATATCATACCCTTTATTATTTCGGATTTATTGAAAACTGAGTTTGTGTTAAATAAAAACTGATGTCTTCGTGTAATAGATTATATGGTTATTTTCCACTTTCAACTTTTATACGTTATTTCAAAGTCAACCAAATTAAATGCAAATGGCACCACTGGAAAAAACGAAGACAATGACACCAAAATCATTCAGATATCTTAACAAATAAGGAAATTGTTGGCAAAAGAAGTCCACTAATTAGCCCTATTGTCTTAAAGGTAATTTGTGCAGAAAACCGTGACCAAAATCCTAACGATTTTACATAAAAACGCTTGTAGTTTCCTTAATAATCAAGATATCTCAATGAAACTTCCAGTGAAGGTGTATTTTTTATACTCTTCAATCTTAAGGCATAATAAATATTCCAAGTATGTTATTTGTCTGAAATAAAATTGATACAAGGCATTATGATTGGGGCTGCCACACTTATAATTGTAAGTCTGGAAAGTTGCATCCACCATATAGTCGACTTGACACTGTTGGTTAATCCCTGGGGATATACAATTCATTAACAAAGAACAATGGAGACTGTCACTGGCAAAAGAGAATGTGTCTTAACTAGCTCACAACATCAAATCATTGGCAATTAAGTCTGCTGCCAAGGCAAAGGGGGACATGTCATAGTCCGTGGCATCATCATCGTATGTTTCATGCTGAGACCAATATGCCACAACATACTTTTTTCTTGGGCTTAAAACTTTATATTTTGCCATTGTACATGACCTGCTGATTCTCCTCATACCAGAGATGGCAAATGTGATCACCAACACATTTTCCAGTGACAAGTTTTCTGACCTGTTCCAATTTGTCAGTGTCAAGATCGGGAAAGTTGGTAGCTATTTCTTCAACAGGAGTGTTTTTAGCCTCCGCTCCAATTTGTTCCTTTCTGTCGTCTCCCTCAGGCCAAAAAAAATATAGGTCCGTTTCCGGTCTCCTTGAAAAGAAGAAAGGGTGTCTATATATATATATATATATATATATATATATATATATATATATATATATATAATCAGTTGCCTTCCATGCTCATGATTCTATCACACTTCTAAAAAAAAAAAAATGAAAAAATAATCCTACCTACCTACCCTCTTTTATTTTTCAAGGAGACCGGAAACGGACCAGAACTCCACTTATTACTGGAAAGCTGAAAAAAAATGTAATCTAATTTCAATCAACATATTTACACTTATAAAAGCGTATAAACGGTAAAAGAAATGAGGAAAGATCAAACAATAAAGAAAATACGTTCAAGACGTTAGAAAAATAATAATGATGAAAATAACAATTCGTGTATTTAACCTTAGAGATAAACCGAGAAAAGGAGATACACTCTCACTTTAGTTACTAAATTGACGGAACTGATTAAATATAAAGATCATTATTAAACAAAATATCAAACTTCCTTCCAATTTAGGAGTCGACGCCTCCACCGGCGTCCATAGCCTCCTCCTCGGCTAAAAAGGAGAAAACAACATAATCAACTTTCTTTCATTCCCAAATACAGGGGTGTAGAAATGTTTTGAAGTAGCAGGGTGTTTTCCTGAAGTAGCCGGGGGGGGGGGGGGTATGGGGGCCCTCCCCCATAAGGGGTAAAGGGGGCAACGCCCCCTGTCGGGGGTTCAGGGAGGGGGGGCAAAGCCCCCCGACAGAAAATGATTTCAGCCATTTTTGAACTCAAAAATCTAGTCTCCTGGTGTTTGATTTTGTTTATTTTTACTTCATATTATTACATAAAAAACTGATAAGTTTTGTTATCAATAGAAAACAAATGCTTCTGGATAACTTAGTCCCAGCTATCACCATCAGAATCATTTTCAGATTCAGAGTATTCAATGTCACACATTTTGTCATAGGCTAGCAACTCCCTCCTTACAATTTCAGAAATTTCTTCCCTACTTATACCACTTACAGAAACTAAATCTACTTGAGCCTCAGAACAGTGAACTGCACCTTCTTTTGTGTTTGAAACTGAAGCCTTAGCTAAAGCTCCTGGTAACTTCTTCCGTTTTTTTGCAGACAGCCATAATTTAACAGCAGCTCCACAGATATTATCAAATTCTTTGCCCAAAACATCTGGCCCATTAATTCTCACACTCATTAATGCCTGCAACATGTCATTTTTCAAACTTGACCTCAACCTACTTTTTATTCGCTTGACTGCACTTGCACCCCGCTCTGGCCAAGCATTTGAGACAGGAAGAGAAAGTATTATTTCAGCCAAGTCACTCAAAATTGGATAAAAGTAGCTCAAGCTCACCAACCTTTTCAGGCAATCTGACTGAGTTATGGTTTCAATTTCAGACTTCCATTTCAGTAAGTCATATTTCACTTGCCCCACTCAGCATTCAGCTCATCACTGTCCAAATTGAAGTACTCTGCAATTAACTGCATATCCTTGGAACCATGACTTTTAAAATTAGGGTCAGTTTTACTGGGAACCTTATCAGCATCAAAAATTACCAGCGCTGACTAAATAGGCACAGTTTGAGCAAACCTGGCCTCAATATTCTTCTTTAAGGCATCTGTGTATTTCTTACACAGAGACTTCATGCTCTCAATTTCATGGTGAGATGGGTTCAACTCCAAAATATTTATGGATCCATTTTCTGAAATATCTTGACACAACTTTTTTACTGGGGACACACTATTTGCTTATTGACTAAGCTTCTCATTTGTGTATTGTATTGTAGGAAATACTTGACTGAGAGCTACGGTTCCCAATTGAAAAGTTTTACTAAGCTGGTCAAGGTGGGGCAGAACTTCTGCTAGGATATAGATAGCACTCACAAACTTAAAACTTCTTAATTTGGTTAACAAACCAAGTGATGCAGAATCACTGCTTTGAAGTTCATTAAGAGCTTGCAGAACTGCAGGATATTCCTTCAGAATAGCTTGTACTGAACTGTTAAAAGACAGCCATCTAGTTTGACATGCTTTTTTCAAACGACGAGATGCTTTTGCTCTACTTTTATCTGTTGTAAATTGTAATGATTTAATATTGGTTTGAGCCTTGAAGTATACAGCTAGCTTTTTTGGTGAATTTTCAAACAGTTTCCACAATTGTACCAGAAACAACTGTACTTGTTTAAAGTAGGCTGCTTCCTCCAATGTGTCAGTATAAGCTAAAGCTAGCCTATGACAAATGCAGTGAATACTTATCATATCAGAATTAACTTCAGCCCTAAGTTTGGCTGCAACCCCATTTTTTCGGCCAGTCATAACGGATGCTCCATCTGAAACAAAGGATGCCAATCTACTTGTTTCAAGCTCAAAGTCTTTTAAAGTTTTGATAATCATTTGTGTGATAGCTTGGGCATTAGCAGAATCAAACTCTTCCAGTAAATTATCAATGGAAAGAAATACAGTTTTAACATCTTTGTCAACTCTGTCATAAAACTGGACAAATGTTACCATCTGCTCAAATACAGATATATCGGTCACCTCATCAACAAGTATACCAAAGTGTAAGGCTTTCTTTAATTTCTCTAAAAGAACATTTTCAACAGCTTCACCCAATACTAGGAACATTTCTCTGAGCGAAGGCCTCGATCTATGGTCAAAATATTTCATTTCGTCTACCCCTAATTGCTCAATAAGTTTTAACAAAGAGTTCGCTTTTGTGTTTGGTATTTCTTCTTTAACAACCCAGTAAAGAGCTTTAAAGACTTTTGATAAGACAGTATCTTCAACTTCTTCCTGAAAACATGAGACCCGCTGTAAAAGTTCTGTAGTTACAGCATTTTTATGTTGTTGCGTTTGAGCATGGTCTGTCAACGCCTCAACACGATATCTTGTGCGGGCTACCTTGTTGAAGGCCTTAGGTTTGTTCTGTGGGTTAAAACAATCATGTTTTCTACACAACAAACAATATAGCCCATCTCCCTCAACATAAATAGCCCACCAAACACCGGTTTTGTTACAGTAAGACACCTTCTTATCAAGCCAACAATGTTGGCATTTAAACTTCAAAGAATTGTTACGGCTCTCTTCATTATTTGAAAAAGTACAACAACATGAAGTCAAACACTTGTCATGGTGGTGAGCCACTTTTTTGTCAAATAAATTATCAACCAAAGCTATAATTTCATCTGGTATTGGGACATCTTGAATATTCGGTGACTTTGCTGCTTTTGGCTGATCAGATGTGGCTCCATCTTCTTGAGGATTCTGCAAGGTTGACTTCAACTCGCTTTGCCCGTGGCTATCGAAACCTAAAGTGTACGAAATTAAACACATACTACATTTTTTTTACTGATTATTGTAATTTAGAAATAGGTTGTTTGTAAATTTGATCACTACTATCAACAGGATTATGATGTAAAAGAAACTAATTTGTTCATTTTCCAAAAATACCAGGTAGTAACTTTAAAACTAATACTACAAAAGTACACTGCTAGAGCACTTACCAGTAGCTATACCAGAACACGATAGTAGTATAGTGCGGACAGTTGGGCAGATTTTCTGGTTCCCTGGTTCCCCAATAATTAATTAATTAAAATTGACAGCTCCCCAATAATTAATCAATCACAATTGACAGCGGGTATAATTTAAGTAATCATTAATGGACGGGTTAACGACTAAGTTAATGATTATTCGTTTAAATTAATTATAAATTTAGTATCAACCAGCTGCCCCGCTGTGACCACGTCAATGGTAATTAATAGTAAATCTATGGCTAACCGAACTTCTTAATAGTGTATTTGTATTCACCTTTGATTCGATGAGAGCACGCGTTTCCCGGTGCGCGTACTCATCAAGTAATAAACGATCTAGGAGCGAGAGAGGGGGGAGGGTATAGAAAAAAAATTGAATTAAAAGATGAAGATATTAACTACACGCATAAAGCGTAGTATCGCGTCCGTTTTTACTAACGGTTTACGTTTATCGGAATTTCTCGAGCTAAACAAAATTTTCCATTACTATCACAGGCTAAAATCTTTTCAAGTATCCCTATTTTAAAGGTAAAGTACTGAACAGACGTAACAACAAGTTCGTTAGTTTTTTTAGTGTTTTTTTTTATTTACAAAGACGATACAAAAAAAAAAAATCAAAATTCATATCGTCGTCAGGCGGCTGCTCACATTCTGAAACGAGAAAAAAACAAATTAAAAAATATGTTTTAGAAAAATAAATTACATCATAAATAAATGACATTAGTTAGAAAATAGAATAAACCCGTAACGAGAAAAATATTTTAAATAAATAATAAAAAAATAAATTAATATATTTTATTTTTATAGTATACTTTAATTACGTCATAAAATATCGTCCTATAGTTTGAAAAACAAACCCAAAACGAGAAATTAAAATATTGTATATTTACTACCCGTAATTCGAAAATAGAATAAACTAAGTTTAAAGACTAATTTCATGCGGTCTCGCTCCATTTCGCGTCTACCGTTCCTATCGATCGTAATTAATTATAAATGACAGGTTAACAGAACAGACCTCCCCGCCACGCGGACGAGGCGTTACTGGGGCTGTTCGAGCGTTTCGTTTACTGGTCGGATCAGGGGTCGCCCGACATTTAATCCTACATACAAATTTAGACCCTGATCATCGCGGCGCGCAGACGACATGGCTATAATGATACATCTGAGCCACAAATTGAAGAAGGCGATATAAAAATGCACACGGCGTATACCATCACCTCCTTAAAATAATACAGCTCCTCCAAGAGCCTCTGCATTTCTGCAGCCTGCCTTCGTATCTTAATAATCCCTCTTCGCAGCTTCGCCTGAAATAGCGACAACAACAATAATAATTATAAAATGAACAGTAATTTAAAATAAAATAATATAAAAAATATAAAAAAAAACTTAATATTTTTGGATCTTAATATATGCAGTTAAAACGTTTATTATTATTATTATTTTCAATACGACGTTGTTGTTGTTTTGTTTCTGTTTTTTTTTTTATGTGTCTTTTATCTGTTTGTTGTGGTTGTTGTTTGTTTGTTTTGTTTTGTTTTATTGTTGTTGTTGTTTTGTTTGTTTTTACTAAATGACTGCGTAATATTTACGAATACATTCATATATATTCATACTTACAATTTTATCCCTTGTCGGGCTCTCCCAACCAATACTTGACAGCTAAAAAATAAAAAAAAATAAAAATACAAAAAAAAAAAAAAAAATTCGATTTGAATTCTAATTTCTATCAACATATTTACACTTGTAAAAGCGTATAAACGGTAAAGAAATAAGGAGAAAGATCGAACAATAAAGGAAATACGTTCAAGACGTTAGAAAACTAATAATGATGAAAAATAACTATTCGTGTATTTAATCTTAGAGATAAACCGAGAAAAGGAGATACACTATTCACTTTAGTGAATAAATTAACGGAACTGATCAAATATAAAGATCATTATTAAACAAAATATCAAACTTACTTCACATTTAGGAGTCGACTCCTCCACCGGCGTCCACAGCCTCCTTCTCGGCTAAAAAAGGAGAAAAAACATATTCAACCTTCTTTCATTCCCAAATAATCGACGGTATAGATAATATGTACATTAATATATATACATATATATATATATATAGATAGATATATAAATATCAATAGAATGAAAATATGAGATGACGATACTAACTACGTGTAGATATAAAATCGAAGTATTATCAATTAATTATTATTGTTATCATTATATTTTTCTATGTTTTTCTATTTTTCATTTTACTATCGGTTTAACTGGAGAATTATGACAAACTTTTGTTACTTGTAATCCAACCCATTTATTTTTGTGTTTAGTTTTCTTTAGTTACAGTTGTTAATTTAGTACGGCAATAAAATACGTTTGCCGTGCGTGATTGTATATAATATATATATATACTTACATCGTTTTCGCTCCCCGCTAGTGGTGTTTTAACGGCGGACGAAGCCTGTGATGTATAAAATAGGGAGAAATAAAAAAAAATTAAGAGAGAAATAGAAAAAATACATATAAGATAGATATAGTTAGAGAGAGAATTAAATAAAAGATGAGGTTACTAACTACATGTATAAAGCGTAATATTTTTTTCTATTTTTTTGTTTTGTTTTTACTAACATTTTACGTAATTTCTCGCACTAACGCCTGTCGCTCGTCAGCAAAAAAATTCCATTACGTACTTCGAAGTTTTCCGCAATTATACACAGTTGACGGTTAGAATTCAAACCGACCAATCGTCTCGCTTTATTTCAATGCATTTCGTAAGCAGCCAATAAGATCCAAATACTTAAATACATATGAGCGTCTTTCGTAAGTGGATTATTATTTAGCTAACGTCTGCTGTGGAGAACGCATCGTATAACGATCCGATATTAGAAATGGTAAACTATATATATATATACTTTAGCTTTAGAAACAAAGTAGTAACCTTATTCGTATTCAACGTTTATTTATTTATATATTTGTCTTTTTTTACATAATTATTATTATCTATCCGCTGTTTTTATATGTTTTTTATTTGTTGTTGTTAGTAGCCAAGTATAAATATCAAGTCGCTAGTTATTTTTAGCAATGTTTCGTGAAATAAAAATCGCTTCTCAGCGTTGATAATAAAACGAAAAATCAAAATAGCGGGTCATGTAGATTAAACCTGGCACGCTGCAAATAATCGTTGTAGTTGGATATGAAAATGCATAAAATTTGATAGTAAAGTAACTTCTCTAAAAGTTAAATAACAAATAAATAAGAATAAACACTAGTACTTACTGATTCGCTCGACATGATATCCTTATAACAACAGCATCCAAATGATACAGTTTGGAGATCATCTCAAATATTTAAAGATATAACGACCAACCGTAACATCTGTTACCAATAAATCGACTAGAGTCAAAAGCCTAGTCATTAATCTTAATTAAAAAAAAACAAAAAAAAAAACGTCAAAATTAATTGAACGAGTGGTCACTCTGCATCACATGTGCGACGGAGGATCCTCGGAAGATGATAAAATAGCGCATCTATTTGCATAAAGTAGCATAAAATAAGAACTGACCTGAGGCCGTTTTAACCAACACCCTAACAGACCATGGTCAATTCGTAACCGCTGTTGTTTGAAATTGATCAGTAGCGATATTTACAAATACAAAAAGGTCCAATATTTCAAGCTCTTGCTAAGCTCAGTAATGACCCCCTCCTTAACTCTACCAAAAGGACATGGAAACACTAAAAAAAAAAAAAAAAAAGATTTAGATGATGTCAAAATACTTTTTTATCATCAAGATACGTACGGGTATGGCGAGGAAAATTTCCTCACCCCCTTCCCAAGCCTGGAGGTCGCTTTCGGCCTGAAAAAAGTATTATGCTATGTAAAACAAAATGCATTTTGTATAGCCATTCATATATGTTTATTAAAGGAAAATGGAATTTATTTCTGATTGTATATTATTCATTGTTTTAAAAACCAATTTCCAGGTTATTGCCGGTTGTTGAGGAGGTTGTGGAGGGGAAATCAGCCCCAGGGTTTGCAAGATTGATGCAGTGGATGTCCAAATGGTCAAGATAAAAAATGTCTATTTAGTTATAAATTGTGTTATAATGATCAATTGTATATAGTCTTTATTGTATGAAGAAATGTGTATTCCATTTGAACAAGTTGTATAATTGTACTGTATTTTATAAGGATTCAACTCACCTTTGTTGGTGTTAACACCAACGTCGACATCGGTGGTGCTGGTGTTGTTGTCCTCATCGGTGGTGCTGATGTTGTTGTTGTCCTCATCAGTGATGCTGGTGGTGGAGAGGGCTGTAACATGGATCAATGTAGTTTTATGATTCTTTTTAAAAACATGTATGTATTAAAATATGAATCGTATTATGTCTTCAGTCTTCTATTACATTTCATACTCATGTAAAAGAAATAGCTGTTAATTAAACCAATAACTACAAATATCTACATTGGTTCTCATATTGAAAAAAATAATCAAAGTTGTAAACAACTATTTTAAGGAAATGTTAGCATTTAACAATTCTAGGATGTATAAACTCTAATACACATCCTCAGAAAAGCAATTGCTGTTTTATGTGTGACCAATATTTGGATGAAACATGAAGAAGATACCCATGCGAGCATTAAAAAAGGATTGAATAACAAGCCAGACTCCCAATAGACAATAGATACAACGAAAGAAATAAAACATGAAAGTTATAGCAGATCAGCTGGAGTTTTAATTAAACCATATCACGGGTCAACTGAAAATATGTATATGAAAAAAAGACTTACTCGAGATTGGTTGTGAAACATCGCATCAAACTCGTCAACCTTTTTGAGGAGTGCCATTAACTCACTAATTTCGTCAACGTTAAAACTTATTGACTTTGATCTACTTACATCAAATGTTCCGTTTGATCTAAAACAATTTTTAGTGTCGCTAATATGCACAAAAGTACGACCTTGGAAAGGCGTCACACATACTTCTTTTGACTTTCCAAACCTCGAATACACACGCGTTAACCTGTTTTGATCATCCCTTTTTTCGATGAATCCGGACATTTTGAATGCTTAACTCAGTAACTGAGAAAGAGAGTATTAAATATAATTTTACCCTACCATCAACATTTATACCTAAACGTTTGGGTGTTCATGTCCATTACTATTGGTCATTGGGCGGGGTTTAAAATAAAAAGAAAGAAAAATTCTTAAACTCAACATATCAATCATTTTATAAATTCATAAATATTCACTTAACATAATGTAGGGACTGGTGATTGGATATAGTTTGCGTCGTGTTGGAAATGTACGAAAAGTACCGAGAGTCTACGAATGTAGAGATCGTGAAATGATACCAGTTTGATGAGTGTATTAAAGTAAACAAGTGTACTTACATATTCAAGTTCTAACTTCGTTCAACCTGTCGATATATAATAGAACAATAAACATTGATTTCTGTTACAAACTATTGATAATAGGAAATAATAATTCAACCATTTCATACATACACAAATAAAATGTCATCAATGTTACCGAATTAATGGACCCGTGCAGAACTAAAAAATCTGCAAAATATACTTACGGAGAATAGGACCTTGATTAAATTTCTGCTTAATCCTCCTGGTTTACTGCAGCGAGAGCTTTGTGAGCTTAATCAGACCATGATTCTGGGTAAGTCATGCTTGAAATGGAACATAGCTCTTTATTTCCAGATTCCACGTGAGTATCAGCAACTTTAATCACATCTTTCAGCTGAGAGGAATCCAACTTTCCAGGCTTTTGGAGGTTTGATGTATCTCCTAGAAAAAGAAATGAAATATGTTACAAAGGTCATTCTTTAATCAAGAAGTCCATTTTTTGTGAACAGCCTCCTTCAAGTAAAAGTAAAAGGAACCCATAAACTTGTAAGTGTTCACTGAAACCTTGACCTTTGTGCATAACTAAGTTATTAGCCGGACAAAGAATTTGACACGGAAATGTTGTGCCACTAATATGGACTAAGGGGCCATTTCTCGTTTGTTTTTTTGTTGTAAAGAGGTCCCCTATACTATTGTTACAGAATGAAGTCTATTATTTTCTTTTGTTCTGTTTACCGTAAGATAGCCCTTTACTCCGTTTAAGTTTCTGGGACAGATGCCTGACAAAAAAAAGTAAATAAGTTTTATTTACCCGTCTTGTTGCACTTCTTCTACTTGTTGTTGCTTCTGAAAATGTTTTAAACAGTTGTTTAACAACATTGATAGGAACATAAATTAATAACATATGTGTCAATACTAGTCAAGCAAAAACATCTAAATTTATTAATAAAAAAGATTTTTATATAAAATATTTACTCAGTTTTACTTTTATAACAAGGGAAATAATACATTACAAAAAGGAAGGATTACCATAGGTTAGTTCCATTTACATATAAAATAAAAAAAATGTAACACAATGAAAACATGAAATAAAAATACTTACATGTGGAAAGAACTGGTTATAATGCTGGATGTTAGTAAAGTTGTTTACTAACACTTTAAAGTCTGCCATGTTAAGTGACAGGCTTTTGTTTTTATTTCTATCACTTAAATGTATCCACGTGTCACCCCTTAAAGGGGTGACAGATATTTCTTTATTATTATTAAATCGTAATGTTGCTTTGGTGACATTCCCTACACTATCTCGTTCTTCAACAAAAGCCATTTTCAACTTTAATTGAGAGTGAGTTCCCAATGTCTAGACCTGCGTCTTATATACTTACTGTTATGTGTCTATTCTGAAATATGCTTACGAAAGTACATTCCTATTATACTAAGAGATATTATCACCTTCGGGATACACGTCCTTCGGGATACACAACCTTGTTTAAAAGATTACCTAATTCCAAGATTATCTATCTCCTACCTACACCTAGAGACAGAACTATATATCCTAGACGTAAAACAATTTAAAGGAATCTAAAAATTATATTTAAAAAAAAGTTATTTACAAACCACTCTGATCATTTAATTCCATTCCGGTCATTTAATTCCATTCTGTTAATTGAATCCCATTCCGGTAATTACCTACATTAACTGCGCAGTTTCTTTCAGACGTTGTTTACATTTTTACTGCGTAGTTTCTCAAAGATCCATCATGTATATTTCCATTTGTTTTCTTTGTTAGTTGCACATCTGACATTTTTATGTCACGGGATGTTTGTGCTGATGATGAGTTTGTGCTCATGTGTCATGGACAGGGTGTGGGGGCAAAGTATTTAATCGAAAGTGAAAGAAAACGGATCGTTTTCTCTGGGAACATACACCGTTCAACAGTAGATCTTACACATGCACCTTTTGTTGACACAATCACCATTGAAGAGACCGGATGTCAAGGGATTATGTCAAGTAACATCATTCGCCTTGTGACTTTAATCGAAACATACACATGCTATGTAAGTAGCTAAATTACAAACACACACACTCTTATTCTCCTGTTTCTTTTACATAATAAGCAGGAACCCGTTGACTCAAGCAACTGAAAACTTGTTATAGATTATATAACTAAAGGGTATCTCTTGATGAGTCCACTCTCCAAGCCCTTTTGCTGATATTTTGATTATATAGATCTATCAACACATCAAACAATGAGAGCAGTTGTAATTAATATTTTATAACTTTCATATATTGAGTTGTGGGAAGTAATTATTAGCAATTTAAGATGTGATCTCTAACTCCACATTCTAAACAATGAGCTATGTGAGTGGTATATTTACTACTACACAGTGTTTGTTTTAAATAAATTTCTTGATTATTTGCTAACTTTTGATGTTGATCCACGGCCATCGTCAACCACAACTGTGACACCACCAACAACAGAAGCAACAACAACAGAAGCAGCAACAACAGGTGTGTTAAATGATGCATTATCCACCACATACTTTATAACTACTGATATATTGATAGATGATTATTCATCATGTTACATTTTGAAGCAAACAAAAGACACATAAGTCTGTGTTTAACCCTGTCCGCCATATATACATATTTTTATGCATGTGCGACCAGTGTAGATCCAGATCAGTTGGCACAACCGGATTTGCACTGGTTGCATTTTGGTCAGAAATCAAAAAGCGTACTGTTTAGATCCTGATCAGACGGCAGGGATGAGCCACTTGATCTGGATCTAAACTGTTCGCCCATGCAATAAAGGTGAGTCTATGGAGGAAAGGGTTAACTGTTCAATTTTTTAAACATTTAATGACAAGTGACAGAAGTGGAATGATAATATGAAGGGGAATGCATTTGGCACAGTTATTAAGTTTGACTAGATTGAATCAGCGTTGTGTGACTAGATGCAGATTAGCTGGCACAGAATTGCCACCTGATCAGGATGTGTACTGGTTGGTGGATGTTCATTAAAGAACATACGAGTAAAAGTACGAACATAGAACATCCTGATCTTATGGCATATGTCTGCTTGTTGATCTGGATCAATAAAACTACATACAGGCCGGTTTGGAGTCAAAACAGGAAATGACTTAAGTGGTTCTTAAGTGGGTATTCACGTCATCAGCGTCAGGCGATGTCACGCGTGTATGAGTCATACTTAAGTGGGTCACTCCCTCTTGAAGTGGGTATTGACGTCACGCGATCACGCGACGGAAACGTCGAGTGAGGATACTTAGTTTAAATCGGTCAATGAAAATAGGCGAACGTTACGTACGTAAAGTGGGGATTGACGTCACGCCGATCATGAGGTTGAGTACCGACGCCACTTAGTAAAAGACGATTATTTTCAAAACGAGCCAATGAATGAGTTCGTTAAGTACGTACGCTGATCGAAAATGTCGGTTATTTTAAACAGATCCAATCAACGTCAGTGTTTCTTACGCGAAGCACTTGACGTTCATGTACGCACTCGTAATCAGTATATGTATATAAGAGGCGCGTAGACTCTCTATGATCAATCCAATTACATCGTGTGTTTTTTTAAATTTCGTTTAAACGTACTTTTATTTTATTTCGTTCTTGTTTATACGGATTTATTATATTTCTCAGGTAAGTTATCTATATTATAACACGTACGTATTATTGGCATGACGTATAAACCCTCGGAGCACTATATATTAGGTATACAATTAGATTGACATATAGCTTTACCCTCTTAGTCTTAGTATTATCGGTAAAAACGATTAAAATACTCATCGGTATATAATTCAACCATAGCTAGATGAACGAAAAAAAAAATATCACATTTTTATTTTTATGTACTTGTATTTCCTGATCAGAGAATCTATATAGAGAAATATATTTGTCATGTGTTACATTTTCGATCAGCGATTTTACAAAGTCTAATCAATTGTGAACATTTTGGCTAATAAAACAATACATAGTGCGTGTATGTACATTCAACAGCTTATAACGAATTAGAGATAGAAGATAAATGATATTTATAATGTCTCTATATATTATTTAAACTTAAGACACTTAACTGCAGGTCCACTGTAAGTATGGTATATTTTCTGCTTTACACGTTTACGTAAAATAACAATATGTATATAATCACATAATAGACAGTCGTCGATTGTAAAAGAACTTATTTTATAGAGAAAAAAAGATGTAGTTGTAACAATTCATTTTACACTACCCACCATCGAGTTTGCCTATATATCCTGTATATATCCTGTTATAACTCAAGTAGCCATAAACACTCTCCCACTTCAAACTAAATACGATCCAAGGGCCTACACCGCCAGAACGGAAAAAAAAGTTAAGTACGCTAAGGACAATTCTAACACCAGTGACAACTAATATCTTCACCAACAACATCATTTTTAAATCATAAAAAGAACAAATTGTTATTTCTATTTATTTTATTATTTTTTTAATTGTTATATTTCATTCGAGTATTTTTTTCAGTTCTTTAATTTTTTCCTCCAAATCCTTGATAAGGACTTTCACTTCTGCCTAAAAATAAGAAAAAAATGAAAATTTTAGATTTTATAACATAAAGAGTACATGTCAAGCAATAATTTTAAACAAAATATATCAATTACATAAGTATTTAAGATAACTGCGTGAGTCAATTACTTTTTTTCGAAATTATAGTATGATACTTAAATAAGTACATGAACAGTTAAGATAATACAATAAATCATACTATTGATATCATAACACAATACATTAATTCACTTACCAACTTCGCCTGACTTTCATAATCTATGGACGACATGTCCATAGAACTGAAACCACCCTCCTCAATAAACAGGGGGTCATTACTCTTTGGTGTTGATGTCTACAGTAGAAAAAAAAAATCATAAAAATCTAGTTTGACAACTTTTCATTAGGACTTATATATATTGGTAGGTATTGACTTTGGATATCATAACATAGAATATAAAAAGTTTTTTTTTTCATGGCCTGATAACTATAAAACTAGATTTTTGATAACGTATGTTTTGTCTTTCTCTTTTCTAAAGTTGAAACCTCTACATATTTCTTATTATCACATATAAGAAAAGTATTCTAGTACTTACAGGAAACAACCTTTTCCGTTCCGGTGTATTCACCGGAACTACCTTGGGGGTTTCAATCTGTAAATTTAAAAAAAAAAAAAGAAATAAATTACAATGTACACATATGCCATTTATCAGATTAAACTCGTAAAAATGTAAAGTGTCATCCTACAATTAATAACGTTTTCCTCCACAGTACAATGTTCCAAATAAAGTGACATAAATTTAGTCACTAAAAAATAGCATGATAGTTAAATGTAAATTGATATAAATGCCATTTAATTTGATGTGTATATGTATTTTATCAGATTATTTAAACACATAAAATGCAATACAATAAATTCCGTCTCCTTTACTTTACAAAATTTCAACAAAAAACAACTAATAAATGATAACAAATCATAAAAATAAAACAAAGATTTTACCTCCGAATCCATGAAAAGGTTAGTATAAAATGATGCGAAACGTTATATATCGCTGGTCAATTTGAAGATTTCCGGAGGTCAAATCAAGAGTACTATATCCGGTCATACTTCCGATTTGACCATTAATAAGTTGACCTCTTCATACAACAGAATGACAATGAAATAGATCTACATAAAAAGGATTATGGTGAAAGGGAAATAATCTAGTATTCACGTATTTATTTATTTTACTGACAGAGTTACTTATAAAATTTGATGCTATTTACCAAACGATTGCGAACTTTCTAATTAAAACGATACTTTTTTTTTATATCAGATATGGCTCTGGAATACATCGTTGCCGCTATGTTGGCAGAAGGCGTCACGGTCCAGGAGTTTCTACATTTTTTCACCGCTTTAGGCCTAGGAACTCATCCTTTTATCGTAGACGTGACGCAACAACTGTTGTACAATGAATTTTTGAGACATCCGGGAACACCTGTACCGGAATGGACGGAGGAGGAAGCCGATACCCTTCTGGACGTTCTAAAATCCCCCGAACCAAACAAAGTCGCGCAGGCGGATGAGTTCGAACCATGGTCTCCCGGTTTTGAAAAGGATGTGCTCAACACAGAGACCGATTCTAGGTCTCAAGCGGCGGGTCCTAAAGACGATGACTTTGAGCCTTGGTCTCCTGCGTTTGAGGCAGCGGTCTTAGAACATGAAGACATGGTAACGGCATCTTTAGCATGTATCAAAGATGGCGATTTTAGGTAAGATGATAAAGTTATTTGTGTGTTTGTTATTTATCTTTTTTTTTAATATTTTGCGTGTCAATTAATTACTAATAATCGTAATTTACATAGTTACAGGACCGGGAAGAAGTTTTACTGTTCCCGATGTCGGGTCCTGTTTTCTGGATACAAAGCTTATCGTAGACACCTAGAGACCCACCCCCTTAATTTGCCAGTACCTGGACCGTCGGGATTGCGAAATAACTCGATGGAGACAGATCACGACGAGTCTACGACTACTGACCTTCCAATGCAAGGGGGCGGCGCTGAAAGTTCGACGCAGGAAGGCGGCGCCGATGGACCCTACAAAATCGAACTGGCAGGGACGCGCCGGTTCGCCCGAGCTACCGGAATTGAAAAAACTTATAAGGTCAGGTTTAACGATCAATGGCAAGGGAGACGATTGGCAGATTTGGGGCGGCAACTGCATCGTCTCTTCAAGGATTTACTCACCAGGGCCCAGGAAGGTGTCAATGACAACGATCTCCTGAGGGTCGTTATACGACACGACGCCCTCAACCACGCCGTAGTGGTCCCTCTCATGGCAGCGGGGGACCTTACCGTGGAGAAGATCTTGTCCAAGATCGAAAACGTCTTGCAGAGCGAGGAAAGCCTGGCCGTAGACGACTCGTTTAAAGGTAAGTACCATATTTTCTTATATTATATAAATAGTTGGTCTGTTTCTATAATCTTTAAAAAGTTGGCCTTTACAACAATATATATCAAAAAAATGTGTTATGTCATTTTAGGTTTGAAACATAAAAATCTTATACACGTGCGTTTATTTTCAGTCATCGTCGGATCTCTGCACGTGCCTCAAGGAGCGGGAGGACCCAGAAGGCGAATGACAAAGCTGACAGGCCCGGATAACTCTATCCACAAAAAGACGTCGATGGTGCAAATCGTCAACGACGATCAGCTCTGTATGGCCAGGGCCATCGGCGTAGGACTGGCCAAAGCGTGTTTGGTGCCTGACGAAGAATGGCAGCGGATAAAAATGGTCAACAAATTCAAGACCATCCCGGAAATCCTGGTTGAAGTACACCAGATTTCATCACTTGGTTTTAAAAATATAAAAAACAAGAACCGACAGGAACAAAAACAGTTGGCTCTTTTCCTCTGTCAGAAAGCCGGTGTACCCACAAACCGACCCGGATCCCTGAATGACCTCCAGGCCTTTGAGGAAGCGTTACAAGTTCGAATCGCGGCGGTAGCGGCGTCCCTAGGCAACAAGTTTATTCGGGTGCCTGATAACGACCACGAAGACTGGCCTCTCCTATATTTATACTTGGTCGATCACGAAGGGGTCAGCCACTTTCACAGTATCACAAATATCACTGGCTTCTTTTCGGCCAGGTATTTCTGCGACCGTTGTTTCAAACAATACAACAACAACACCGAACATCGCTGCGAGACTACATGTCTGACCTGTAAGAGCCAAAACTGTTCGGAAACTGACGTCACCATGTCCTGTAAATCGTGCCACATGAAATGTCGGTCCAAGGAGTGTTTTGAAAGACATCTTTTCCAGAAGACCAGGAAGAACGGCGACAAAGGGGAGGTAACCATCTCTCAATGTAACGAGTTCTGGCGGTGTACGATCTGCAAAAAAGTGATCAACAGATTCAAGAGGCCGGAGGAACTGCACAACTGCGGAGAGTGGATGTGCAAATGTTGTAAGTCCTGGGTCACTGGGGAGCATCAGTGCTACCTGTTTCCGGAAGAACCCAAGAAGCCCGTCAAGAAATTTTTATTTTTTGACTTCGAGGCTACCCAGGACACGCACGCCCAATGCGCCGAGGGATTCGCTCCCAACGAAACAGGCAAATGTCAACGGTGTTACAAGACATGGTGCGGTCAGCCCAGACACGTGCCGAATTATGTCGTGGCCCAAACGGTCTGCGAGAAATGCAAGGACATCTCTTTGACATCCTACTCTAAGTGTGACGGTTGCGGGAGCAGATGTACCAAATGTGACGCCTGGGATAAAGACACTGAAGCTTTTGTCAACCCACCTTGCCATAACACATGTGGCTCCCGTGAAGTCATATTCCAAGGAGATACTACCCTTGAGCAGTTCGGGAACTGGTTGTTCAGCGCCCAACATAAAGACGCCACAGTCCTGGCTCACAACATGAAGGTAATGCATACTAATAAATATAAATATATTATAGTATCTATTTAAATATTATCGCTCATGACTTGTGTAAATGAATTATGAAATTTAAAAAAAAAAGTGTATTTTTTCTTCTATTTTGTAGGGTTACGATGGCGTGTTTCTCCTTGAATACCTGGTGAACAATAGCATGAGACCCTCAAAGGTGATTTATAACGGATCCAAAATCATGTACATGGAGGTGTCTAAGGGTCTACACATTAGGGTATTGGATTCCCTGAACTTCCTGCCCATGAAATTGGCGGCCTTACCCAAGGCGTTCGGACTGACGGAATTGTGTAAGGGCTATTTCCCGCACTTTTTCAACAAGAGGGAAAACCAGCATTACGTCGGTCCCTACCCGGATCACAAGGCTTACGGTGCAGACTACATGTCAACGGCAGACAGAGAGGCATTCCTTAAGTGGCACGAGACAAGACGTGACGCCGTCTTCGATTTCCGTAAAGAAATGGAGTCCTACTGCCGGTCTGACGTGGACATCTTGAGAAGGGCGTGTCTGCAATTCAGACAGTTGATGTTGGATGCCACCGAGGTAGACCCCTTTCAGTACGTCACCATCGCCAGCGTCTGTATGAGGATCTATAAGACGAGGTAAGCGCAAATGCCTTTCTACACGCTAACTTAGTACAAAACTAAACATAAAATTAAGATCGTCATTTGCATCGTTTAAATTAAACTCGTACAAATAGTATCATGTATTATCGTTTTCTAGGTTCCTTGAAGCCGAGTATGACGCCACCCTGACATATCCAGTAGGCGTCCTAGGTCCTTACAAGAGTAACGTTCAAAAAACCCCTAGTGGCTGGCTGGTATTTGACAAACGGGTCGATGATTGGAAACCGCTCAACCAGGCTGCCGAAGTGTCCAGCAAGAAGCCGATTCGATCCAACATAGCCCAGATCACCTCCGAAGGCTACGTCCAAAGGGACAACTTCAGCAAGGCCTCCATCCAGTGGCTAGAGTACACTATGGAACTCGCTAGGAGGAAAGGAGAGACCTTGCGCATCGAGCACGCTTTAAACGGTGGCGAAGAATACATCTTTGGGACCCGTTACAAGGTGGACGGTCGAGCCGACAAGACCGTCTATGAATTCCATGGTAGGTTTTAAAAGTATACATCTCTAATCTATGTATAAATGTTTTGGTTATGTAAGGGCGGCAGAATATTAACGTTATCTACTTTTTTTCTAGGTTGTTTATGGCACGGTTGTCCCGAATGTTTCCCAGACAGAACCGTCAAGAATCCCAAAACTGGTCAGAGCATGAATCAGTTGTATGCTCTGACCCAAATCAAGAGAAAGGCGTTGACCCAGGACCTACGCTACGACTACGTATGCATATGGGAGCACGACTGGGTCATGATGGTCCGGGAGGATCCGGATGTCAGCGACTTTGTGGCGGGACTCGATATCCAGGATAGGCTAGATCCCCGTGAATCCTTCTTCGGAGGTCGTACCAACGCCGCCAAACTCCGCTACACGATCAAGGAGGGGGAGAAAGTCAAATACGTCGACTTCACGAGGTAATTATACCGATTGATTATTATTTCATTTTTGTCCATGCATATTACATTGGTGGTAATATTTAACCTATTAAATTATTCTGTATTTACAGTTTGTATCCCTACGTCAACAAATACAGCCGGTATCCCGTGGGCCATCCCGAGCTGATCACGAGCAACTTTGGCGACATAAAGTCTTACTTCGGGATTGCCAAAGTTAAAATTTTGGCACCCCGAGGTCTGTATCATCCTGTCCTGCCGTACCGGTCCAACGGGAAACTGAAGTTTCCGTTGTGTAGGACCTGCGCCGATACGGAAAATAGGACAGCCTGCAGCCACAGGGATGACCTGAGGGCTTTTGTGGGTACTTGGTGCACCCCGGAAATAGAGAAAGCCCTTGAGAAAGGATACGTTCTCCTGAAAATATACGAGGTGTACCACTGGGACGAGTCCACCCAATACGATCGGATCACCCAGAAAGGAGGGTTGTTTGCCACTTATGTGAACACCTTCCTGAAATTCAAACAGGAAGCGAGTGGCTGGCCCGAATGGTGTCAGACCCAGTCAGATAAAGAAATCTACGTCCGTGAATATTTCCGGAAGGAGGGCGTCCAGCTTGACCCCAACAACATTAAAAAGAATCCTGGTCTGAGAGCTCTATCAAAACTTTGTCTGAACAGGTAAATATAGAAATAATCGTCCATGTAATTATACACACGCTTCAAATTAATTTTGAATAACTCTCTTTCGTTCAATTCCAAGTTACAACTTTTATTTTGTTTATTTTTTTCAGCTTCTGGGGAAAATTCGGCCAACGGCTCAATCAAGGGGTCTGCGAGTTTGTCCACGCCTCAGAGTTGGACAAATTCTACAAAGTGCTAACGGACCGTACCAAGAAGGTGAAAGATTTCCATATCATCAACGAGGAGAACCTTCACCTCGAGTACGAGCACCAGACTGGTTTTGTGCCGGAAGACATGAAAACGAACATCTTCCTGGCCACCTTCACTACGTGCTGGGCTCGGCTAAAATTATACGACGTCCTTGACAGTCTTAGAGATCGGGTACTGTACTACGACACCGACTCGGTCATCTACGTCAGCAGACCCGGACAGTACGACCCACCCTTGGGAGATTATCTCGGTAAGTTATATTTAGAAAGAAATTATTTGTTTCCCATAAGTGTGGCCTTTTGATGTAATTAAACGCTCTCTGTACACATTTCATTATCTCTATTGTATATAAACATATTTACAGGAGAACTTACTGACGAGCTGGACCACGGAGACTACATCGTGGAATTTGTAAGCGGCGGGCCTAAAAACTACGCCTACACTACGTCGAAGGGCAAACAGACGTGCAAGATTCGAGGATTTAGTCTGAATTATACGAACGCTCAACTCCTCAATTTTGACAGCGTCCGAGACACGGTGGGAGGCGTCAGCCCTTCAAAACCCTCCGCCTACAGCAAAGTACGGCGACAGAAAAGAAAGCTTGTTGACGAGGACGAGCAACCATCCCCCAAAGTCATTGTCGTCACCAACCCCTCCAAAATTTCGAGGTACAAATTCAGCAATCTTATATACAATAAACAAGAAAACAAACGGTACAGGGTGGTGTACGACAAAAGAGTGATTCTGGACAATTACGACACCCTCCCGTACGGCTATTAAAGTTAATAAGAGGCGGCGGTGTGTGTAACACAACATATAACAACGAATACAAATGGAGCATTCCAGAGTATTTAGACATTTGAACTTTTTGGCGGCTCTGAGGGAACCCAGAGGTCGTCGACGGTTGCTTCGAAACATGACGGTAGCCCAGACGGAGGCCATATGCGATGTGACGAAGCGGATCGTCGATGGGACCATCGTTTTATTGAGAAGCGATGTGAGAACCTTTGAGAGAAAAAGTTTGTTGTTACGATCCTTTGCTTCGAATAGGGTCAGTAGCCGCAGAAAAAAAGAACTGTTAAAAACGCAGTCAACACTGATACCCGTTCTTTTGAGGGAAGTATACGTGGTACAAACGATCGCCGGCGAACTGAGAAGGGTCAGAGAATCCGCGGAACAATAATAAGAGGCACGCAGTTAAAAGATAACACATCATGATCATTATGAATCTTTGCCCGGAATGTCGACGTCCTTTTTCCAGAAGAGACGTCATGTTACGTCATCTGAGAAATCTACACAACGATATACCTCCTCTGTCTTCAAAAAGCACGCCGCCGCCGCAGGAAGTGACGTACAACACGCCGCCGCCTCCGCCGCAGGAAGTGACGTACAACACGCCGCCGCCGCCGCCGCCGCCGCCGCCGCAGGAAGTGACGTACAACACGCCGCCGCCGCAGGAAGTGACGTACATGACGTCGCTACCACAGGAATGTATGCAGGAAACGCCGCCGCCGCCGCCGCCGCAGGAAGTGACGCATACGCCGCCGCTGAGGGATATCAGTCTCTTACCGTTTGAACCTTGTTCCAGTATTATGGTGGCAGGACCGACGGGTTCGGGGAAGACGAGATGGGTGTTTACCTTTCTTCAACAGTTGAATGTTTTGTATATGACGCCTCCTCGCAAGATTTTGTACTGTTACGGCGTCTACCAAGATCTGTTTGACCAGATGGAAAGTAGCCTTCCCAACTTCACGTTACATAGGGGATTACCGACCTCGGAGGAAATCGAATCATTGGCTGGAGGCGTGCACGACCTCATTAGTTTGGACGACCTTATGCACGCCGCACTAGGTAGTACGACGACGGAACTTTTGTTTACCCAGGGATGCCACCACAGAAAGCTCAGTGTGATGTTTATTACCCAAAATATTTACGGTCAAGGAAAATCAGCCAGAACCATCGCGCTCAACTGCTGGTATATGGTTCTCTTTAAGAATATTCGCGGTACGTCCCAGATACAGACCCTGGGACGTCAGCTTTTTCCGCGAAAATCCAGAGCCCTGACTGACGCGTTCGAAGACGCCACGAAAAGACCTTTCGGTTACTTGGTGATAGATCTGTCTCCCCGTGGACTGGACGAGTATCGGCTTAGAACCAACGTTTTATTAGAAGATGACGTCATCGTTTACAAATGCTTATAAGAGTCATCGGTAACCAGCCGCAAACCAATCTATCATGAGTCGTTTAATGAAAGACCAGTGGCCGTACTTTCAACTGTTTATTTCAAAAACCACCGGTATCCAGAGACAACGTCTTCTAGAAACTATCACCAACGATCAACTGAAAGCTTTGGTTCAGATAGTGATCAATTTTCTCAAGCGCGTATTGACGGCGAAGCCGGCCGCGCTATCGACATTGGAGAAACACAAATATCTGTTTAGACGAATTGCCGACGAGAGAGTTGCTTATAAAGAAAAAAAGAACTTGCTTCGAAAACGTCAGAAAACTATAACCAAATTGCTCGAAGCCGTAGCTCCGACCCTAAAAGAATATATACGATGAGTGCGGTGCAAAAGTCCGTGTTACTTCCGTTTGATAAATACCAACGTCTGCTCGGACATAAGCCCTTGACGAAGAATCAGGATAAACAGCCAACCCTCTACACGGAAAACGTCAACAAACACAGACAAGATCCTGTCCAGAGGATAAGACCACCTGGTATACCGGCTGCGAGGAAGGAACGGAGACAGAAGCGACATATCAAAACTTATAACCTGAAACCGTGGATAGACGCGTAAAGATGGCCGAATGGAAAAGATACCTAGAGAAGATATATTTTGATCCGAGCCATCCCGGCAGTTTCGCAGGACCTGACAAATTGTATAACGTGGTGAAATCCGAAGGAAAATTTCGCGTGGGAAAATACAAAATCGCTCAATGGTTGAGGGACCAGGAAGCTTATTCCTTAACCAAAGCGACGAGACGAAAATTTCAGCGATCCAGAGTTGTTGTAGAAGGACTGGACAGCCAGTGGGATATGGACCTGATGGATATGAAGGATTTGGTCAGTGATAATGAAGGTTATCAATACGTCTTAATCGCCATCGACGTGTTCTCTAGATTCGCATGGTGCGCACCTACGAAAAGTAAAGCCGCTAAAGACGTCGTCACATCCATGAAAGACTTGCTGCAAGGACCGAGGATACCGAAAGTCATCAGAACGGATAAAGGGAGAGAATTTAACAACAAGGATGTTTCTGCATTCCTGAACAGCAAAGGTATACATCATTTTTGTGCCCAAAATACCGAAACCAAGGCTAACTACGTGGAAAGACTCATCAAAACGATTAAACATAGATTGTATCGTTACTTTATCAAGAATAGGACCCGAAAGTACATTGATGTCCTATCGGAAATTATCAACAGTTACAACCATACCAAACATTCCAGTCTCGGACAAACTCCAGCATCCATCGACGAGAAGAATGAACACGAAAGCGTATACGAACAGTACCTCATTCGTCAAAAACGAGACGCGCGAAAGAAAAAGAAGACATCTAAGAAAACCAAACCTAGACTCTACGCTCTCAAAATAGGTCAAGTGGTTCGAGTGACGCACATTCGTAACGTGTTTGACCGAGAATATTCTCAAAAATGGACGGGAGAGCTGTTTAAGGTGAAACGACGATTCAGAAGAGAGGGACTTCCGGTTTACATTCTAGAAGACTGGTCGGGCGAAATCATAAAAGGTACTTTTTACGAAGCGGAACTTCAGGCAGTAAACGTTGATGAAAACACGGAATATTTCGTAGAGAAAGTGTTGAACAAAAGAAAGAGAAATAAGAAGTCGGAAGTACTAGTCAGATGGCTGCACTGGCCTAAAAAGTACGATTCGTGGATACCGGAAGAAGACTTGAAATTGTATCATTAATAAGAGGCGTGAGACAACAATCGAAACAAAACAACATGGAAAGAAATAATAGCCAAGAGTGGCGGTTGTTCGGTAGCCGGGTACCTAAAGCGGAAATCGTTTACATTTGTCAGATAATCATCGTCTTCGTGATCATCGTGACCTCTATCGTAAACCTGTCGTTAAAGAACGGGAACCCGGAGCTGTGGATCAGCTTACTTTGCAGCGCCATCGGGTACGCCCTACCTTCACCGACCTTGAACGATGGAAAAACATTACCTATTTCTCAGCAGCGAGCAGTCGAAGGATCAGTTTCCATCTAATCATCCGGGAGACTTCACGTCGTTGGACATGCGCTCTAAAGGAAATACAGATACCTTTACGCGACGACATCGTGTTCGTTTGTGCGGACATGTGCGTGGAATCCTACGCTGAGAATACCATGGTACCAGTTCTGAGGGCATTGCAGAAAACGTCGGGTAAAAACGTACTGACCTATTTTCTATACGAGAATCCGATGCACGTGACAGTGAAAGAGAAGACATTGAGTCGAGTCAGAATATTTATAAGAGACAGCAAACTAAAACCTATTTTATTCGACAAAACCGTGAGGTGTACCATTCAGTTGACAAAATGGAAGTAGAGAAATGGCGAAGACATTTTCAACGCATGGCAGAAGGAAAGATTAGCCCCAACCACAGAGGACACTGGATCGTGGACGAAATACAAGTAGGAGGCCAAACGGAAGAACCTAAACTCAAAATGGTCACACCCGTGGCTTAGGACATTGAACTCGCCAAATCCGAACTGAGAGAAGATAAAATGAACCAAAAAGGTTATAAGAGGAAGCCCGCCACCATACATAGACCTGCCAAAAGAGCGAGATACGCGACTGACGTATTTACTCGATAAAACATGGCTTCTTCGAAGCACGACGACGATTTGGCTTTATTCGATTTACCGGAAGTGGAGACGGCGACGCAGAAAAGAGAATGGCTTACCGTGAGACCCATCAATCAACTTACGACAGGTGCCGCCATAGAATTTAACGTTCCCGGCACATCTCTGAATTACATCGATCTCAAGAACCTGATGCTTTCGATAAAGCTTAAAATCGTCAAGGCGGATGGTTCCGACCTCACCCAGACAGACAAAGTGGGTCTAACGAACAACCCACTACACAGCATTTTCTCCCAAGTGGACATCAACCTGCAACAACATCCGACCACCGAAATTGGCGCGAACTATGCCTACAAAGCATATCTGGACACGCTGTTGGAATGCGCGAATCAGCACGAGTTGGACTGTCAGTTGTTTATCAAAGACGATGGTGATATTGATATGGACGATCCTGATCCTACAGGGAGAAACAACGGATTGTATTTGAGAGCCATAAGCACTGCTCTCAGCAAAGAAATAGACCTCACGGGACGTCTCCACGTGGATATATGTCAGCAAGATCGATTCATTCTGAACGGGGTTCCCGTGTCCATCAAACTGTGGCAAAATTCTGACAGATTCAGACTTTTGGCGAAGGACGGATCAGAAAACTACAGGATTCTCATCACGGAAGCTTCTTTAAAAGTGGCTTTAGTAAAACTGAAACCAGATGTCATGCTAGCTCAAGCTGACGTCATCAAGACCACTGACGCTCTGTATCCTTACAGTCGTTCCGTGATCAAGACCTACGCTGTTCCGCAAGGTCAATACTCGTTTACCGCCAGCGATATGTACTTGGGAGAAGTCCCCCAGCAACTAATAGTGGGTGTAGTGGAATCTGCCGCGGCTCACGGATCTTACGTGAAGAATCCTTTCAACTTTCAAAACTTCAACTGCACGTACGCCGGATTTTTTGTGGACGGTCAGTCGACACCGTCGGAACCGTTGCAACTCAATTATAAGAGCGACCAGTTTGTGGAAGCGTTCGAGCGATTGTATTGGGATCAACGTCAGAGAGCCGTGACCATTACCAGACGCGACTTCAAAGATGGCTATTGTCTGTACGCGTTTAGACCTAACGGCGACGTAAAGGACAGACCGGAAGAGCGAGCCCACACTCGTCTAGAACTCAAGTTTGCTGAACCGCTTCCAGTCACGTGTACGGTGATCGTTTACGCCAGGTTCCCGGCGCTCATGCGCATCAACGAGAGTAGACACGTTACCTTGGAATGATGAACGAAAACCAAATTACAGCGGCTTTAAATAGCGATCCAGTTACCCGAAAAACGTTCGGAGGCGTCCTCGCGGCGAACGAATTGAGGACGGTGATAGGACGACGACCAAAACTGTTTGTGGTGAATACGGACGACAGAGGCATGCCGGGACAACATTGGACGGCATTTTATTTTCCAAAAACCGGACCTTCAGAATTCTTTGACTCTTTGTGACATAGACCTGAACATTATCGGCGAACGTTTAAGTCAAACTTGATCAAACACGGTCCTCATTATATATACAATAGAATTCGTGTTCAACCTTACAATACCGAGACGTGCGGACAGTACTGTATTCAGTTCTCTAAACTCCGATGCCGCGGATGGTCTATGAAACGAACTGTTAGATATTTAAGGTGTCACCCTTTTAATTGACAAACGTGTATTACTATGTATATTTGTTAAAAATTTGACGAATTGTTTGTATTTTGGAAAGACGTTTAAAGTATATTATATTTGTATATTATATTTGTATTGACTTTGAATTTATATTTGTGCCTTTTACTTTATTGAGTGTGTGTGTGTGTGTGTGTGTTAAAGTTTAATTGTGTTAAATAATCGCTAAACTTTGTTTTCGATGAAACTAAAAAGTTATATATTTAGAATCCAACTCTTTTTGTTACTGTGTGTATAAAAACGTACTGTTACAAGTGTTTCGTTTCATGTATATTGTATTTGAACTAACTTTGATTTGATTGAGAAAAAAAAATCATTCCCTTGTATTAAGGTGTTAATAGTAAATTCCGGTTCATGCATAGTATATTTGTATTAACTTTAAATTTAATGCGCATGTACAAGATGTTATAGTTGTATAATGTATTTTTTTTTTTTTGTATTGTATGTTTTGTAAAATTATTAACTCGTATCATTGTGTAAATGATGTATGATTATATATTCTCTCTAATAAAAATCATCGAGACTGAAACGTATTGTTTTGTTTTTTATTTATTAAAAAATCACATTAACACTCATGTCTCGGATTTACGAATCGGCTTAAGTAATACATTAAAATTCTAAAAAATACATTAAATATAATGTTTAACGAGACTTGAGGCGATTTCGTGAATACGGATCATGAAATTCAATAAAAATAATAACAAAAACAGAGTATAATTATATTTATCTTATTTATTTACCCCGCTCAATACAGTACCTTGGGGATTAGGGCGGTCCCCCTTCGGCACTTTATAACAATGGTAATTCTATCAAAATTGGTATACACGTATCATGCAAGTGTTTTAAACGCTTAATACCGGTCATTAGTACGGATCCGGTATGAAAACACGTAAAATGAATCGAGTTTTTGGTAAACATGGCGGCCGGAAACAACTCTGGTTCGTAATGTCCGTCGTAATAACGAACCACTTTATATAAATCCAAAGGTCCGTCCACTTTGAATGAAGCCGAAATCGTAATCACTTTGACGTCTGATAAGTTGACCTTCCATCCTAGACTTTGTATGCGTCGGGCGTAGCGTCTCAGTCTTTTCTTGGCCTCCGCAACGTAGCCGACTCTACCATTTACTTGTATTTTTCCGGTAGAAAACACCGTACAATGTCCACCGATTTTGGCATGTTTCCATATGGCGCCGGAATATTTGGCTGGGTCGAAAATAATGTTTGTCGTTTTATTAACCAAACGTTTTAAGTCAATGGCGCAATTAAGGCGTCCGGAGCACACTACGTTGTTGATCATTTTACCAGTTCATGTATTCGTTCGGGTTACACTCGGAACACCTGAGATAGCCTAGCTGATTAGCGTGGTCGCTTTGAAAGAGACACGGCACGACGCTGCTGAGTTCTGGTACGGCGGCTCCCACCTCGGGAATGAATCGTTTAAGTTGTTCGTACTCCAAGGGTCTCATACACAATACTTTCTTGCAAGGTACCACTTCGTCCTGAGGCTTCCAATACTTTCGAATGTCCACGCAAGGGTTGTCCGCCTTGACGGTACAATACACGTTACCGCCCAAGTGGGTTTGGTACGGTTTGCCCTCTTTCAACGCTCCATCTATGTACTTCAAACTGTCAACGAGACATTTCCAGCGCATTAACGTTAAGCTGATACCTTTCTTGGTCGGTTTATCGTTGTCCCACTCTCTTAGATCCACTCTCTTTTCACCGTTCCACTCGCTGACGGTGACCTGTCTGCCGTTACCCAAGGCGAAACACGAACTGTTTTCCATAATGAAGCGAATGTCTAACTGATACAGAGGCAGCCGGCGCTCCTCTTTTTAATACAACTATTAACGTGACCCCAATTTTTATTGGCTAACAATTTCTACAACTTTCATTGGTTCGATTTAAAATAACCGTCAATTTAAAGTGGCGTTGGTACTTAGGTGATCGCGTGACGTCAATAACCTCTTCAAGAATGAGTGACCCACTTAAGTATGACTCATACACGCGTGACATCGCCTGACGCTGATGACGTGAATACCCACTTAAGAACCACTTAAGTCATTTCCTGTTTTGACTCCAAACCGGCCTGTATGTAGTAATAAAAAGAGGTAGTGTTGGAATGGAGTTCGGGCACAGGATTACTGTACAATTACTTTCAAATGCTGTTGTCCCATAGATTGTACCACTTGTTATGTTCTAAGGATGAAAACCAGGTTACCAATATGCAGTACAAGATACTTTTTTAACTGTAGTGTAACAGTAGACTGAAATGAAGATGTAATGTGATATATAAGTGGTCCCCTTTCAGAAAATATATAGGGACCTTAGGGCATTTGAAAGGAATTGTACAGTATATCATTTCTTTTATGCAAGATGCAGTTTATTCTGTTTGTAGGGCTATCCTCTCTATAGTTGCGCCTCTAAGGTAGATCTTGATAGTAAGTGGTGCCTGTTGAGCTATATATTGATCGATGTCCACATGTGATGGGAGTGCCGACTGCAATATTCTACTGGAGACCTGGAGTGTCTCGCCATCTGCGGTGATAAGCTCTTTTGATTGGTCATTTCCACCGATTCCGACTATAATCACAGTCCTCCCTTCCAGGGGTGGTTCTGACGCCTGTAAAGACCAAACGAAGAATGAAATTTGACAGCATTATTTTGCCACATAATACATTTAAATCTTATTCAAGAAAAGTTGCAGGTTTTTTTCTGTTCTAAAACTAACAAAGTACAGCATCATCTATAGGCAGAATAGGATATTTTTTCTTTCTTTGCCATGATGAGTTTTTGTCTGAAATATGATGTTAGGTTATTTTTTCTTTGTTGTCTATGATGAATGTTTTTGTGTGAAATCCAACCTTGACGTTAAAAAATTTTGGAAAATGCGTGGTGAAAACTTAAACGTTTGCGGGATATGTTTGCATGTTGCAGCATGGAAACTGCACCAGTGTTAATGTCTGCTGAATTATGCAGATTGCCCTAGCGTGAACGCCTTTTGGAAATCCATGTTAGGCAAATTCTAGAGTGATGTTATTGACCTACATGAACTGTAATGAGATGGAGGAATTATACTAGTTTTTATTCGGCTACTGGATACATTAGAAACAGTGTGGACTGGGTTTGTGAGGCATAGTGTACGCTAGTGAAGCACATTTGCAGAAGAAATGCACTAGAGGTCTGTTTAAGTAGTTACCTTATGGAAGTGACACTTGTTAATGTGCAGAGAATAGTAGTGCTGCAGCAGGTGTTTGAGTCTACTAAAATCAAAAGTGTGCATAAGTAATTTGATGGTTTTAACATGACGTACCTGGATGGTGCTTTTTGAAGTAAGCGATGGCGATCGTTGTCCACGGTAGCTGCTTGTAATGGCGTCTGTGATGGTGACATATTCTCCGGGTCTGTAACTCATATCACAGACATCTCTGCAGAGGCTCACTTATACGCGCACTCTTGTGTCGCTTACGTAGATGTCCTTAACGCGTGTAGGGGAATTTCCCATCACCAACTCTCTCTCTTGGTCTTCCTAAAAGGTTGAAATGAAAGATATGAAAACAAGAGGAACAGCAGGATATTGAGGACAGACATCCCAGATAACATGCATATATAGATGAGTGGGATATGTGCAAGGACATACAGGCTCCCATTTTGTCTCTGTAGCAGAGAACGAACAGAACCAAGTAGGAATGCCCAACTGCCTGATTTTAGCAAAGGCGTCTCTCTTGGCATGTTCCCAGTAAGGTGTTGACCCTCTAATAGTACGCAACACACGAAAACCATCGTCTTGCATTTTAAGGTGATCTACAAATCCTGCAGAAAGAATTTCCCCAGCAGTACAGCTCAGGCCATTTTTGGCATTTTCTTACTGCCAATGTCACCTTGTCTCTGATCTGCTTAATTTGTAGGTTTTTTTAGTTTGTAAAAGATGTTTGGTACACAGAGAGCTACACGCCTGTCAACGTGACGTAATTCCCATGTACAGATGTCGCTATAATGAAGTGGGACAAGACGTTCTTAGTTATGGGCACGTTTTTGGCCACAATAAATGGATGGGAATGAAAGAACCTCAGAATGGAAATCTTGGAATAAGCTTATTGGGGAATTGTTTTCAGCAGGTGCAACACATAGAATCTGACTGAACTCCTTGAAATCGGCAGCCTGCATATATGTATCAGTGTTGCCCGTTGGCCGGTCATAGAAATTGTCATCTTCTGTCCACCCATCTGATAAATTCCCTTTCTCATCAGGTGATTGTGTTTCTTCTATATCACCCAGAGCTTGTGATATGCATCTAGAGGAAAATGTCTGAAGCCATGAATCATTTACAATACCTTCATTTCTGAAAAGGAAGTTATTCAACCACAACTGGAGAGTCCGAACTGATATTAGAGTCCGGCATGGTTGATTGTGATTCAGAGACATCTTAATGTTAAGTCGCATTGGTTTGACACTTCAGATTTTCCCAAAGATCACTTTCTTTTTAACAATGTAAATAAAAAAGTGATGGGAAAAATGAAAATTGAAACGAATGAGCAATGTATTTCAGAATATTGTGGGTTAAGATCTAAGATGTATGCATTCAAATGGAATCTAAAAGAGCGAAGGGAATATCAAAAGTTGTTGTTAAAAAACGAACTAACCCTTCAACATTACCAAAATGTCTTCTTCAATGAGTATTCTATATCAGCACAAATGAATACACTAAGAAGTTATAACCATAAAATATACCTAGAAAAAAATCAATAAAGTTGGTTTGTCTTGTTTTGATGATAAACGATATCTATTAGATGATGGAATAAGCTCCCTTGCATATGGACATTACAAGATAAAATGAACACTTCATTATGTCAATATTTATTATATTGTTTTTATACAAATGTTAAATTATTTTTTCACTGTGGTAGGGTGACCTGAGAGTGAAAAAAAAATCTTGATTTTAGTTGCTAGTGATTGTGAGTATATTGTATCTATTTAGAAAAAATGTGTTCTTATATGTGTGTGTGTGTGTGTGTGTATACGCGCGCGTTTGTGTGTGTGTACATGTGCGTGTGTATGTGCGTGAATTCCTTACTGTACATGTGATATTAAAACAGTATTATATTCTGTTAATGTAAATTTTATCATTATTCAACAGCAATAAAAGTATCTCGTATTTAAATGTTGTTTTTATATACATATATATATATATATATATATATATATATATATATATATATATATATATATATATATATATATATATATATATATATATATATATATTCATATGATAATGGAAACTTACGGGAACGGCGAAGAAGATTTCTTCCTCACCATCATCTCCATTTAGCTCCCATTGCATATTCTAAAAAGAATAAAAAATCCAGATAATAGTTTATTTTCTAAATAAGATACTTTCAATGATTTTCATAGCATAAAACATTGTTCTAAAATGTCTTAGAAAACATACCTCTGATGCTGTTTCCGGTGCTGTTGCCGGTGCTGATGCTGACGCTGTTGATTGTGCTGGTACTGGTGCAAGCACCGGTGTTGTTGATGCTACAGTTGCTGGTACTGGTGCGAGCACCGGTGTTGCCGGTGGAGATATTGGGGAGTAACGAACTACGTTCGGGCTCCCCATGCTTGCGGTAGACTATAAGAAATAAAAAATAAATAATATTAGCACAATTTGAACGGTTACATTTTAGTTGCGAACATGTATCCATGTATAAATAAATATACCTGTACTCTTAAATACCTCATCTTTTGAAGGATCGCATTATCATCCATTGATTAAATGAAATTAAAACAATAGAAATGTTTGTTGGTGAGCGGTTAGAGTGATTGACTTGTCATTTTTCAACCCTTCACCACATGTGTTCGAGCCCCCGGTTGAGGTGAGAACTTTATTGTGGGGATGTTTTAAAGCTGATTGTGATATGTGGGTTAACCCTACACAGACAATGTCTTTCTCCACCACTAACTAACTAGACGTCGCAATAATGACCGTAAAGTATTTTTAAAAATCTATCAAAAATCGAAAAAAATCAATAAATGATCATAAGACTTCATTAAAAATAAATTGCATGGTGATATGTTAGGTAAGAAAAAATAAGGTAAGTCAATATACATACCTGTGAATGTATCTGCTGGTGGTATTTCTTTATGGATGCTATCATTTCAACCACACACATACGTACACACATACGTACACACACATGCATACATTCACACACTGCATCTGCTGGTGGTATTCCTTTTATGGATGCTATCATTTCAACTATCTCCTCCACCTCCGAGAAGTGGAGGGAGACAGATTTATCCTTTTTTATCGCATATGTGGAGCCATGTTGCTCCACGAAAGGGGGTCATATTAACCTCCTTATCCCTTCCCAATTTAAAGGAGATTTTCAGTAGTTTTCCGTCGTAAGATCTTTTTTTCCAGGAACGCCATTGTGAGTTGGTTGCGAATGTGCTGTAGAGATTCTCTAGGACCCTTTATAAAGGACCTTTAAGGTACAGTACGATTCATGTAAAAATGTTCAGCCAATGATGGGTCCGAAACCGGGGTAATGTACTCAGGGATGAAAGGGTTTTGGTTATCATGTTACGTGTAGGGATGTATTCGGGTAGTACTGATTGGCTATGACCAGTGGAGAGAAAAAAAATGTTACCACCCACTTATTATGAAAGTAGAGAAACACTCTCTTTAAACAATTCGTAGTTTCTTTTCATCATTACATTTGCTTATTGAATCGAAATAAATAAATTAAAATTTCGTTGTACATTTATAAGCTGTTGACAACGTTTTTAAATCAAAGCGCTGAAAGCGTTGGAAGACTGGCGCGCCGGTTCAAAGCGTAGTTCCAAGGGAGTAATCAAGATGTCTTGAACGGCGAAATGCACATTAAAGAATTGGAAAGATTGCTGTTGATGGTCTTACATTGGCTGTCATAGGAGAGCAATGAATAACAATTAGTAGTTTTCATATAAGAATTTAATGTAACACTACAAAGGGGTCACTATGGGGGATTTACCGGAAATGACTTAAGGGGTTTATAAGTGGGTATTGACGTCATCAGCGTCAGGCGATGTCACGCGGGTATGAGTCATAAGTGTGTCACTTTGTTTAAAGCGGTCACGCGATCGAGTACCAACGCCACTTTAAAATGACGGTTATTTTAAATCGAACCAATGAGACGTCCCTTCAGCGGACCGACGCTACGCGGTAACGACGAGTACGTTTTAAAACGATTGGTCGAATGTCAATAACTTCCCTCTCAGCGTTTAAATTCATTGGCGATAGCGCGTCTATCGTACGTTAAATGGTCCGTTAACCTCAAGTACCACTTAACGTCTTTATTTAAGAAAACGCCCAGAGCCGTCGTGAGTCATACGTTTTAAATCGCGCACGCTGATGTTATTATGTTATCAGACATTATATAAGATTATATTTAGAAGATATCATCGAATGAGTAAGTATTTTTATCATATTTGTAATTAAATATTTAATAAGACTACACACTAATAAATATACATTCATACTATACTACACACAATCATTATAAGTGGGGGCACACACAAAACCCGGATACTAGTAAAGCGAGTTAATGATGTCCTATTGTTACAGTGTACTTAAAGCTCTTAGTGATACACTCATTCTGAACTCAGTGAATATCGACGGTCAACTGGTTATTTATTATACATGTATTTCCTGGTCAGGACATTATATTGAAATATATTCATCTTACGTTACATATAAAGCAGCTTTAATTTTCACATTTTATTGTATGTACTTGTATTTCCTGATTATATCGAGAAATATATTTGTCATGTGTTACATTTTCGATCAGCGATTTAACAGATTCTATTCAATTATGAACATTTTGGCTGATAAAACAATACAGAGTGCGTGTATGTACATTCAGCAATAGTGTATTAAACAACACCAGCCACAAAGTTAGACATCAGTTTTTAGATGAAAAAAGAGAAGTTTACTTTAGTATTAGTATTTTCTATATGCACTAATCACGTTTGAACGGAAATGCAATGTGTCAATATGTTTTTTTCTTGCTGTTTATTAACCTTTAAATAATAAAAGGAAAAAAAAAGAATACACATTTTATTGTTTTAGTTTACAGTATAAAGAAACAGAATGGAAATATAAAACATTATTGTAGAGTTAAACACTGTCATACTACCATTATTCAGTAAGTAAACCCTGCCTGAACATTTTTTTTAATAACTCCAAGATTTGTTTCAATTTTTGTAGTTCATTATTAAGTTCTCCTATCTTCCTTTCAACGACAGTTATCTGTGCGCGTATCTCAATCTGAAAAATAATATTTAAGTATATCTTAACTATTAAATAAATAAATGTATGATCTATTTACACTAGTAAAAAAGTTTAATGAGACATTATTACTTGGAAGATGTGACATATAAATAAATAAAAAGATTGAACTAAATACATTATTATCTTCCTTATATATCAATTCAGTCCTTTCTAGGATAAAAACAGCAACAACAACAACAATGTCGTCGAGTTTTATAAATAGCTAAAATAAATGCGTGAATAAATCATATTATCGAAAGTATTACATGATACATACATTTACTAAAGTTAAAAAAAAAATCACTTACCAACTTTACTTCACTTCCATAATGTATGGACGACATGTCTATACTACTTATGACGTCTCTAGTTGTACATATTCTATCATTTGGTGTTGATGTCTACAATAATAAAAGATATAAAAAATGTAGTCCGACAAATGTTCATTACAACTTACGTATATTGGTATGCATTGACCAAATAGATCATAACATATACATGTAATATAAAAAATAAAAAAATTCATAATCTGATAACTCGGAAACTAGCTCGGTGACCTGTTTGTTTAACACCTATTTATTCTATAATTGAAACCTCTATATAACATTAAAAATCACATATAAAATGGAGTACAGTACTTACTTCGAAGTTTAATTTTTTCCTCTCCGGTGTTACCACAGTCACTACTTTTGGTGTTTCATTCTGTAAGTATAATAAGTACAATGTATACACATACCATTAACATGTACTAGTAATACGATGAATACTAATAACATGTATCAAACCTATATTAGCTCATAAAAATGTAGCACGATTTTGTAAGTATTATGTCGCAATTAATTATTTTTCTTTCACAGTACACCATTCTAAATAACGTGTGCATAGTATTATAACAAAAATATCACAACATGAATAAATATATTACTGCTGAAGCCATTGTTGTTGTGTCAAAGAATGTGATATAAATTTGTGCGAAAAGCTATAAATCGCTGATCAGTTTGCGGATTTCCTGAGTCCAAGTCAATAGCCATATTCCGGTCATTTTTCGATTTGACCATTAATAATGTTGACCTCTTTATACAACAGAATGACAATTAAATAGATCTACATAAAAAGAGTTATGATGAAAGGGAAATAATCTAGTATTCACGTATTTATTTATTTTTATTTTTTTATTTATTTTTTTTACTGACAGAGTTACTAATAAAATTTGATGCTATTTACCAAACGATTGTGAACTTTCTAATTAAAACGATACTTTTTTTATCAGATATGGCTCTCGAAGACATCGTTGCCGCTATGTTGGCAGAAGGCGTCACGGTCCAGGAGTTTCTAGATTTTGTCACTGCTTTAGGCCTAGGAACTCATCCTTTTATCGTAGACGTGACGCAACAACTGTTGTACAATGAATTTTTGATACATCCGGGAACACCTGTACCGGAATGGACGGAGGAGGAAGCCGATACCCTTCTGGACGTTCTAAAATCCCCCGAACCAAACAAAGTCGCGCAGGCGGATGAGTTCGAACCATGGTCTCCCGGTTTTGAAAAGGATGTGCTCAACACAGAGACCTATTCTAGGTCTCAAGCGGCGGGTCCTAAAGACGATGACTTTGAGTCTTGGTCTCCTGCGTTTGAGGCAGCGGTCTTAGAACATGAAGACATGGTAACGGCATCTTTAGCATGTATCAAAGATGGCGATTTTAGGTAAGATAATAAAGTTATTTGTGTGTTTGTTATTTATCTTTTTTTTTATATTTTGCGTGTCAATTAATTGCTAATAATCGTAATTTACATAGTTACAGGACCGGGAAGAAGTTTTACGGTTCCCGATGTCGGGTCCTGTTTTCTGGATACCAAGCCTATCGTAGACACCTAGAGACCCA
Source organism: Sinonovacula constricta (assembly GCA_007844125.1). NCBI lineage: Eukaryota > Metazoa > Mollusca > Bivalvia > Cardiida > Solecurtidae > Sinonovacula > Sinonovacula constricta. The sequence goes on along the minus strand of CM017570.1, from coordinate 1,483,151 downwards.
CCCCTTTAATTTGCCAGTACCTGGACCGTCGGGATTGCGAAATAACTCGATGGAGACAGATCACGACGAGTCTACGACGACTGACCTTCCAATGCAAGGGGGCGGCGCTGAAAGTTCGACGCAGGAAGGTGGCGCCGATGAACCCTACAGAATCGAACTGACAGGGACGCGCCGGTTCGCCCTAGCTACCGGAATTGAGAAAACTTATAAGGTCAGGTTTAACGATCAATGGCAAGGGAGACGATTGACAGATTTAAGACGTCAACTGCGTCGTCTTTTCGAGGATATGTTAACTAAAGCCCGGGAAGGTATCAACGACAACGATCTGTTGAGAGTCGTTATACGTCACGACGCCCTCAATCACGCCGTGGTTGTCCCTTTGATGGAGGCGGGGGACATAAACGTAGAAAAGATCTTCTCCAAGATCGAGAACGTCCTGCTCGGCGAGGAAAATCTGGCATTCGACGATTCTTTTCAAGGTTAGTATAAAATAAACTACAACAACAACAGCAATAAAAATAATGATGATAATAATAAATAATAATAATAATGCTAATAACAATAATAATAATAATTGTAATAATAATAATAAATGAAACGTACACAAATGATATATAGACTTTAATGAATCGTACTTTTTTTTGTTACAGTGATGGTTGGCGCATTACATATTCCACAGGGTCAAGGGAGACAACGAGTCACTAGAATCAATGGATCGGACAACAGTATACATCAAAAGAGGTCTATAGTTCAGATCATCAACGACGACCAGCTCTGTATGGCTAGAGCTATTGGGGTAGGGTTGGCTAAACAGTGTATCATACATGACGAAGAATGGCGGCAAGTGAAAACATCAAATAGACATCTGATCAATACTGAAATACTCGTGGAACACCGTCAAATTTCCGCTCATGCATACAAAGAAATTCTAAAGAAAAACAAGCAAGATCAGAAACGCTTGGCCATTCTCCTCTGTAAAAAAGCCGGTGTGTCCACGGACCGGCCCGGATCCCTCAACGATCTGCCTTTTTACGAAGAAGCGCTCAATGTTCGAATCGCCGTGGTGGCGGCGTCCTTGGGCAACAAATTTATCAGGGTACCGACCAACGATCACGAAGATTGGCCCCTCCTATATTTGTATTTGGTGGATCACGAAGGGATCAGCCATTTCCACGCCATTGTCAACATTGCGGGCCATTTATTTCTGCGCCATTTATTTCTGCGAGAGGTGTTTTAAGCAATATAACGAAAACACCAAGCACCGGTGCGAGACGACCTGTCTGACGTGTAAGAGTCAAAATTGCCCGGAAACTGACGTCACCATGACTTGCAGGTCCTGCCATATGGTCTGTAGGTCCCTCGAATGTTTCGAACGTCACCTCGTAAAAACAACCAGGAAGAACGGCAACAAAAGGGACGTGACTCTCTCGCAATGCAACCAGTTCTGGCGGTGCACAACCTGCAAGAAAGTCATCAACAGGTTCAAGCGGCCGGTGGAACTGCACGATTGCGGGGAATGGATGTGCAAATGTTGCAAGTCCTGGGTCACTGGGGAGCATCAGTGCTACCTGTTTCCTGAAGAGCCCAAGAAGCCCGTCAAAAAGTTCATCTTCTTTGATTTCGAGGCTACCCAAGACACTCTCGCCCAATGCACTGAAGGTTATGTTCCCGACGAGAATAGCAAATGTCAAGGATGCTTCAAATCGTGGTGCGGACAGCCCAGACACGTGGCGAATTTTGTGGTAGCCCAAACGGTCTGCGAGGATTGCAAGGACATCAATTTGACTCCCTACTCTAAATGCGACGTTTGCGGGAGCAGATGTACGAAATGCGACGCCTGGGATAAAGAAAGCGAAACTTTTGTACATCCCCCTTGCCCTAACTCGTGCGGTTGCCGGGAAGTCATATTCCAAGGAGATAGTACGCTTGAACACTTCGGGAACTGGTTGTTTAGTGCCCAACATAAAGACGTCACGGTCCTGGCTCACAACATGAAGGTAATCCATTTGATTACTAATACAGGTATAAACAATAGTATCTATTTAACATATTATCGGAAATGACTTTTTGTAAATGGATTATGAAATAATAATTGAACATTGTAATGTAATAGTATTTCTGTTTCTATTTTTGTAGGGCTACGATGGCGTGTTTCTCCTAGAATACCTGGTGAACAATAGCATGAGACCCTCAAAGGTGATTTATAACGGATCGAAAATCATGTACATGGAGGTGTCCAAGGGTCTACACATCCGGGTATTGGATTCCCTCAACTTCCTGCCCATGAAATTGGCGACACTACCCAAAGCGTTTGGACTGACGGAATTATGTAAGGGCTTTTTCCCGCACTTTTTTAACAACGACGGACGCCAGAGTACCCCCCTTTTGATACTAATAGCTCACCCTGAACCTTCGGCTCTGGTGAGCTAAAAAAGGTGATGATTGGATTTGACAAAGAATATAAGGATCAAAGATATAGTATAGAACTCAATCAAAAATGGTGATGATTGGATTTGACATAATGAGGTGTGATAATTTATTATGTTATGTAACAATGTTATGTTTCTTTACATTTTTGGTATATTCAAGCAAAAGTTTCTTCTATAGAATGTAACAAATGGCTTGAATGAAAGTATATAATTAATGTTAAAACAATACATTTTCATTACATGCATTAATGTTTAGAAAAGTTTTGAATTTTCGATTATTTTATTTCATTATTAACAATCATTTTATTATGATAATTACATGCATCCTAACAGTTGATACAGTAAGTTTATTTTGAGACCGTAATGTAGCTGTATAGTTTAAGCCTCATTGTATAAAAATAATAATATAAATAACAAGAATTTGTAAAAGAGTTAAAAACGTCCCCCACCAAAGGGAAGTTTTACATGAAGCATACAATTGTACTATTTCAAAACTAACAGACCATGTTAACCCTTGACTTCTAAGTGTGACCTTGACCTTGGTGGTAGGGGTCTGGGTGTTGCGCATGGCACATCGACTAATTATGGTGAACATTTGTGCCAAGTTATTTCAAAATCCCTTGATGAATGGCTGAGTTATGGACTGGACAAAAAGTGTGACGGATGGACGGACAGACAGATAGAGTGTTAACAAGCTTGCCTTTAATTTAACCTGGTGACCTAGTTTTTGACCCGACATGACCCAGATTCGAACTTGAGCAAGGGATTATCTAGACAAGCATTCTCACCAAGTTTCAGAAAGATACAGTCATAAATGTAACCTCTAGAGTGTTAACAAACAATTGTTAACGGACGACGGACAAAATGCGACCACAAAAGCTCACTCTGTCACTATGTGACAGGTGAGCTTAAAACTGGCAAAATAAATCCTTCCATCTTCTGGCCGATGGCGATACAGAAATGTGAATTACACCGCCGAAAAACTTCAAAACGAAACAAAACGGCAGCCATGTTGGCTTCAACGTGGACACAATTTATATCTCTTTTTTATTCCCGTGAAAGGAGATTCTTACCTTCATTATAATCCAAAATACTAGTTTTGACACACCTCATTCAACACGTGATCTATCTAAGTATTTTTTATATTTAACTTGTCCAATGAATCTTTTTGCTCTCGCCCGTCGCTGAGTCTCATTTTTTATGGTTTTCCAAGAATCAACTGTGTGATGTCATCCACAGTCTTGTGACGTCACTACAGTACAGTACAGTACACTCTCAAAAATATTGTCTGTTTGATTTTATCATAACTTAAATTTAGAATTATGGATCCAGATTAAGAAAATATCATTTTTAAAACATAAAACCAAACTTAATTAAAAGAAAATACCATCTCATGACAATATGGGTGTACACACAAGAAACAAACAATTATTTACAGTCGGTGGAGATTAAATTTTTGTATACAGTGTGTAACTAAATTAGACAATAATTGGACCGGTGATCTGAGAATATCATTATTTAGCTGTTAAAAAGCAAATACCCAAAGCTTTAGATTGCTGGGATACTATGGGATATTAATTTATTTTATACTTTACGGAACGAAACGGAATCACAATAAATAGAGTTGAAGACTTGGTTTGTACACAGTGCTGACTGTAATAGTGATATTTCAGCTTTATTAATGCATGCACATTCAAATTATATGGCAAACATGTTTTTAAATTGAATTTGTTTACGATAATTATAAAGCTGTCCAACCCACCCGCTTAGATCAATAGGTTTGAGCGTCGGTGTCTAAGTTCGATCCTTGGGCGGGCAATGTTCTCCGTGCCGATTTGATAAGACATTTAGTCTGACATCATTTGTCCTCCACCTCTGATTTATGTAGGGAAGTTGGCAGCTACAAATCTTGTTCCGTTCCGTTCCGCTAAATATCATTATCTTAGGGGATATTTATACTTTGCGGAACGAAACGGAATCACAATTTATAGAGTTGAAGACAAGGTTTGTACACAACTCTGACTGTAATAGTGATATTTCAGCTTTATTAGTGCATTTAATTTCAAATTATTTATGGCAAAAATGTTTTCAATCTTAATTTGTTTACGATAATTATATAACTTTCCAATCCGCCCGCTTAAATCAGTAGGTAGGAGCATCAGTGTCGCGAGTTCGATCCTTGGGTGGGCAATGTTCTAAATGCCGATTTGATGAGACATTTAGTCTGACATCATTTGTCCTCCACCTCTGATTCATGTGGGGAAGTTGGCAGGTACAAATCTTGTTCCGTTCCGTTCCGCTAAATATCATTATCATAGTGGATATTTATACTTTGCGGAACGAAACGGAATCACAATAAATAAGAGTTGAAGACAAGGTTTGTACACAACTCTGACTGTAATAGTGATATTTCAGCTTTATTAGTGTATGTAATTTCAAATTATATATATATATATATATATATATATATATATATATATATATATATATATATATATATATATATATATATATATATACATGATATATATATATATATATATATATATATATATATATATATATATATATATATATATATATAAATATATATATACATGTTCCCAAATTTAATGTGTGTATAATAATAAAATAGTTTCCACATTTCTCTATTTGATTTATACGTTGTCATTTCATAAACAAAGTGACGAGTCTTCATTAGCAGGATAGGTAGCCTGCTATTTCGTTTATGCATCATGAATGATTATTTATAAGTGAAGTTTATACCAGCATTATAAAGGAGGAAATTAGTCATAAATAACAATTATTAAATCTTGTTCCGTTCCGTTCCGCTCAATATCATTATCCTAGGGGATATTTATACTTTGCGAAACGAAACGGAATCACAATAAATAGTATTGAAGACATGGTTCGTACACAACGCTGACTGTATACCACCTCAAATATTTTATAAGTCCATTGACATATGGCTTTGAAACGTTGCACACTTGTTCTCCATCATAATCCCAACATGTTGTTAAATTTAATTTGTTTACGATAATAATATAGTTTCCAACCCGCACACTTAGATCTGTAGGTAAGAGCGCCGGTCTTTGGATTGCAGAGTCGCAAGCCGTTCGATCCTCGGGCGGGCCATTTTCTCTGTGCCGATTTGATAACACATTGTGTGTGACATCATTCGTCCTCCACCTCTGATTTATGTGGGGAAGTTGGCAGTTACTTGTGGAGAACAGGTAAGTACGGGTACAGAATCCAGGAACACTGTTTAGGTTAACTGCCCATCGTTACATAACTGAAATACTGTTGAAAACGGTGTTATAGTTTCCACATTTCTGTATTTTATTTATATGTTGTGATTTCTAAAAGTGACGAGTCTTCATTAGCAGGATAGGTAGCCTGCTATTTTGTTTATGCATCATGAATGATTATTTATATGTGAAGTTTATACAAGCATTATAAAGGAGGAAATGAATATTGAATAACAAATCTTGTTCCGTTCCGTTCCGCTAAATATCATTATCCTAGGGGATATTTATACTTTGCGGAACGAAACGGAATCACAATAAATAGAGTTGAAGACATGGTTTGTACACAATGCTGACTGTAATAGTAATATTTCAGCTTTATTAGTGCATGCACATTCAAATTATATGGCAAACATGTTTTTAAATTGAATTTGTTTACGATAATTATAAAGCTGTCCAACCCACCCGCTTAGATCGATAGGTTTGAGCGTCGGTGTCTAAGTTCGATCCTTGGGCGGGCAATGTTCTCCGTGCCGATTTGATAAGACATTTAGTCTGATTTATAGTGTGTAAAGCAGAGTGTTGACATAAGAATACAACCTTAGAAAGATACATGACAGTAGAGAGAACAGCCCTAATTGATTAAATTAAATGAATCAGTTTGACAAAGAAAAATAGTACGTATAAATACAAACCTTTTTTTCTTGGCTGGTGGTTCACTGAGGAGAAACACGTCCTCGTCAGAGTGTGTGTCCTCATCAGATGACGTGTTCTCATCCGTGTGGTCGGCATTGTTGCCGTCCTGCAGGGTATTTACATGGTTTTCCGCATCCATTATCGCATTGCGGAGCTGCTGCAGGACCTGCAACTTTGCCCTCATTTGACGAATGATATCATCTACTTCTCTGAATAAAACAGGCCTTTCATTGACATTTGTACAATTACCGGTGCCGTTATCGGTGTTGCTGACACCGCACTGACGACTGCTGTGCTGGTACTGGCCGTTGCTTTGCCTTCACGCGTGTGACCGTTGTTGCTGAAACCGGCACTTTCACTGCTGGTACTGGCGTTCGAAATTGCATTATCAGCATCACTGGCGGCGTTGTTTGCATCATCGCCGGCATCTCGTGAGCAGCAACAACATGCACGTCTTTCCATGCTTCGTCTTCTCGCATTTCTTAGCTCATACTTCAACATTCCGTTGAAGTCGTCAACAACGTCAGCGTTGTACCGCTGCTGAAAATTTAGCATCTGTACTAGCGATGCTAATAGTGACAGAATTTCTGCGGTAAGCATGTTTGAGGTTGTTGTTTTTTTTTTCCGTATGAGATCTCCACTTAACGACTACCACACGATTATGAGGGTTCTGTAGCAAAACCACATTTTTTTATAGCAGAAATGATATCAAGTGGATCACATTAAAAATAAATCAACGTATACATGTAATTTAAACCGACGCAACATTTCACTGACAATGCAAATTTCATTGAAATTTTAAATTATTTATACATCATTGCTTCATAAATGATGCTTGACAGTCAGATATACTCAGTGTAAACTCACGCTCTAGTACAATTTAAAACTAAATCACTTAAAGGTACCGTCAGTAGATTTTTAATCATTCAAAAATAAAATAAAATTGTTAAAAACATAGGTGGCTAATCAACTTTCTAACCTAAACAAATCCAGTATTCCTGGAGTATTTACATACTTTTACAGCCTAAATCACAGCGTTGTTAACGTTTTGAGACTGATCTTCCTTAAGAGTTGTACAAGTTAAGAAAAATAATTTGCAGGGAAAACGTATTGAGTTTGGTATGTACTTTTTATATATGTTAATTTTATAGTTGCATGTGAATCTTTGCTTATATCCCCTACCCCTAATAGCCAGACAAGACCTTTAAGAGTGTTTACACCTATCTGCTTGCGCTATCCTGTTTACGACTTGATATAACAAAATTTAAACGCTTCGCGAAGGGAGCTAAACCAGTAAGCAGATCCAATACGAGTTACCGGGGGGGGGGGGGGGGACCTACCAGCGGTTACTCATGCGAGGAACCTTGATACCTGATTTATATATGGGATTCTACCCGCTCTTTCAGGTTTTTTATCCTGGAACTTCTCTGGGTTGGGTTTGGGAGGAAATGGGAGGAACTTCACCTCTGGTTTTTTCCCTACTCAGGTTGTTGAAGGCGTTCGTGTTGAGGCCCACGAGGCTTTCGGGGTTCAGCGCCGCGACGATGAACTGCATCATGTCGTCTGCCGTGAGCTGGCTGTTCTCCACCTCTCCGATCGGCGGGCGTAAGCCATCGTGGCCCTTCTCGCCGTTCGGTCCTTCTTTTGTGCTTCCGGCCTCAGCGTCGGCCCTTCTCTCTTCTCCCTTTTTGAGGTCGCGCTCGGCCATGATTTGTCGCTCCATGCAGGTTTAATAAGAAACATGCAAATTGTGGGGACCCACACAAGATGAATGCATATTAACGGCAAATAGATTACAATCGGCAACAAATTGACATAGTAATCTCTTTAACTGTTATTAATAGCGGATTTAATGTCCGCATTAAAGTCTCCTAACAATATCGTTTCACCTTGATCACAATACATGTAATACATATCATACAAGCAACTTAAAATTGCATATTTATTACGCTTTATTATACATATGCAAACAAAAAGGTACATATGATTTCAAATATGTTTATCATAACCAATCAGCACTCGCGCTGAATAAAACTTCTGGGGCATTAGTAGAAATTTTTATCAGCGATCATCCGTCGCACCAACGGCGTCTCGTTCGCCAGGTCGTAGACGACCTGCTCGAGGATCTCGCCGTCCGATGCCATCCCCAGAAACCGGTAGATGAAATAGAACGGAATCTTCGTCTTCGAGAACTGATGTGAGTAAAAAAGAAAACAAATGAGCATTATAATTCACATTCCATCCATTTATTCATGAAAATTAATAGCAGGTGCATGAAAATTGATAACAGATACATGCTGATGGAAATGGGTCCTAATTCAGCAACTGTCTGTCCTGAAAAAGAATAAATTAAAGATATTATAAACATATGGAAATTCATGTTATGAAGAAGTCATTGTATTCTTATCCATGAAACAGTGCAAGTTATTGTATAAGTATTGAAAACATGTTTCAGTAAAAGCTATTGTGATGTATACAACTTCTTTTTATTTACATGTTACGAATGGGTTTTAAATAAATGTTTTGTATCTACTTGTTAAGATTTATTTATTTAATGTCCATTTAATCCATGTTATTTTATTCATATCACCAGTTATTAGTAATAAAAATCAAATCTGTGTTTGTTTCAAAATTATTAGACAAATTTTATGAAATAAAGCTGCTTTTTCCAACAGAATAATAATAGTTAAAAAACACGAATTTTTTTTAGAAATTGTTTAACAGATTATAGCAAAAATGTTAGCAAAAGTGTGATAGAGTGCATAGGTATATTAGTTAGATAAACCACATTTACCTTGCCTTCTTTGCCCTCCATGGCATGCTTGACATCCAACAACGACTTTCCCCATCAGTGGCATCATCCCCATCAGTGACACTCCTCCTCCTGCTGACGGTGGATCACATCCTCATTCTCAGCCTCGTTCACCACTGTCTCCTCGGGTTCATTATTTGCAGCTGGAGAGGCATTGCTGTATATAGGTCTTTGTAACAGACCTTCCACATTACGAACAGAGTTTCTCAAGTTCTCAAGCTCGCTCAACTTCCTTTTGAGCCTTGTTATACAGCGATCTATTTCGCTGTATGTCACAACATTGCTTGAGGTTGTAGAGGGTCGTGGTTGTCAATGCGCGGTTACCCGTTCACGTCTAAGCTCCTGGCGGAGCGTATAATGCAAATCATCAACTACCATCAGATGATGCCCTTGCAAATTCTCATCACAGGCACTTGGTTTTAAGACTGCGAAACCTTTAAGTATTATATAGGCAGATGAATAAAAAAATCGGAATCATTGAAACAAATCAGTTAGTCTTAAAACCAAGTGCCTGTGAGTCTCATGAATCCTTAGCAAAGTCTTGGGACAGTTCATTGAGCTACACGAGTTGTAAAAGAGGCTGTCAAGTACTATGAAGCCTGCGCTGATAGTGACCTACAACATATGGTAATTATGCGCCGATAGTAATACAAGGGTACGACCATTTACCGGATATGAATTCATATCTGCGGATATCAATCCTAGGTACGGACATGAACGATATATATGTTATATACAGTAAAACAAAAGGTGTATACTGGTAAAAACGAATGTGATTTACATCTAAAGTCATGGTCAACTTTTAGCAATATATCACTTGCAAGGTAGTTCAAACATTGAATATTGTTACCATTTTGTCTGCCAAAATTGCCTCACATCAAGAATAAATGACGTCTAAGACTTTAGCTTTTTTAATGCATAAATATGAAAGCACTAAATTTAGATATCTACAGATACTCTTGTTATAAAAATATGCGATGAAACGAACTGTACAATAAAACACAAAAACATAAAAGCAGAGGCATTGCAAAAATACCTTCTAACAAATAATTATCATATTATTTAAGGTAATACAAAACATGTACATTACATGCCATAAGAAACAATTGTGGTTTTATCAATATTTACATAGATACAAAATAAATGAAGCTGTTATGAATGAAGCGCATTTTGCAATGACACTTTAACACTTTAACTCCAATTGCTTTGATTTCGTAATAGTTATTGCCACCAAATAATTGCCATAATCTAATGAACTAACATTCCTTACATAACAAAAATTGGTTTATGCAAGAATTTATATAACCACAGGAAGCTACTTTTCCATAAAATGCAATAAATGACATGAAATTATTGGCTAAATCCGTTTCATTAGATATTGTTTATAGTTACATGATTTCTGAAGAACCATTGACGGACACTTTAAACTAAAGGTCCAAGAAGGGAAACAATTATATCATTAATATGTAATTGATATATTCCAATAACATGTATTTAATCGAGGTTTGCACAGAAGAAAAAAGTTTTAAGCATGAAACAAAATCAGCTGATTACTATCCTAGATTTACAGCTCTTGGAGTCTAGCATCAACCTTTAACATTTATGTTAATATGTCAATATAACGAATCTTAGATCCACCAAAACCAATCTGGATACAGTGAGAAGCCTCCCCGTCATTCACTGACAGTCTGACAAAAAAAGAGTAGCGTTTCTGTTATTTATGTGATGCGTTACCCTAAGAGAGAACGTGCTTGTATAAAGGAAACGTCACCGTGAAAATTGTGCTTAAAGTGACGTTATATTTCGTTCAAACATTCACTTCCTTAATTTGTACTAATGTGTCTATATTGTCTTCCAACTCTAGTCATTCATTTAAGTGTGTTTAATACTTGTCTTGCTGCCATTATGGAATCCGTTTGACGTCGCATCTTAGACAAATATAGGTAAAGCAAAGCAATAGCGATTTTTCGCTATGGCGCGTGTGTTCCTGACGATGGATTGCGTCCGCATTTGCATCTTTTACTCTTTGGAGTATGATGCTGCAATTAAATAATGTAAGCTAAAGTATCACTTTTTAATGGAACGTAAAACACTGTCATTAGAAAATGTTTATAGTTAAACAGTTTGATGTTTATATCTGTAGTCGAGACCGCCGTTGTATGGCCATTCCTGAGGAAACCCGGAAGTTGTAGCAGACCAACAGAGGTGGATTTCGATGCCTCACCCTGTACTGCCTCTCAGCTTCCTCTTTGCACCATGTCCGTCAGTATCGTCATGAAATTCTTATAATATACAAAACAATGACATCTGTTGTCTTAAAAGCAATTATACTTACAAACTAGCATATTACTTCGTTCAGTCTTTGGCACATGTAAGTAAAAAAGTAAAGAATGCTATACATAGATTTTGTCCTCAATTAAAATTGCATGAATGTACTTCCAATTTTACAACTGATCTATTTTAAATAAACAACTTAAAACATAGAATTTATGACATGTTTTCTGTGTTTATCGTCCACAAACAGTCTAGTAATTAGAAGACAGTGTCCAAGTGAAGTAGATATTGTGCTTCCGAGAATGTGTATAGCATGCCGTGAACACCTGGCATCATACCACACGCAGTCACATTGTCCTGGAAACGGGCCAACTACATATGCAGCTATACTTAGATTTGCATTTAAAGCGCAAGCAAGGGTGCTATAATAAATATCAGTATCGTTGATAATGATTTTGGTCTGTCGCGGTCCGGGATGGAACCCTGGAACTCTAGTCAATTAGGGACATAACAAGTGACTTAAGAAGATTGAAAGCGTACATATCATATGTAGAACTACATATCATATGTAGAACCGGCCACGCGTGTTTGAGCCAACCAGAACTTTACGGACATTGCTGCTTTCGGAGATCATGTTATTAGAATTACACTAACCTTTTACAAAAGTGCCTTACGTACTTACTACGTTTTGCCCGTTGCATGTCTCCATGATGTCCTTCATCCAGTTATCATCTAAGACTGCAATGTAGATAGAATGTTTAAATTCAAAACATCACCGTATGTGACCGCTGCGTGAAACATAGTTTGATCTTGTACCAAATTTGACAAATATCCTTTAACATTTTTACTGAAGAATGTGTGCAGCAAACATACCAAATTGTGTCGCTCCTCTAGCAGTTTTAACTTTTCCTCAAGATCCCGAAAGTCATCTAGTGTTTCTGCCTGGTCAAGTGACGATGGCTGTGTTGCGACTGGCTCAATGCGACTTCGTTTAATTGAATGTACTTCATTCTTTAGTTCGGAAAGCAGGAACAAAACTCTTCTTTGGAAGCCTGCAATGAACAAACCATGCCAATAACTGAATCATGTTAAATTTAATACAGATACATTTTCAATTTTGGTGTTATGAAGTTATCACATCAACCAAATGCAATGCAGCCTGTACTAATATATCCATCTGAGACATTTAAACTGTATATTTATTAGTTAATGTTACAGATTTATCTCACCGCTGCGAGTTCGACCCCTGGTGGGGTCGTTAAAAACTTGCATGTGAGAAAGTAGACAGTAATTGCTTACGGGGGGGTGGTGTTAAGTACTGGTACTGCCCAGGAACGATGGTTAGGTGAATTGCCTGCCTGTGAATGACTAAAATACTGTTAAAAAAACGGGCGTTAAACCCCAAACAAACAGATTTATAAATTTTTACATGAATGGTTGAATACAAATATACTTTGTTTACTAAATTGAGATCAACTGAAAAAAGGATTTGAATTAAAAATGTTTTTTTACTACTTACGGCCTTCTGGCATCGGGAATGTTTCTGCTGTTGAAGTCTTCGTTGAGGATGCAAGCAGCTGTTGTTCAGCTTGTGGTTGCGAGCTGGTCTGATGGTGGTGGTTATTTCTAGAGCTTGGCAGTGACTTATCCAAGTTTGCGATTGTGCGGGAGAGTGACCTTGACCTTGATGCACATCAGAGAATCTATATAGAGAAATATATTTGTCATGTGTTACATTTTCGATCAGCGATTTTACAGATTCTAACCAATTGTGAATCATAAAAAGAACAAATTGTTATTTCTATTTAATTTATTATTTTAAATTGTTATATTTCATTCCAGTAGTTTCTTCAGTTCTTTAAATTTGTCCTCCAAATCCTTGATAAGGACTTTCACTTCTGCCTAAAAATAAAAAAAATGAAAATTTTATCATTACTTTTAGGTTTTATAACATAAAGAGTACATGTCAAGCAATAATTTTAAACAAAATATATCAATTACATAAGAATTTAAGATAACTGCGTGAGCCAATTACTTTTTTTTTCGAAATTATGGTACGATACAGAAATAAGTACATGAACAGTTAAGATAATGCAATAAATCATACTATTGATATAATAACACAATATATTAATTCACTTACCAACTTCATCTGACTTTCATAATCTATGGACGACATGTCCATAGAACTTAAACCACCCTCCTCAATAAGTATGGGGTCATTACTCTTTGGTGTAGATGCATACAATAGAAAAAAAATCATAAAAATCTAGGTTGACAACTTTTCATTAGAACTTATGTATATTGGTAGGTATTGTCTTTAGATATCATAACATAGAATATAAAAAGTTTTTTTTTCATGGCCTGATAACTATAAAACAAGATTTCGATAACGTATGTTTGTCTTTCTCTTTTCTAAAGTTGAAACCTCTACATATTTTTATTATCACATATAAGAAAAGTATTCTAGTACTTACAGGAAACAACCTTTTCCGTTCCGGTGTATTCACCGGAACTACCTTGGGGGTTTCAATCTGTAAATTAAATAAAACAAACAAATTACAATGTACACATATGTCATTTATCAGATTAAACTCGTTAAAATGTAAAGTGTCATCCTACAATTAATAACGTTTTCCTCCACAGTACAATATTCCAAATCAAGTGACAAATTATCACTAAAGAATAACATGATATTTAAATCTAAATTGATATACATACCATTTAATATGATGGGTATATGTATTTTATCAGATTATTTAAACACATAAAATGCAATACAATAAATTCCGTCTCATTTACTTTACAAAATTTCAAAATAACGAATAATTAATGATAAAAAATCACAGAAATAAAACAAAGATATTACCTCCGAATCCATGAAAATGTTAGTATAAAATGATGCGAAAAGTTATATATCGCTGGTCAATTTAAAGATTTCCGGAGGTCAAATCAAGAGTAATATATCCGGTCATTTTTCCGATTGACCATTAATAATGTTGACCTCTTCATACAACAGAATGACAAGTAGATCTACATAAAAAGGGTTATGATGAAAGGGAAATAATCTAGTATTCACGTATTTTTTTTTTACTGACAGAGTTGCTAATAAAATTGGTGCTATTTACCAAACGATTGCGAACTCTCTAATTAAAACGATACATTATTTTTTTATCAGATATGGCTCTCGAAGACATCTTTGCCGCTATGTTGGCAGAATGCGTCACGGTCCAGGATTTTCTAGATTTTTTCACCGCTTTAGGCCTAGGAACTCATCCTTTTATCGTAGACGTGACGCAACAACTGTTGTACAATGAATTTTTGAGACATCCGGAACACCTGTACCGGAATGGACGGAGGAGGAAGCCGATACCCTTCTGGACGTTCTAAAATCCCCCGAAACAAACAAAGTCGCGGATGTTTTCTCTTTTCAAAATAAATCGATGATTAAAACATAGCATTCACACTTTTAATTGTTTATTTATTTTGGTTTTACGGCACACCGACACCTTTAATGAATAAACGTACATCAATGCGTTAAAACATACTGAAGCTAGTATGCACTATTATTTTTAAATTGCGTGATTTTTTACTTTATTCCTTAAACGGTGCCAAGATATATTTAAGGAATAAAAATAATGGCTTTTAGGGAGATGCCTAGCTACTTAATTAGTGGACAAAGTAGCAATGTCTGGGTAGAATCACTGACACTCCACTTGTCAGTTGGAAGTTGTCAGTTGGAAGACATTAAAGTCTACGCACCGATTGAGACGATTTCGATTCACGCAGCAAAGGCCCGAAGAGTGCTACAAATTGCCTGCTGTCACCTTTGAGCCCCAAAACACCACTTTCATAATTGTTTGCTTGATTATTCTATTTACCTATTGATATGCAAAGACATACCTGGATATCATATGACGTATGAAATTTGGCGCAAAATTTGAATGGTATAAATACCCGGATCGGTGCTGAGTTTCGTCATTCGGTACGGAACTATTCACCATGGCAGACTTTGTGGATTTACTGCTTGAGCAATACCCCAGTGATAGTGAGGAATTACTATCGGAGATAAATTCTCTGAAACGAAAATTGAACAAATAAGATGCCAGTGAACAAAAAATATCAAAAGGAGATTGCACCATTGTCATATTTGTGCAAAAGTTTACCAGAAAAAAAAGTGATTGTAATAGACATGTTCTATCTCATAAAACATTTTTTCCTTGTAATTACTGTTGTATGAAATACAGACGGAAGGATTATTTGAAAACATTTAATTCCACATCATCAACAAGGTGGACAATTGAATTCTCAAGATCATGATTATACGAAAGAAGGATCAGTTTTACATGATCATGATTATGCTCAATCAACAGATGTACATTCTACTCTACATGATCATAATTATACAAACTTACCAAGAACTGATTTTCCCATGGAATCATCTTCAATTGAACCGGCAACTGCATCACCCACAGCTGAACCATCAGATACGGTCGACCATTCGTCTTTCGATCAACCTACGCCGATAGAACAACAATCTCAACAAGACAGTGCTGTGTTAGACCATGAATATGCTTTAAATAACAATATAAATGATTTCACAATTTTACCAAACACTCACGAACAGTATGACATGTTAACCTTTTTTGCCAATGTAAGACAACAAGTGAAAAACTTACTTGAAACTCGTGTGAAAAAGAATGGTATTAAGTGGTATTTAACGATACAAGTGGAACTAGTAAAAGATGATGAACATGAGGAACATTATACAACTTCATATTTTAGATCTCAAACTTACATCTCATTGAACTTGGCTACATTTGATGAACAGGATTTAATCGAGGGTTTTCAAAAAATGTTTGAAAGTTTCGAAAAATATGTGCGAGAAGGCTCTGGTTGGATCATGAAAAGAATTATTCATTTAAAATGTCATACGGTAAAGTATGTACCATTAGTTGGATCAAGTTTTATAGAATTACCCAAATCTTTGAGGCGATCGCAATCAGTATTAAACATTAGGAATTTAGATCAAAAATGTTTCCTGTGGAGATGTTTAGCAGCTTTACACCCACTAGGTTCCCCTTTGGTAGGTGATTATGAACCCTTTGAATCTGACTTGAATGTAAACAACTTGACGTTTCCACTTCCAATTAATCAGATAACCACTTTTGAAAAACAGAATCCGTTGATATCTGTCAATGTGTTTACCTTTGAAGAAAAAGATGTTTTACCACTGCGTATAACAAAACATCAGAATAGATGTCGCCATATTGACTTGTTACTGTTACAAAGTGGAATTAATACACATTACATCATTATTCAAGATATACATCAGTTTTTAAGTAGCCAAAGAAATGGTAAATCGACATATTATTTTTGCCGCTACTGTTTACATGGGTTTAAAAATCGCTTGTCATTAGACGAACATATACCATATTGTCAAATTCATGACAAACAGAAAATAGTGCTTCCCTCAACCAAGGATTATATCCTTGAATTTAAAGATTATGAAAAGACCCTACGTGTTACATATGTGATTTATGCAGATTTTGAAACATTTCTTTACAGAGGCGAAACTCCCTCAAAAAAACTATTAGAATGTCTGTTAAGGGAAGCACATGAAATTGAACAACTGTTGAGAGATGTTAAATCTTTAAACTTGAGTCAAAATGAGGAAATGCTTTTTCTCCAAGCGGATAAATGTTGTCTCTGTAAAAAACAGTTCACCGATTCAGACACAAAAGTAAAACATCATGATCATACCACTGGTCAATATATTGGTGCCGCACATTCTAATTGTAATCTACACAGTAAACAAGCTCAATTCATTCCTGTCATCTTCCATAATTTGAAAAATTTCGATGCTCATTTGCTTTGTCAAAGCTTAGGATGTTTTAAAGATTTCAAAATTAAATGTATACCCCAAACCATGGAAAAATACATAAGTTTTAGCATAGACAAACTTAGATTTATTGATTCCTTGGGTTTTTTACCTTCGTCTTTGGAAACATTAGTTAACAATCTGGCTTATCATGACAAAGATGAAATTAACATGGAACCATTCAAACATTTTCAGAGTGAAATTCAATCACATACAGAACATTGGTTACGGAAAGGAGTCTATCCTTATGAATATATGTCATCTTGGGAAAAGTTTGAGGAAAATCAACTCCCTCTCATAAACGAGTTCCATTCTTCATTAACTGGTGAAACTGTTTCACAACAGGATTATGACCATGCAAAATTCGTATTTGAAACTTGTAAATGTAAAACGCTTGGAGGTTATCACGATCTCTACTTAAAAACAGACGTACTATTGTTAGCGGATGTATTTGAAAATTTTCGAGATATGTCACAAAAGTGCTATGATTTAGATCCCTGCCACTTTTACACCAGTCCTGGGTTGAGTTGGCAAGCCATGTTGAAAAAAATCAGGTGTCAATTTACAGCTCATGACTGATATTGATCAAGTTTTATTCATTGAAAAGGGAATTCGCGGAGGTGTTAAGTCAAATTTCAAATCATTACAAGAAAGCAAATAACCCCTATCTAAATGATTATGATTCAAACAAAGAAACGTCTTATTTAGCATATTATGATGTCAACAATCTGTACGGATTTAGTATGACACAACCTTTACCGGTAGGATATTTTAGGTTTCTTTCATCAGAAAAACTTGAGTGTTTTAATGTACAAAACATACTTGAGGGTGGACCGAAGGGTTACATTTTAGAGGTAAATATAGAATACCCATCAGAATTACATGATAGTCATAACGACTATCCATTAGCCCCCGAACGAAAAAGTATTCCAAATGAAAAACTATCACCACATGCTCAGAAGTTGTGGAAAAAAATACATAATTCTACTCATCCTCCACCCAGGAAGGATAAATCCAATTACATTGTTCACTTTCGAAATCTTCAACTGTATTTGCAACTAGGAATGAAACTCAAGAAAATCCACCGAGTGCTGGAGTTTCATCAAGGAACCTTCATGAAGAGTTAAGTTGAATTCAACACACAGATAAGGCAAACAGCTAGATCATCCTTTGAAAAAAACTCCTTCAAGCTGATGAATAATTCAGTATTTGGTACGTATATTTCAATGAATTATTACTGATTTACTAAAACATGAATAACATTTTAAATGCTAGCAAATAATGTTTTAGATTAAATTTAGATACTTATATTTAAATGCTTATATCCTTTATGATTGAGAATAATATTTTAGATCTAAGATCATATTTTAATGCTTACAGCCCTTATTTTATCATATATCCACTTAACTCTCAATTCTAATAAGTTTTTTCTTATATATTTTTTCAGGAAAGACGATGGAAAATTTACGAAAACATAGATCTGTGGAGCTGGTGCATACAGAAAAACGGTTGCAGAAGTTGTCCGCAAAGTCTACGTACAAGCTTCATAGAATTTTTTTCAAATGAACTTGTTGGTGTAGAGTTGAGTAGACTGAAGGTGAAGCTAAACAAACCTATTTACGTGGGGATGACAATCTTAGACTTATCAAAACATACCATGAATGATTTTTATTACAACCACTTAAAATCGGTGTATGGAAAGAACGTTCAATTGCAGATGACAGACACCGACTCATTTCTGTTCAGTTGTGAAACGAACGATTTGTTTCAAGACATGCATGTTAACTCGCAATGGTTTGACACTTCAGATTTTCCCAAAGATCACTTTCTTTTTAACAATGTAAATAAAAAAGTGATGGGAAAAATGAAAAGTGAAACGAATGAGCAATGTATTTCAGAATATTGTGGGTTAAGATCTAAGATGTATACATTCAAATGTAATCAAATGGAATCTAAAAGAGCGAAGGGAATATCAAAAGTTGTTGTTAAAAACGAACTAACCCTTCAACATTACAAAAATGTCTTATTCAATGAGTATTCTATATCAGCACAGATGAATACACTAAGAAGTTATAACCATAAAATATACCTAGAATAAATCAATAAAGTTGGTTTGTCTTGTTTTGATGATAAACGATATCTATAAGATGATGGAATAAGCTCCCTTGCATATGGACATTACAAGATAAAATGAACACTTCATTATGACAATATTTATTATATTGTTTTTATACAAATGTTAACTTTATTGTTTCTTTTTTACTGTGGTAGGGTGACCTGAAAGTGAAAAGAAAATCTTAATTTTAGTTGCTAGTGATTGTGAGTATATTGTATCTATTAAAAAATGTTTTCTATTATTCAGATGTGTGTGTGTGTGTGTGTGTGTGTGTGTGTGTGTGTGTGTGTGTGTGTGTGTGTGTGAATTCCTTACTGTACTTGTAATATTAAAACAGTATTATGTTCTGTTAATGTGATTTTTATCATTATTCAACAGCAATAAAAGTATCTCGTATTTAAATGTTGTTTATATATATATATATATATATATATATATATATATATATATATATATATATATATATATATATATATATATATATATTATATCCATATTATAATGCAAACTTACGGGGACAGCGAAGAAGATTTCTTCCCCACCATCATCATGTAGCACCCATTGCATATTCTAAAAAGAATAAAAAATCCAGATAATAGTTTATTTTCTAAATAAAATACTTTCAATAATTTTCATAGCATAAAACATTGTTCTAAAATGTCTTAGAAAACATACCTCTGATGCTGTTTCCGGTGCTGTTGCCGATGCTGATGCTGTTGATTGCGCTGGTACTGGCGCAAGCACCGGTGTTGTTGATGCTATCAGTGCTGGCACTGGTGCAAGCACCGGTGTTGTTGATGCTATCAGTGCTGGTACTGGCGCAAGCACCGGTGTTGTTGATGCTATCAGTGCTGGCACTGGTGCAAGCACCGGTGTTGTTGATGCTATCAGTGCTGGTACTGGCGCAAGCACCGGTGTTGTTGATGCTATCAGTGCTGGCCCTGGTGCAAGCACCGGTGTTGCCGGTGGGGATTTTGGGGAGTAAGGAACTACGTTCGGGCTCCCCATGCTTGCGGTAGGCTATAGGAAATAAAAAATAAATAATATTAGCACAATTTGAATGGTGATATTTTAGTTGCGAACATGTATCCATGTATAAATAAATATACTTGTACTCTTAAATACCTCATTTTTTGTAGGATCGCATTATCATCCATTGATTAAATGAAATTAAAACAATAGAGGTGTTCGTAGGTGAGTGGTTAGAGTGATTGACTTGTCATTTTTTAACCCTTCACCACATGTGTTCGAGCCCCCGGTTTAGGTGAGAACTTTATTGTGGGGAGGTTTTAAAGCTGATTTGTGATATGTCGGTGGTTCTACGCAGACAATGTCTTTCTCCACCACTAACTAACTAGACGTCGCAATAATGACCGTAAAGTATTTTTAAAATCTATCAAAAATCGAAAAAAAAAATCATTAAATGATAATAAGACTTCATTAAAAATAAATTGCATGGTGATATGTTAGGTAAGAAAAAAATAAGGTAAATCAATATACATACCTGTGAATGCATCTGCTGGTGGTAATCCTTTATGGATGCCATCATTTCAACTATCTCCTCCACCTCCGAGAGGTGGAGGGAGATAGATTTATCCTTTTTTTGTCGTATATGTGGAACCATGTTGATCCACGAAAGGGGGTCATATTAACCTCCTTATCCCTTCCTAATTTAAAAAAGATTTTCAATAGTTTTCCGTCGTAGGATCTTTTTTCCTGGAACGCCATTGTGAGTTGGTTGCGAATGTGCTGTAGAGATTCTCTAGGACCCTTTATAAAGGACCTTTAAGGTCCAGTACGATTTATGTAAAAATGTTCAGCCAATGATGGGTCTGAAACCGGGGTATTTGATGCAGTAGATGGTGCCGGGCTTGAGCGGCTGTATCCTGCAGGTCTCTGCAGCCAGGCCTCAACATCCCGGGTTCGATCTTGTAATTTTCGCAAGACCATCAGTTTTTTTTAAGCGAACTGATAGCTCTGTCCACTTCGGACAGTCCTTGCATGAAGACACCTCCTCGGGTTCGTTCCCTTCTTAACTCCCGTTGCAAGGTTTGATGGTAATCATCCACCACTGCAATGTGGTGACGTTGCAGGTGCTCATAGAGAGTGAGAAGTCTGTCTATTGGTAGCGGGTTTGGTGAAAGGTAATTTATTATGATTACTAAGGTGTTGGAAGCAGTATAAGAGTTGAAAGCAACTATGACGTTGATTTCAGTACCTAGGCTTTTATTGGTAACTGAGGACTGCTAAGTAATCACGTGGTACTTAAAATTAATGAGTTTTGGTGGATGACTTTTATTCATTTTTTGCTGACGACATGAGTTCTTACAAGTTAAATGTAAACTTGTCAATTTAAGTGTTTTTATGTAACGTAATTACCTGTTCTTATCACTAAATTTTATAAAAATGGGTCAGCGTACTTTTATTCACACGCACGGTTATGTTTGAATGTTTTTATGATATACCTTTTAAAATGATAAAATTAAATTTGATATTTATGTCGCTAGGAGAAGAAGTGATCTCACCGAAACATTAACATTCATATTATCAGATGAACCAGTTCAAGACAAGCTTAAATAACATACTTTAAGCGAACAAAGTGTAAAAGTACACGTAGACATTTAAGGTAAACTTGTATAAGATGCATCTTTAATATTAAACAAATAAATCTATGAACTAAGTAGAGAAGGAATTTTTTATATAAGTTTCATTATACAGTAAAAAACAGTGCATTGGTATATGGGGTCTGTAACTGAGTTCCACCTGTACATCATTTCTTCTGACAAAGGCTGTGAATGTGGTTGCATTTTTTCATTTTCAACTGAATGGTTTTATTTCTCCTATCTGATCCATTTCAGTAATGTCTGTTGACACATCTTGACCAAGTAATACTCTTACTTCAGTAGTCCCACCTGAACAAAAACTGAAATCATCTGAGTGACTACTATCATCAATGCTCAAATCCATTTGTAAATAATGGTTATTCAAGGCTCTAACCATAGGAGCTGGATGTGCTGCTGCTCATTTGGAGTTAGTGCATATTGGAGTTTGTATCTTTTTAAGTTTTACAGTGAGTCCAAGTATCTTTCTGCTATGAAATTTATAAAGCAATAGTACTGTTGTAATTATAAAACAAAACAACAGTCCAGTCATACAATACAAAGGGATAATCATACTGACAGTAGCAAACTCTAAAGGTTATTTTGTTGTAGTATACATACTTGTGAAAAGGAATGTTTTATTGCCAGCTGAACTATCGGCAACAGGATCAGAGGAAGCTGTGGATGTCAGCGCAGTGGTTGCCATGTGAGTGGTAGGGGTGGTGGGTGATAGGGTAGCGGTTGCGATGTAGTTTGTAGGGGTGGATGATAGTGCAGTGGTTGAGATGCTAGTGATAGGGGTGGTGGGTGACTGGGTAGTGGTTGTGATGCAGGTTGTAGGGGGGTTGATGAAAGCGCAGTGGTTGCTATGAGAGTTGTAGGGGTGGTGGGTGACAGGGTAGTGGTTGTGATGCAAGTTGTAGGGGTGGTGACTGACAGGGTTGTGAAGCTGGCGGTAGGTTGCGTAACTCTGTCATTCTGGAAAAGAAAAAAAAATAACTGGCACATGTTAAGAAATAAAAATATCGTATTGTAGTGGTAGCAGGTGTTTAAATGATACTCTGAAAATAAGAATACTACAAAAACATTTTTGTTGGTTGCAGACTGCTTTAGATTGCCATTTAAAAAAAATATTATTAGATCTAAAAACATTTTTCACGGAACCCGATTTCCTGGGATAAAAAAAATACCCACTCCTGCTGTGTGTAGGTTCTATTTAACCACAAACCTACAAAAAATACCTAAGAAATCAGATCTCATAGGTACTATTTTTTATTTACAATGTATATCTACTTTCATGAGAGATAAAGATAAAAAAGTACCTTAGGCTGATGGCAGGGTTTCCTTTCACCATTTACATGGACTTCGATCTCCTGTTTCATATAAATACTTCTACATATGTCTGTTGTTTTAACTGGCTCGTTAAAGACAACTTCTGTCAGTGAAGGCAGATCCATTAGATCCACTAAGGACCCAGGTGGAAATATGTTTACTTCCAATCTATTGAAATCTTGTTCACATGGCAGCACTCTGTAACAGTTCTTTAATTCCAAATCTCCCAGGTTGAACTTCCCTCCATCACAATTAGGTCTGTATGGTTCACAATCCGCATAAACCACATTTGCGAACAAAGCCAAAATTGCCAAACAAACGATCTGCATCATTTCTCACTTCATCGCTTTAATGGTCAGTAAAAACAGATCAGTTTAATCCTGTCAGTAACACTCGAAAGAGGAGTAGACAGTATTCAGAGATAGATAGATGGTAGAACAAACTAAACCTTTGATCTTTGATCTCACGTGAGCACAATGTTCGATATTTAGGATGTTACACGTACAGTCTACAACTTTAAAAAAAAAATACACAAGCATCTAGAACAATGTTTTTTTACATTGTCATATGGAATTCAAACAGATATTTTTATAGATCTACATGTTGCAATTGCATCTTCGGTAAATATATTTTCAATTGTGCATTATGATTACTATAACTTTAATGTTAATACCTCGGGCCTCGAAAAGATAACGGGTCTTTTCACGGTATCTGTAACCTTTTAGTTTCCAATATATATATATATATATATATATATATATATATGAACATATATATATATATATATATATATATATGAACACTAACAAATCAACATACAAAAAAACAGCAACAACAATAACAGCAACAACAAAAAACAGCAACGCATATTAAGACTTCTATGCGGTAAGTGTATATTGCTGAACAGGAATCAATTTCCCAAATGAACAATTTTTATTGGGTATTACATCTGCCTGTAAATTTTACTGAAGTTGCAGACAAAATTATTAAGAAATTTGAAGACCGTGTGAAAGATGGGTGATCTGGGTGCCGAAGCCCACCATGAAACATAGTTATGCAAGAAAAACTGAGAGCAGCAGAATGAGGTTAGTTGGAACCGCTTCAAAAGCATTGGCTAGAGGTGGAGATGATAAAATCGGTTGCTACGGAGAGCTTAGAACATTTCTAAATGAAAAGGATTAAGAACGTGGGAAAAAAAGAGCAGTGCTTCTTGTCTAGAAAGATTTAGATATCTTCATTTTGAAAAAAATCAGTGGTCCATACATTCATCATAAATCAACCTGTCGATATAGGATATCGACAGGTTGATATATGTTGAAAGTATCGTCAGTTTAGAGACTTCGAGCCATTATGGTGAACGAAAACCACGCACAAGTGTCTTGGTAAAACCATCGCTACAAAGAACTTTGACGGAATACCGTATAATATTTAAAGCTTACCTTATTTAAAAGTTTACCTTACTTAAAAAGTAACATTATTTATCAAATTGGCATCATAACATATCAGCGCACGAATAAATGGTCATCGTAAAATATCAGCGCATGTTTGTTATACTGTTTTTTAATATCAGCACATGAAACTATTCGCTGTACGTGTTATTCCTTTTATGTAGCTATATTTCTAAACATTTCGTATGTGGTCAAATAAAAAAAAAATACTTACGTTCAGGTTTATAAATTTATTTTGAGAATAAAGCAGAGTACAATGTGATATAAATTTCAAAGTAAGAAAAATAGAGCAATGGTTAAGTTATAGTCTGTAAAAAAAAGTGACATCAAAACGTGAAACACAAAATAGGCATGTGTCAAGATAATACTATGAAAAGTAGTAATAAAAAATATAAAATAATGGAAAAATTCCAACCCTATTATGCTTATCTAAAGCTATTTTCTAAAGTATATTAAAGTCGTTCTTTTTATCGTATGTTTTCCATTCGTCACTCTTTATCTTGCTCTCGCGACATCTGCATATCACAAGTTTGAACGTATCGATCAGTTGTGCTGGAACGTCAATGTCAAATTCCAATTTTTGCTTCATCTACAACCTTCAACAAGTGATTCCGAACACAGCTTGGTTACCACTGAATGCATTTTTTCCAGAACGGTTTTAGAATAGAAAAAAATCAAAATAAGACTAATGACATTTCATTCAAATTCATGTCTAAAATTTGCTTTAGAATTTCATTTGAGTTAAACAATTTTATATCACGCACGGCATTGATAAAATGCTATTTGATTGTCGTAATGATGAGAACAATACGTCTCCGCAAAGACGCCGCTTAGCACTTCTATCGGAAACTGGGCAGATTCGTTATAGCCTTCTACTGTTTACTCGGGTTGTTGCTCTTCCACGTTATCATCAAACGGACTGGCGTGAGCATCGTCTCCTTGTAATACGGATGGAAAGTCAAAAGATGTCGTTTATCTACCAATTCCAAATGCCGAGATTATGTGGAACAATGTCCGGTTCGGAAACGTCTTCAAAAAGTTCCCTTTTAACTGAATTAGTCTCTATCGACGCAGTTGTTGTAAACTCCTGACTCGACTTTAAGTTGCTGCAGCTTTCCATGATGATATTTTTATGATCGTGACTCCTTTTTTTCAGTGAATCACCCTGAATTACGAAATGATCGTATTCCTTTTTATGGCGTTTTCAATATCTGCTGAATATATTGATCATGAGTCACGTTTTTAGTCACTCGTGTTCTACAATTTTTCTTCGTAAAATGAATGAATGGCGAAGAAAATTTCCTCGCCCTCTTCCCAAGCCTCGAGGTCGCTTTCGGACTGAAAAGAGAAGTATTATGCTATGTAACAAGATATAATTTTGTACAGCGTTTATATATATATTTGTGGTGATATATGTTTTTTTGAGGAAAATGGAATGTATTTAGGGTTTTATATTATTCACATTGTTTTAAAATCTTACCAATTCCCAGGTTATTGCTGGGTGCTGGGGAGGTTGTGGAGGAGTTATCGGCTCCAGGGTTGGCAAGCTTGATGCAGTGGATGTCTTAATGTCAAGATATAATATAAAAAAGAAACAACGTGTATTTAATTATAAATTATGAAATTCTGATCAATTGTATATAGTCTTTATTGTATGAAGAAATGTGTATGCCATTTGAACAAGTTGTATAATTGTACTGTATTGTATAAGGATTCAACTCACCTTTGCTGGTGTTAACACCAGTGGCGACATCAGTGGTGCCGGTGTCGTCATCGATGGTGCCGGTGTCGACATCATTTTTGCCGCTGGCGACATCAGTGGTGCCGCTGGCGACAACGGTGGTGGTTTGGTTCGATGGTTCGGACTGTAATAAAGAATATGTTTTAATTATATATATATATGTATTAAAACGTGAATCGTATTACACGTGTTCTTCATAATTTACATTCCAACCTAATGTACATAATAGCAAAATTGATAAAACCAATTTCGACAAATATCTACATGAATTGACATAGTAATATTAAAAATAACTTTAAAGATATCATTAAAGTTGTAAACAACTATTTTAAGGAAATGTAATCATTTAACAATTCTGGTAAACGTACTTATTACGTTCCTAAAAATGCAATTGCTGTTTTATGTGTGGCCAATATTTGGATGAAACATGAAAATGTATACCCGTACAAGCATTAAAAAAGATAAAATAACAAACCACCCTTCCAATAAAAATAGATATAGATATAATAAAAAATATAGATATAAATAAAACACGAAAGTTATAGCAGAGTGGATGGAGTTATAATTAAACTTGTGGACGTTGATTGTAACACCGCAGGTCAGCCGAACATTATGGGCATGAAACTAAAGAAACTTACCTGGGATCTTACGTAAAACACATCCTCATATCCTTTTGCTTCTTTTAGAAGATTAATTCATTAACTTCACTCATGTTGAATGAAATCGACTTTGACTTTCCGTAATTGAATGATCCGTCTCGGCGATCACAGTTTTTTCATGTCACTGATATGGACATACGTTAATCCTTGAAACGGAGTGAGACATATTTATTTACTTCTCCCAAATTTAGTGTAAGCTCTTGTGAGCTGATTTTCATAATTTCGTTTTTCCTGGAAAGCCATTAAAGAAATAAATATAGATAAAATAAAATAAATAGATATAGATATAAATAAAACACAAAAGTTATAGCAGGTCAGCTAAAGTTATAATTAAATAAAACACAAGTTATAGCAGGTCAGCTGAAGTTATAATTAAACTTGTGAACGTTGATTGTAACATTGCAGGTCAGCCGAAAATTATGGGCATGAAACGTATCTTAGGTAAAAATACATCCTCATATCCTTTTGCTTCTTTTAGAAGATTAATTCATAAACTTAATTCACGTTGAATGAAACCGACTTAGACTTTCCGTAATTGAATGATCCGTCTCGGTGATAACAGTTTTTCATGTCACTGATATGGACATACGTTAATCCTTGAAACGGAGTGAGACATATTTCTTTACTTCTTTAAAATTTAGTATAAGCTCTTGGGAGCTGATTTTCATAATTTCGTTTTTTCCTCGAAAGCCATAATTAGTATTACTTAAGAACATGGTGATCGAGTGTCATTAAGCAAGACAACAAAATTGCGAACGCAATATTCGCATGAGGCAGGGGTTCTACTTTTTATACCTAAACGTTTGGGTTTTCATGTCCATTACTATTGGTCATTGGCGGAGTTTTAAAATAAAAAGAAAGAAAAATTCTTAAATTCAACATGTCAATCATTTTATAAATTAACAACATTCGTATTCCTGTCGTCAGGGAGACGAAATTTCCTGGTGTCATATTTGACAGTAAATTATCTTTTATACCACATATTAAATATGTAAAATCTAAATGTATTAAATCTCTTAACCTGTTGAAATTTTTATCCCATACCGACTGGGGAGCTGATAGAAAAGTTTTATTGCAACTTTATAGATCACTAGTAAGATCGAAATTAGATTACGCTAGTATTGTTTACGGTTCTGCCAGGAGATCATATCTCCAGATGCTTGACGTTGTCCACAACCAGGGACTCCGTCTGTCCCTTGGAGCTTTCAGGACCTCTCCTGTAGAAAGCCTTTCCGTTGAAGCTAATGAGCCATCATTATACCTTAGACGAGAGAAACTTGCGCTTCAGTTCATAACAAAAGTTAAGTCTAATCCAAAAAATCCATCACATAGTGTTATTTTCAATCCTAAATATGAACACTTGTACGAGCGTAAACCAAAGGCAATTAAACCTTTTGGTTTGCGAATGTTAGAAATCGTACACTCATCACACGTTAATTTAAATCAAATTATGGAAAATAATGTCTTGGAATTACCACCATGGCAACTGAAAACTCCCGAAGTCGATTTAACTCTCTGTACAAATAATAAGTCAAAACAGACCTTCTCGTACTTCGCTCAAATTTTAACGAACTGTGCGACAAGAAAGACTACCTCGAAATATATACTGATGGCTCAAAAGCTGATTCATATGTCGGCTGTGCTTCCGTTAGTAAAATTAATTGTTTTAAACAAAAACTACCACCCGACTCGTCCATTTTTACAGCCGAAATTCAGGCTGTTAACCTTTCACTTGATTTCATCTCGAATCATCCTGGCGATAAATTTGTAGTGTTTACTGACTCTTTGTCGGTATTGCAGTCTATTAAAAATCTTAATTTTTCCACCCCCCTCATTAGAGAATTATTTTCAAAACTTAGTAAAGTTTGTCCTATTAAAAATATTGTTTTCTGTTGGCTACCTAGTCATGTAGGCATCCGAGGAAACGATGATGCAGATAAGAGTGCAAAATCTGCCTCAGCCCTTACTGAGACAGACTTTTGCATCCCACACAGAGATTTTAAGCCACTTATCAATCGATATATTTTAACAAAATGGCAAACAAGTTGGGACCATACTATTTATAACAAGTTACACGCAATTAAACCTAACGTCGGTACCAATATCTCTATTTGCAGAGAAAGTAGGCGGAAAGACGTAGCTCTTACCCGCTGTCGCATTGGACATACTAGACTAACTCATTTATATCTCTTAAAGAGAGAAGTTCAAGCTGAATGTGTTCCTTGCCAGGAACCACTGACAGTTATTCATATATTATTACATTGTATTGACACAGGCCATATTCGGTCTAAATATTTTAATGTCAATAACATGCACGAACTTTTCAAGACAATATCCGATGCTAAACTTGTTTGCTTCCTGACTGAGATTGGTATACCTAATAAGTTATAAAATTTTACACTATTTATTATTCTAACGTTGTACATTTTTAACTGTTTAATATGTTAACCTGTTTTCACTTATAACTCACACTTTTAACCAGATAGATTTTTATTTCTACTCACATAGTTTTAACCTGATTATATTCTTTTTTCGTTAATCTTCAATGTATTCGGCGCCGTATGAACTATCGGGTGTCGGAGTGCCGTAAAACCCAAAATACAAATACCTGCGTCAAATCCAATAATTATATGATAATTGCAGATATCTTTAGATAAAAGACAAGATCTAACTCTTGGAATCGCCGAAGTTTTCAATCAGATATGAAGTTTAAGAGCGTTATTTTCTCAAACTTCCGGTAAATCGCAACTTTAAATTAAAGACGACCGACTGTTTTAAAGATTACCATAAAATAACTTGATGAGGTCAATATTTTTTCTTTAATAATTTGAAATGTGTTAATGTCGATATTATCAATCTTACGTGTTCTTCAGATTTCAGTCATTTTCACTCTTTTCAGAAGTATTTCTTCTCATACCGTGTTAAAAAATACATGGTTGTGTAAAGCACTTTCTGTGCTACAAGAATGTGAAAATATCCTTTCAGAGTATTTCCAAAATGACATGTTTATTGTGTTGTGTATACAACCATCCCCGATATCTTCCACTGACCGGTAATCCACACCAGATGTGTCTAGGCATGAGGGGCAGATAAGACCCCCACCAGGTGTAGGGGATAACTGGAGAAATGCTGGAGAAACTTACAGAGGGGTGAGTCTTGTGGCCGATGACTGCTGGCTACGTAATGGCTGAGACTTAGCAAGCATTGAACAGAAAAGGTAAGTTTCAGTGTGGATATTACCCCATGGTAGAGGATTAACCGAGCGCAGTTGACGGAATTTCTCGTCATACTGTTGCCATGGGAAAGAATTTTGGGCCAAAGTCTGAATAATGCTCATATAACGGAAAAGTTCTGAACTCAGAATAGGGTATTTCCCACAAAATATATCAGCATATAGCTGGAAATCGTGGCACCATGTGAGGTTTGAGGTAATCTTGTTTGCAGAATTAGTTTGTACTGATGTGGTGATTTAGTTTGCTGATTTTTTATAGTTGTTGTCTCAAAGATAGCTGACTTAAACAGTAGTGCAGGACGGTCAATATATTGTTGATTGTAAATTTTTTGCCTGGTGGCCTTGTCGTCAACAGGAGGGTGAACTGTAGAGAAGGCACCCGGGTCTACAACCTCACCCACTTCTGGTAGTCCCTGGCCATCATCGATCGATAAAGATGAACACGGGTCGTCCAGGTCTGATGGAAGGTTCAGGGTTGCTTACGGTTCAGTCTCCATCTCAGGATGGTCGGTCTCTAACTGAGGTGGTGTGTTCGTTTCTTTCTGGGGCAGCAGGCCCTGGATCTCCTCCAGCAGCCCTGCATCACTTGAAAGGGCCCTTGCAAATAACTGCGTTAATCGTTGATTTCTACATTAAAATATTTAAGCATGTAGATTTGGTTTGGTTTTTTCTTTGCCTGTTTTCGTTTGCCTGTCTTAGAAGTAGTTGGTTTTCGCTTCGGCATACTGAAACAAAACAGTAGGGAAAACAAACAAGTCGCAAAGAAACAGTTGTAAGATTATATATGTGTCAACATCCCTATAGATGATTGCATCATATATGGAAGAATGGTGGGCAAACATAATTTAGTATTAACTTATCACGAACCCAAACCTTAATCAGCTACGTATAGGAACAGCAGAGAACATGATTTTCAAGCATGAAATGATTGAGGCGTTATCAATGACTGAATATTAAGTATTAAGCTTGGTCATATGATGACCAAAACAGATGCCATTAAGAGCATACATATCATATCCGTAAGGTGGCCGACATATGAAATAATAAATGTTACCAGATACTGGTACAAACCTAAAATAAGGGTAATATGATGTCGTGTGATAGACCTTTACCACACAATTAGGTCATATAATGATCCCTATAAGTATAATTGCAGAATAGTATTAGCTCAATACACAAAGTAGGGACAATGGGTCATATAATGATCCCCATGCATAAGAATGCATAAGATAGTCATATAATGACTTAATACATTAAGATGGGCCATATAATGACCATCACACAGTAGGGACATACAATAATCCCTTTGTTAAAAATTGTGTAAAACATGATTTTTATTCAGAGAGTTGGGTCATATAATGATCCCCATGCATAAGAATGCATAAGATAGTAATATAGTGACTTAATTCATAATGATGGATCATATAATGATCATCATCCACATTATTGTATGAGAATGGCCACATACTGGTCCATACTTAAATTGCAAGCGAGAATGAGACAAACAAGTGAAAAGTGTATTAAGACATAAACTTTCTCACTTTATGGTAAGATAGTTTGGGATAATGTTATTGATATGTTCAATAACTAACAATTTGTAATACCAAAATGTGTACAAACATACATGATGAGGGGGTATGTGGTACTCCTGACTTCTTAATAGGGTCTGTAAGCAGCTCAAGAGTTGCAGTGACCTGATGATTTACCACATATTTATTCTATCGTGAGTTATGGTGTGAAGGAGCGATGAATCTGAAATTATAGTATACTTATGACACGTGAAATAGCTGGCTATCAATCTTTCAATTAGTGTAGGACTTACAGAGCGGACACGACATATTGTCTAATACTTGATTGTATGTAAATTTGAAGACTTAAAAGGGGCATAACTTTGTCGAAATGCAATACAGAGTTATGAAACTTGACCTGAATATCCTAATTGTGACACTTCATATATATATATTAAGTTTCAAGCAAATACTTTTTCTAGTTTCAAAAATATTTAAATACATGTTAAAATTAAAGAATATTTTCTCAGTCAATTTTTGACCTTCAAGTGTGACCTTGACCTTAAGCCGGCAAAAGAGTAACATGAATTCTGCACATCCCCTTGTTGAGATGAACATTTGAGCCAAGATTAAAGAGCTGGTGTAGGCAAAACTGCTGTTACAAAATGCATTTATCAAGCTTTGTTAAAGTAATTCAATCATAAAAAGTGAAAATCCAGATAGTGAAAAGCTGCTGTTGTGCGCTCCAACTGGTAAGGCTGCCCATAATATCGGAGGGAAAACAATTCATGCAGCATTTTGTATACCAGCAAATCAAGGTTTTCACTTCAAACCTATTGATATGCAGCAATTGAATAGTATGAGGGCTTGTTACCATGATTTGAAAGTTGTAATTATTGATGAAATTTCCATGGTTGGTCGAAGCATGCTCAAATTAATTAAGGTTGCAAGAAGTAATGGGTAGTACCAGGCCTTTTGGTAATGTCAGTATTCTGGCTGTTGGAGATTTATATCAGTTAAAACCTGTAATGGATTCATGGGTATTTTCACAGGTGTTCAAGACTCCTCAGCTACAAAGCTTGGCAACAAATCTGTGGGTCGATCTATTTGTATTCTTTGAATTGAAAGTTGTTATGAGACAGAAAGATGATCAAGCATTTGCAGAACTGTTAAACAGGTTGAGAAAAGGTCTGCATACTGAGGAAGACTTGCATGTTTTGAGAAGTCGCCAAGTTGAGAGTTTAACTGAGAGCTGTGTTACCAAGGAGTTGTCACATCTTTTCTGTACAAGAGAGAATGCAAACAATCATAACCAGTCAGTAATTGCAGACATTGCACTATCAAATAAAGTTAGTATTGAGGCTATTGATGACATTTCTGGTGAACTGAGTCAAACAATGCGACAGATGGTGATTTCTAAAATACCAGATGATCCAAGCAAGACAATGGGTCTACAAAAATATCTTACACTTGGTATTGACTTGCCTGCTGAAATATGTTTGAATGTTGATACAAGTGATGGTCTAACTAATGGTGCATCATGCATAATTAAGAAGTTTGACTTCAGGGTTCCTTATTCCTTACGATGTAGCATTGTTTGGGTTGAATTTCATGATGAATCAATAGGAAGAAAGTGGCGCCTCCAGTACAAGCATTTATATTGCCAGGATATACCCTTGACCTGCACACCAATCCTTGAGACATGTAGAAAGTTCACATTTCAGTATTACAAAACCTACTTGATAGCTCGTCGTCAATTTCCTCTATATATTTCTGCTGGAAAAACAATTCACAAAGCCCAGGGATCAACAATGAAGGCAGCTGTAATGCATTTTGGAACAAGGAAGAATGATCATATCCATTATGTAGGGCTTAGCAGGGTGACAAACTTGTCAGGTGTTCACATATTGAAACTGAATTCTTCTAAAATAAGCATTTCACCTGAGGTTGAAGCAGAAATGGACAGGTTGAGAAATGAAAAAGGCATAAATGATAATATACCCAGTCTGAAATCTTTTGATGCCTGCAAGCTGAAAGTCTGTTTTCATAATTGCAGGTCTTTAAGAAAACACTTCCATGATTTTTCATAAGAAAGTAATCTATTGTCAGCTGATGTTATTGGCTTAGCAGAGACTAGACTGCCAGATGAAGGAAGGGTTGGTTATGAAATTGATGGGTTTGAAATGTTCACTACTGTTTCTAAGCAAGCTTCACATGGCCTAGCAGTTTACTACAAAAGTACTTTGTTGTTCAAATATTATGTTTCAAGGACTGTGTGTGACATAGAATATGTCTTTTTTAGCCTTTCAAAAGTTGTGATAGGTTATGTCTATTGCCCTCCTCAAAGAGCAACTGTTCAAAGACTGACCAGTTTCCTGTCTGCAATTTCAGCTGACATTGACAACTATATTGGCCATTTTGTACCGAAAAAACTCATTCTAATGGGTGATTATAATTTTCATTTCACAGAAAACAGCACATGTTCTCAAACCTTCAAGGACATCTTGGGTTTAAGACAGTTGGTTCAGTGTGCAACAACTGACTATGATTCTTGCATTGATCACATTTACACAAACATTTCAGATGTCGAAGTCAAGGCTTCAGGAACTTTAGAATCCTACTACTCAGATCATAAACCATTGTTTCTGGCTATTCATTGGTAGTTTTTGTTAGCCTTACCATCAGATGGATAATTGCAAAAAAAGTGGCAGAACTGTTTATGTATATTAAAAGTGTTTGCTTTGCTCTTTGACACTCCAATTCACTCTGTCTTTACATTGCTGACAAATCTTGTGCTTGACCTTCACATAATTTGAATAAAATAAAGTGTAGCACTTTTGCTTTTTAAGGCTTCATCAGTTTGCACCATGATCCCTGATTTCAATGAAAGTTTCCTTTTCTAATACAGCACAAAACATGTTAAAGCTTGTCTCTTTGTTTGTAAACTAATTGTTTATCAGCGGCAATGCTCACCTTGTCGGTCGACATTGTCGCCATTTGCAATAATGTTATGCTAGCGTCAATAATTTTAACCCTTTCCCTTATATATATGCCTTTTTATGTGTCTGAGACCAGTGTAGATCCAGACCAGCTGGCACATCTGTACTCTTTGATCTGGATCTGCACTTGGTGCATTTTGGTCAGAAATAACCAAATTAATCAATATGCAAATAGTTTAGATCCTGATCAGACAGCACAGATGTGCCGGCTTATCTTGATCTAAACTGCTCACCCTCGCAGTAAAGGTGTATCTATGCAGGAAATGGTTAAGAATTGCTGATAAATTCATGAAGTCTGAATATTACATATTTGTTTCTCTTTTTTAGGCAAGAGGTATTTCTGTTGAAATCTGATTTTTATCTTGATTTGGGAATCTTTTTCTTGAAATTGGGAAAAATGGTCCCTATTTGGCATTGGAAATAGGGCCAATGTCGGGCCCCATGAGATAGACTAAAATAGCCCTGCATTAATCAGGGCTCGGACGACATAGTCAGTCTCTGTTGATAATATCCAAAGACATACAAATATGGCAGCAACGCCCTAGCCAACAATGCCAGAGACTGACAAAAGTACATTTGTACATACCAACTATATCCCCGTGAATTTCACCATTACATAAACTACGTTACAAAAATATATATATTTGAAAACATATTGATTTACTACCCAGAAATAAATGGTTTCCATGTAATAAATGTCTAACTTTTATTTCCAGATGTCGTCTATAACTGAGGCTTTCAGCTCTGCTAAGTCATTGCCATATGGTGGAAAGCCGCTGAAATTAACTGGTGTGGCTGTGAAGGAACCTGTTTCCTACAGAAACAATTCTGGTGAAAGTAGGCAATGTCTCTACTGCGCGGTCAGTGACAATGCTGTTGTAATAAAAGCTGTTGTGTATGACCCCATCAAGTTTAACAAGTTTAGAAGGGAAACTACACTGGTAATACGTGATGCAAAAAATGACTGAAGATGGCAAAATGGTGTTGGCTATAACGAAACCATCCAAGGTCTTCATTGCAACGCCACTGACGATAAATGAAGACAAGGTGTTGGAAGGCCACAGGCTACTGACTGAACCCTCCACCAGCCGCGACAGTGAGCCTTAAGGAGGCATTATCTTCGCCGGTCAAGACAAAGTGCTCTGTCTCTGAAAAAAGTTGTTCAGGTCAGTATTTGTTTTAGGCTTTCCTTTTCCATGACAGTCCTTCAATATAATAATATCTGTGTTTTCTCCATCATCAGAAATTAAGCCAGTTTTATAGTAACCACACTTGATGAGGTCTGTTGCCTACTTAAAAATCATTCTGCTTCATTCAATTTTTCAGTGTGTTGAAATCTCCATAATGTGATAAGTCAACAAATGTGAATGTGGTCAGCAGCAAGCCTTCCCAGATGTCAACGACTTGGAAACTATAACAGAAGATGGACCAAAAATACTTATTTTTGAAACCAAGGGATCTGATGTCATTAGCATCTCACAAACTCATCAGTAGTTATAGTATCTACCTTATTCGGGGCATGCTACATGAAAAGGAGTCTTTGCTCATCATTTCCTATTTTTCACTTTATTTGAAAAAACGTGCACTTTTCTAGTATTACTTCATAGCATATTTTCACTAGATTATGTTCTACTTTAACTCTTTGGCTGCCGTTGTCGCTATTTGGCGACCTGGTTATATACTGCCGTTGTCGCTTTTTGGCGACGTAGGATACCCCGTTGGGAACCTCTATATTTTGCAGCAATCACTTTTACGACACTAGATTCATTTGCGGTAGAGCGATCACGTTACGATAAGTAAACACGGAAGTGGAAAGAAAATGCAGAAAAAGGTTGGGTTTTTTTGTGTGATTTTAAGGCATTTAAAGTGACCGATTCTTACTGCGCAGTAGGAAAAGAAAACATGGCGTCTCGGCTTTCGATCGAGGATGTTATTTCGATGATTACCAACGATTCTGACTCAGGATCGGAGTTTGAAGTCTCTGAAAATGTAAGTGATTCTTTGTTGGTATCGGATTTTATCAAGAGAATGTTTATTTGATTATAATGTTCAGTATTTATAAATAGTTTTACCTGTTTTGTACCTGAGCACACCTGATTTACATCCTGTCACGGGATTAATGACGTAAATATTGCTAAGGCAAACTGATAAACTGTGTAAGATATTTCTGTTGTTTGTGGTCGATAACAATAGGTAGAATAAGAGAACTAATAATAAGTAACTGAGACAATAAAACTCATATGAATCTGTCCTCAGAAATAGTTGATGAACATGACCTTATACCATCTCATATTTATATTTTCAGGAGAGCGGGGACTCCAAAACCTTTGATGAAAGTGACGGTGGCGATTCACCTGTAGAAATAGATTCTGTACCACATCGAGGACGTGGGCGTGCACGTGTACCATCAGCTGGATCTAGACGAAGAAGAGGTGTGTCACGCGGAGATCGGGGCCGAGGTCGCGATCAGCACATTGCTATACCACCTGAGTTAACATGGCGGCCTGTAGACATTTATGATGACTTTGACTTGGCCTGGGTGGGTGAACCACAGAGGACAGGCATTCTAATTGACACATCTGACTACCAGCCATTAGATTTCTTCAAGTATTTCTTTCCCGATGAAGTGTATTTGTATTTTGGGTTAAACGGCACACCGACACTTTATAGGCCATACGGTGCCGAATAAAGTTAAATTAATCATCATTGAAGTTTAACAGTGTTAAAACTAAAATAGGTATTTCGGAACGCGAGAATATACAAGTTAAAAATATTTGAAAACAAATATATATGGATAACAGTATTAAAATTTGCAAAGATATAACAATAAACTGTTAAGACATTACAATCGGTTAAAAATGCAAATTTCTTTTAAAAAAACAAACAAGTGTTGAGTTGGACACTGTCTGAAACAAATCAAACATGGTATTGACATTAAAATATTTAGATCGTATGTGGTTGGTGTCAATACAGTCTAATAAAATATGTTTGAAATCATGGCAACCAATACAAATCTGTATTCGCGTCAGTTTCTAGACAATCGTGGCATTGCCCCACACTCCCGCTATCAAAAGTGGACTGAAACAACAGCTGCAGAAATGAAAGCTTATATTGCCCTTGAGATAGCCATGGAAATAAACTCTAGACCTGAATTGACAGAATACTGGAGTACATACTGGCTACCGTCCAACAAGTTTGCGGACATAATGTCGAGGAATAGGTACCAGCTTCTGAATACCTTCCTCCACTTCAACGACAATGACCAGCGGGCAGCAAGGGGACAGGATGGCTATGATCCACTGTTCAAGGTCCGGCCACTCCTTGACATCATTGACAAAAGCTACATCAGTGCGTACGCCCCAGTATTTTGTATTTTGTATTTTGGGTTTTACGGCACACCGACACTTTATAGGTCATACGGCGCCGAATACATTGAAGTTTAACGACAATATATTATCAGGTTAAAATTAAAATACGTGAGTAGAAATAAAAATCTATCGGGTTAAAAATGTGAATGATGAAAACAGGTTAATATATTAAACAGTTAAAATATATAACGTTAGCATTATAAACATTTTAAAAATTTATAACTTATTAAGAATACAAATCTCGTTCAGAAAACAAACAAGCTTAGCATTGGATACTGTCGTAAATAATTCGTATATGTTATTGACATTAAAATATTTAGACCGAATATGGTCTGTGTCAATACAATGAAGTAAAATATGATTAACTGTAAGAGGTTCCTGGCAAGGAACACATTCAGGTTGAACTTCTCGTTTTAGAAGATATGAGTGAGTTAATCTAGTATGTCCGATGCGACAGCGGGTAAGAGCTACGTCTTCCCGCCTACTTTCTCTGCAAGTAGAGATATTGGCACCGACGTTAGGTTTAATGGCATGTAATTTGTTATAAACAGTATTATTCCAACCCGTTTGCCATTTGGTTAAAA
The DNA here is from genome assembly GCA_007844125.1 of Sinonovacula constricta. NCBI lineage: Eukaryota > Metazoa > Mollusca > Bivalvia > Cardiida > Solecurtidae > Sinonovacula > Sinonovacula constricta. The sequence goes on along the minus strand of CM017570.1, from coordinate 1,444,227 downwards.
TATATCGATTGATACGTGGTTTAAAATCTGTGTGGGGGATGCAAAGATCTGTCTCAGTAAGGGCTGAGGCAGATTTTGCACTCTTATCTGCATCCTCGTTTCCTCGGATGCCTACATGACTAGGTAGCCAACAGAAAACGATATTTTTATTAAGACAAACATCAGTAAGTTTTAAAAGTAATTCTCTAATGAGGGGGTTGGAAAAATTAAGATTTTTAATAGACTGTAATACCGACAAAGAGTCGGTAAATATTACAAAATTATCGCCAGGATGATCAGAAATAAAGTCAAGAGAAAGGTTAACAGCCTGAATTTCGGCTGTAAAAATGGATGAGTCGGGTGGTAATTTTTGTTTAAAACAATGAATTTTGCTTACGGAAGCACAGCCTACATATGAATCTGCTTTTGAGCCATCAGTATATATTTCAAAGTAGTTAGAGTATTTCTTGTCGCGCAGTTCGATAAAATTTGAGCGTAGTACGAGAGGGTCTGCTTTCGATTTAGTATTTATACTTAGAGATAAGTCAACATCAGGAGTTTTAAATTGCCATGGCGGAAATTCTAAGACATTACTTTCTATTACTTGTTTTAAATTCAGTTGTGATGATTGAATAATTTCTAGCATTCGTAAACCAAACGGCTTTATTGCCGTTGGTTTACGCTCGTACAAGTGTTCATATTTAGGATTGAAAATAACACTATGTGCTGGATTTTTAGGATTAGACTTAACTTTTGATATGAACTGAAGCGCAAGTTTCTCTCGTCTAAAGTATAAAGATGGCTCATTAGCTTCAACGTAAAGGCTCTCTACAGGAGAGGTCCTGAAAGCTCCAAGAGCCAGACGGAGTCCCTGGTTGTGGACAACGTCTAGCATCTGGAGATATGATCTCCTGGCAGACCCGTAAACAATGCTACCATAATCTAATTTTGATCTTACTAGTGATCTATAAAGCTGCAATAAAACTTTCCTATCAGCTCCCCAGTCGGTATGGGATAAAAATTTCAAAAGGTTAAGAGATTTAAGACATTTAGATTTTACATATTTAATATGCGGTATAAAAGATAATTTATTGTCAAATATGATACCAAGAAATTTCGTTTCCTTGACGACAGGAATACGAATGTTATTAAGAAATAACTCAGGATCGTTGTGCAAAGTTCTTTTCTGACAGAAATGTACGCAGTTTGTTTTGGTGGGTGAAAATTTAAATCCATTGTTGTTACTCCAAGTTTGTAATTTGTTGAGGCATTGTTGTAATTGCCTTTCTATCGTATTCATATTTTTAGAACGATAACATATAAGGAAATCGTCCACATAAAGTGAACAATCTACGCCATTATTTAGCGTTTTTACAATGTTATTTATTTTTATGTTAAAGAGAGTAACTGACAATATACTACCCTGAGGGACACCTTGTTCCTGTTTATGAACAGAAGACAAAGTAGACCCAATTTTTACTTGAAAATTTCTGTCAGAAAGAAAACTGTTAATAAATGTGGGTAAACGACCCTTGAGACCAAGGTCACCTAAATCTTTTAAAATCTCATGTTTCCATGTAGTATCATATGCCTTTTCAAGGTCAAAGAACACCGCTACGAGGTGTTCTTTCTTGATAAAGGCATCGCGTATAAAAGTTTCAAATCGAACGAGATGATCGAGTGTACTGCGTTGGTTACTGAACCCACTTTGAAATTCTGTGAGTAAATTATTTGATTCAAGATACCAAACGAGTCTATTATTTATCATCCGTTCTAAAGTTTTACAAATACAACTAGTCAAAGCAATAGGTCTGTAACTTGAAGGATCTGTTGGATCCTTTCCCGGTTTAGGTATAGGAGTGACGAATGCATTTTTTCATGAATTTGGAACTTCTCCAGAAAAACAAATTTCATTATAAATAGACAAAAGCAAATTTAAAGATATATGCGGCAGGTGTTTTAAAAATTGATAAGGAATATCATCTGGTCCAGCGGCAGTATCATGAGATTTGTTCAGTGCTTCTCTAAGTTCTCTTAAAGTGAAAGGTTGGTTGTAATTTTCACTATTGTTTGACTTAAAATTGATTTTACTTTTTTCAACCCGATTCTTTACATTTTGAAATTCTTTCGAGTAATTTTCCGAAGATGAATTTTTTGCAAAACTTTTAGCAAGAGTGTCTGAAATTTCTTTTTTGTTTGTTATGATTGAGTTTTTAGATTTTAAATGGTTTACTGTTGCAGAAGAAGATTTGCCGCTGATTTTTCTTATGGCTGACCAGACATTTTTGACCGAAGTTTTGCTGGTTATACCAGAAACAAATTTCTGCCAAGATGTTCTTTTGGCTTGTTTAATGATTCGCCTACTCTTTGCCCTTTCATTTTTGACATTATTTAAATTAGCATTAGTAGGACGAACATTAAATTTCTTAAGTGCCGCTCTACGTTTTCTAATGGATTTTTTGCATTCATCATTAAACCAAGGTTTGTTACGCTTTGACTTTGTCGTGGTCTTAGGTATACACTTTTCTGCTATGTTATGAAGAATTGTTGAGAATGAATGCATTTTATCTTCAGCATTCTCAAATGTTGAAATAGTCAATTCTTCAGTACAAAATATTGTGAATAATTCCCAATTTGCTCTGTTCATTCTCCAATAAGTATTATAGTCATTTAAGTTGACAGAATCGTTAGTTAATATTACAGGAAAATGATCACTTCCACATAAATCGTCATGTACATCCCAACTATAATCAAGATATATAGAAGGGTGACATAAATAAAGGTCAAGAGATGAATAATGTCCTGAAGCAGGATGTAAGTAGGTTGCCTTTTTATTATTCATAAGGCATATATCATTTTGGGCTATGATGTCCTCTAAAGTTTTGCCCATATTATTATAATCAGAACATCCCCATAATGGGTTATGTCCATTAAAGTCCCCTACAAGAATATAAGGGGAAGGTAATTGATTTATTAAGTCATCTAATTTGGATTTTTGAATATCTGTATTAGGTGGAAGATAAACAGAGCAAACTGTAATGACTTTGTGGACTGTTACACGAATGGCAACAGCGCGTACGCCCCAGACAAGGAACTGTCGATAGATGAATCGATGATCAAATTCAAAGGGCGTATTTTCTTCCGGCAATACTTGCCTACTAAGCCAACGAAATGGGGCATAAAAACTTTTGCATTATGTGAAAGCAATACAGGCTATGCACTCCGGTTCATGATTTACACTGGGAAAAACACTTTTAATGCTGACATGTCTTCAGAATTCTGCATCACTGAGCAAGTGTGCTAGGAAATGTTGAAAGGCTTTGAGAACAAGGGGTACACGCTTTACACGGACAATTACTACACGTCGCCCAGGTTGTTCCAAAAATTGAAAAGCCAAGGTATAGGTGCTTGTGATACTGTCAAGCCAAATAGAAAGTTCATGCCCTTTGACCTCCAGCCCACAGTGTTACCTCTGCAGAAAGGGAATGATCCGGTTTTCATGGTCTGCCAGGATCTGGTTACCTGCGCCTTGATGGACACCAAGCGCGTGCACTTTTGAGTTCGGTACACAGTGATAACACCTTCCAGAAAACTGTACGGGACAGAAACGAGGCAGACGGTAAAAGGACAGTTGTTATGCCTGTTATGTGTGATGCATACAATGACCATATGAATGGGGCTGATGTTCTAGACCAGAAACTGGGATCATACGCATATCCACACAAGTCCGCTAAATGGAACATGACCATTTTTCATCGTCTCAGGGAGGTGGCCCTTGTGAATGGTTATATTTTGTACTGCAAAGCTGTGCCAAAAGAAATAACTCCATTGTCACCAGTTGCCTTCAGAGAAAAGGTAATTGATGCGTTGTTGGAAGGATGGGACTTCAACACTAACAAGAAAGGCAGACCATCACTCACCGAGAAGCCTGACCGATTGACCGGACGCCTCTTCCCGGCTCAGTACGAGAACGCATCCCATAGACCGGATTGTACTGTTTGCAGTGACAGAGCAAACGAAATCAGAGTGCAGACTAGATTTTACTGCAGAAACTGTGAGGTTCCAATGTGCCCAACAGATTGCTTCATGATATACCACACAAAAGTTGACGTCTCGGCATCCGTGCAAGCAGCACGCAAAAAAAAAGAAAATAGGGTTAAATTTGACACTTATCCGTGATAAAAGACATTTTGCAGTTGTACAGTTTATTATCTGCTCTTAAATTCTTTTCATAAATTTACCAGAGAAACAGTTACAAAGCTTCTTCAAAATACAAACATTCATACTTCAAAATTGAAACTAAAATCGAAAATTCGTAAAAGTGTTATTTAAAAATATGGTCAAATCAATTGGTTTGGTTGGTATATGATACAGTTTTGGTAATAAATCTTGCAAATACATACTCTTAACTGAAATTCTGTTAAAATACATATAGTTTGTTGAAAAAATATGAACAGAAAATCAATTTTGCAGAAGAAAATGGTGAAAATCTTATTTTTCAAGGTCAAGCAAGGTCAAGGTCAAATATATACCTTCATTTAATTAAAAAAAAAAACATATTCAAAGACTACAATGTATCAACTTCATGTTCTGAAAATTTTATCAAAATCTATCAACAAATAATAATTTTAGAGGTATAATAAAAATTGCACTGTGTTTTCTGTATGTTGGTCAAAATATATTTGGCACTGGGAAGTCCGTTTTGTGAGAAATGTGGCAGCAAAAGAGAAAATGTCATAATTTGTAATGTCATCATGACATCATTTCCTGAAGGCACCTTTACCTGTAACATGTCCCATTTAAAGCATACTGTTTGTTACTTTTTCTGCAAAAATGCTGTGCCATTATGTTCAAATGTCAAACAAACTCAGGACTGGGCGCTTGAAAATGACAACATATCATTCTTCAGTTATTGATGTAAATATAACTATTAGAAACAAGTTCTTAGGTTTTCTTGTCATGCCTACACAAACCATGTTTTACTATGCAAGCACTTAGCGGGTAATTTTCACTATAAACCTATATTTTGTTTAAACTGCTTGCTGTGCCCAGCAGTGTTATTACTGTATAAGAATACTGCTTATAAATCAGTCATAATCAGTAATTGAATGGGATGGTATTAACATGCCTTTTTGTGTGCATTTCCACAAATAAATACGCTTTTGTTTTTCCAGTGAATACATATAAAGTATTTTCAACAAGAATGCAGTGAAACGGCCTTTTAGAGTATATAATGTTATAATATTATATATTTCTATTTTGACCTTGATCTCCATAGATTGAAGACGTTACAAAAACTTTTTTTTACATTTAGGCGTGTTAGGAGCAGCTGATTCAACAGTTTCAGCAGCAGCAACAACATCAGCAATAATAGCTGAAGTTGCAGCTGCAGCAGCAACAACAACATCAGCAGCAACAGCTGGAACAACAGCTTCACCCGCAACAACAGCTGGAGCACCAGCTGGAGCAACAACAGCAGATGCTACAACTGCATCACCAGCAGATTCGTCAGCTGGATGATGCACTCTATATTATGGCTCGGCGCAACATTGTGCAGGAACAACAGTTTCAGGTTTTTAATCAAACCCTGAAGCAACATGAAAGAGTTCTGCACGATGTATGCTCAACACAACGAGCCTATGGTAGAAGCATCTGCACGCTGGAAGAGCTGCTCACAGCAAATGCTGATACTGAACAGGTAAATATTTTAAAGCATCTATACAGTTTAGTTCTATTCATTTGTTAGGCTTAAGGCATTCATTTTAATCTGGATTTAATTTTGTATCCATTTTAATGTACTTTACTTAAATCTTCATTTACTTATAATTCATTTTGGTGTACTTTACTTTAGCTTTCATTTACATTTAACTCATTTTGGTGTACTTTACTTAAACCTTCATTTATTTTAATTCATTTTGATGTACTATACTTTGAAGCATGCGCTAACATGGTATGGATTTTCATTCCATTCATCAATGCACTTTACATTGTTTTTTAAAACCAAACTAAAAAACTTCAACTCTGTATTTGTTAGTATTTTTACATGTACTATATATTTTTCTTGCATCTGATCTCATGTGAATATGGAAGGTGCTACTAAATGTTAACTTGTACTTTTCATTTAGTCAAGACTGTATTGCAAATCCCATTTGCTACTGTAATGCTGTGAAGCTAGTCATTGTATACTGAGCAGACAAGAACGCCACATTCCATTGATGGGGCAATTGTTAAACTTAATTTGAGGGATTAACTTATTTAGTTAAGGTATTGTCAATAATAAAAAAGTTAAATGTAATAATCCTTTTTGTCCCTCTCAGCCATTTAATAAAACTTTGAACAAATCAAAACTGGTCATAACCACTATCAATTTCACATATAATATCATTGAGAAAAATATTGACCTAAAAATTTCTTGTCTGTTCAGTACCATTTCTGACCTATAATTATGCATAATATATTACTTTTTACAACTTTTTTTATCTGATATACGTATTGTTTGTATGACTGCGTTACTAAGTTTTTAAATAAAAGTTTAATAAAAGTTAAATGAACTGTTGTCTTATCCTTTTCTGGAAAATGGTACTTCATTTCATAACATGTTTTAAAAAACATTGGCAAGTAATATTGTCTTCAACTCCGGTCTCCAGCTTATAATGTCTTCAGACATATTGCTTCTTGCTCAGTTACACGAGTTTCATATCACTGCCTCTTCGGACTGCACTCAAATTGCCAAGGGACCACTATTTAAACTCTCCCATTTTTGAAGCAAGAACTCATTCTTGATTATTCAAAGAATAAGTACCTTACAAGCAAAAATGGAATCCTGTATAACACACTTGTTGCACCTTGTCACACTCTGCTTCGAGAAGTGTGAGACACTGGAAAATGAGGTATGTTGTTTTAGGTTTATATTGTAAAAAATAACGTTCTAAAAACTAAATACTTAGTATTAAAGTTTCTCGAGTTTATTTTTAATGTTTTAGTTTATTTTAAAATTTGATAAAGACGCTGTAGAATTGTATCTAAAGACGTTCAACGTACTTTAGATAAATCTCATATTCATATTTTTTTCTTCAACTTTATTATTGTTTTAGATTCTATACGATTTAATAGTTTTATAAAAGAGTATTCAATCAGTTTATTACAACTTAGTGTTTTTCAATCTTAATTCACCTATAATGAAATCAGAAAAAAATCATTTTTTAACTTTTATTTAAAATATACAGCGGGATGAATTATTTATCTTTCACGTATATTTACTGACATTGATATATTGTTCATTTTCTTTAGTTAAAGGAAGTTAAGCAGCAGAGCCAGCAGCAACATGAACGGTTGGAGGAGCAGCTGATTCAACAGCTGCAACAACATCAGCAATAATAGGTGAAGTTGCAGCTGCAGCAGCAACAACAACATCAGCAGCAACAGCTGGAACAACAGCTTCAGCAACAACATCAGATTCTACAACTGCATCATCGGCAGATTCGTCAGCTGGATGATGCACTCTACATTATGGCTCGGCGCAGCATTGTGCAGGAACAACAGTTTCAGGTTTTTAATCAAACCCTGAAGCAACATGAAAGATTTCTGCACGATGTATGCTCAACACAACGAGCCTATGGTAGAAGCATCTGCACGCTGGAAGAGCTGCTCACAGCAAATGCTGATACTGAACAGGTGAATATTTTAAAGCATCTATACAGTTTAGTTCTATTCATTTGTTAGGCTTAAGGCATTCATTTTAATCTGGATTTAATTTTGTATCCATTTTGATGTACTTTACTTAAATCTTCATTTACTTTTAACTCATTTTGGTGTACTTTACTTTAGCCTTCATTTACATTTAACTCATTTTGGTGTACTTTACTTAAACCTTCATTTATTTTAATTCATTTTGATGTACTTTACTTTGAAGCATGCGCTAACATGGTATGGATTTTTTTTACTAATCTTTAACAATGTATCATTTGTTTATTTCCATTACTTTGTATTTTATGTTTAATCCGAAGAAAAACACTCCCATCTTACACTTTATTTATAAAAAATAACGTATCTGTTAACATAACAATTTAGCTGTTGATGCTGAAACACCTGCTGCTGCTACTGCTGATGCAACTATTAATGTGAGGTAAATTTTGTGTCTTTGTTATGTAAAACAAAACACAACAACAAAAAAACAAAAAAAAACATTATGTTAAATTTTATTGCTCCTTACAGCTTTTAATCATGAACATTATAAGAGCAGCAAAACAATTATAGATGTTTAAACATGAAAAGAAAAAGAAAAAAAACTAGCAATATTTTATTTATTAATAAAATACTATTACATCATGAACAGTTGAAGCATTTCTATTAATAAAAGAAGAAAATGTCAGTTTTAAATAAAGTAAAAAACAACAACTTGCTTTACAGAGAAAATGTGATCAAAAAGGAGGAGGTGGAGATCCCTGAGAGGGATCAGTATTATCATATAAGAAAGGCATTGGTAAGTTACTTCTTACAATTCTTAAAATGTTTTATGTTAAATATATACAACAGTTTGGTATTGATGTTACTACTTGCAATAACATAAGTAAACATTGTAATTATTTAATCATCTACTACTGTTAAATGCAAGTTTCAACAAGTAAAAAAAAGACTATATGTTTACTCAAATCTGAAGCAATTAGATGTAAATAGAATTAAATAGATTAAAGTGCATGTGCTGTACTTTTTTTTTCTTTTCAGACGTCCAAACCAGTTGTCCTGCTTAAAAGAATCTAATAGAATAGAATAAAATAGAATATATCAAATTTATATTGTATATATAAAGAGTATATAAAAATTGTACAACCTGACCCTTTTCTTGTTATTTGTTGTTTATTAGATTATTGATTGTTACTTAATCACTAAATCATAAGCATCAGTTTAACATATTCTTAATTCTAATGAAATATAGAAAACAAATGGAATACAGAAACATACAATAATAATAATAATATAAAAAATGTAAATCACAGATTGTACATGCTATTTGAGCAAAAAAAATTAAAAGAAAAAAAAGCAATTTAAAACACAGATTGTACTGCTAATAATGTTTTAAAAACTCTTTGATGAGGTATAATGTTTTATTAACTCTTGGATGATCTATAATGCTTTAAAAAACTCTTTCGGCCCTGCCGGTAGGGGCCTTAGAATTCTCTGGCTGCCGCTACCTGTAGCGGGGTAAGAACCCTCCAAAGGTAGCCCACCTGTTTGCCGTGGGTGGCGACCCTGTATCTCCACGACGAGGGGATCCTGGTGGTTGAGGTCTTTGTTGGCTTGTCCATGGTTCGTACAGGTCCTTGAAAACCTTGAAAAGTACTTAAAAAAAAGACCTTGAAAAGCTATGGAAAAGTCCTTAAAAATGGAATTGCTGTAAATAATCCTTGAAAAGTCCTTAAGAAATAAAAAGATCTTTTAAAAAAAGTTGTTCCTTGTTTTCTTCAAAGTGGTATCTGCAAAAATAAAAAATTCTTACGAAGTTTGCTAATTATCTGTAAAGAAACAAGTCGGCCCCTTCTCGCCAAGTTCCCGTTTGATCTTGCCGCACATTGCCAGTCTCAGCTCTTGGCCGCGCCACCTGGTTAGCGTGGGCTAAATCACTGGTTTGACGAAGTGCGCATGCGCAAGTATTCCCCGTTCATCCGGTCGAGTGGGCTGCTATTCAACAAATGTTTGCAAAAATGGCTTATTCATACGGAAATTTTTAAATTTTGAGGAAGTTTCTGAGTTTTCTAAACACTAACGATGTCCAAACAAAAGACGAAGTGTGTGTTCAACCCGGATTGGCTTGCTGAGGACAAATACAAACAGTGGTTGGCGCCAGTGGAAAAAGATAGGCACCAAGCATTTTGCGTGTTATGTATGAAAACATTCGATATAGGAAGCATGGGAAAGTCCGCTCTCTCTAGCCATATGAAGGGCGACAAACACGCAGGTAGGGCTAGATCGATTGGTATAGATTCGGAGGGTCAGGCTCCCAGACCCATTAATAGACTGGATACGTTTTTTCGCTCATCTGGAAGAGGTACGTCTGCAACATCAAGTGCAACCGTGACAGCAACTAGAAGTGGAATGACTGGTGCAGCAGGTAACGTAAGGCTTAATCGAGACATTGCTAGTTTTTGTGCAGCTGAAGATGTACAGAATGCCGAAATTCTTTGGTGTCTGAAAACTGTGACCTCCCATCACTCATTTCATGGACTCGTGAACAGTGACAGTTTGTTTCAAAAAATGTTCCCAGATTCTGAAATAGCTAAGAAATACCAGTTGAGTGAAACAAAGGGACGTTACATGGCAGTGTTTGGTTTGGGACCATATTTTTATCAGTCAATGCTGAAGAAAGTTCAAGAAAGAGGTCCTTTCACCTTGCTCTTTGATGAAAGTTTGAATCACAAAACTCAAACGAAACAAATGGATGTTTTGGTTAGGTTCTGGGAGGCTGGGCAAGTAAAGTCACGATACTTGACTTCAACTTTCATGGGACATGGCACTGCTGTAGACATGGAGAAACATTTTTACAGTGCTTCCAAAGGACTGGATTTAAATAAACTGATTCAGTTATCAATGGATGGACCCAGTGTTAATTGGAAGTTTTTTGATTCACTTCAACAACAACTGGACAGAGATCTCGGTGTACAGTTGTTAAATGTTGGAAGTTGTGGACTACACGTTTTACATGGAGCATTCAGAACTGGGGCAGATGCCTCAGAGTTCGGTGTGGACGACCTTTTGTCGTCATTGTATTATCTGTTTCATGACTCTCCAGCAAGACGGGAGGACTTAACAAAAGTCACAGGTTGCATTGAATTTTCACCCAAATACTGCAAGCATCGTTGGGTGGAAAATGTGCCAGTCCTAGAGAGGGCTTTGAAACTATTGCCACATATTCAGGTCTATCTTCAGCAAGTTAAAGAGAAAAAACTTCCAAAACCAACTTGCAGATCATTTGAGACAATTCAGTCACATGCCAAGGATGTACTCTTGGAGGCTAAACTTGCCTTCTATCTGGTGGTTGCAAAGGACCTAAATGAATTCCTTACAGTTTACCAGACAGATATGCCCATGATACCATTTCTGTCAGATGATGTTCAGAAGATAGTGAAGGACTTAATGGAAAGATTTGTGAAACCAGAGGTCATTCAGTCAGCAAAGAACATACAGAGACTGTTAAAAATTGATGTTTCTGACAAGAAAAATCAGCTTGAAATTGGGAAGATGAACTTGGGCAACAAAGCTAAGTCTGTCATTGATAATGTTGCCAAAAAGAAGGCTTGTAGTGAGGGTACCATCTATGATTTCAAGCAGAAATGTAGACTGTTTCTTGTGAAAACTGTACAGAAAATAATGGAACGTTCTCCACTTAAGTATAGTCTTGCCAGGAACATGGGTTGCTTGGACCCTAGGCAAATGGCTGAAACTGAACTGGTAAAGAGAGAAAAGTGCAAGACAAAGTTTCATCGGGTGTGTGAACTGGTGGTCAGCAGTAAGAGGTTAAGTATAGACGATGTTGATAAACTAGAAAAACAGTACAAGACCTTCCTTGAGGATGTTGTCACTAGGCATTTGTCTGAATTCAGGGACTTTAGGACTGTAACAGATAGGGTAGATGAACTACTCTCCAAGTACATGTCAAGCAATCCTGACTTCAAGGAACTATGGGGTATTGTTGAGAAACTTCTTCTTGTATCACATGGTCAGGCCACAGTTGAGCGGGGATTTTCAATTAATAAATCTGTGGAAAAGGACAATCTTTCTGAACACTCTCATGTTGCTATCAGAGCAATCTGTGACTATGTGAATCATGTTGGTGGTGTTGTGAATGTCAAGGTTGATAAAGAACTTCGAAGTGCAGCAAGTAGTGGAAGGCTTAAATACAATGCATATCTAGCAGAAAGAAAGAAAGACGAGGAAAAAGCTAAGGTGTCATTGAAAAGAAGGAAGCTTGAGGAGGAAATAGATGAGTTGAAGAAGAAGAAACAGTGCCTTGAAACGGACATAAAGGAATTGTACAGTGAAGCTGATCAGAAAGCCCTCAAAGCTGAGGCAACAAGAAACTTTACTTTCATAACGAAGTCCAATAGCCTTAGGCATACTGCCAAAGAGAAAACAAAGTCTCTTTGCAAGAAGTAAAAAATCACTAAGACACTAGGAGGTGGTGGATATTTTAAGTCTTTGACATTTGAGGTATGTTTTTATGAAAATTAGTGTATTTTACATGTACTTTTTCAGAAAATAGTCCTTGAAAAATCTGTAAATTGACCTTGAAAAGACCTTGAAATGTCCTTGAAAAAAAATTGGGCCCAGGAGTACTAACCATGTTGTCAGGATATTGACATATAAGTCGACCCTGACCAACACACTACTTTGGCCCTAAGTTGTGGGGTAGACGGGCGGGGTACTGGTCCTGTATCCTCAATCGGCTAACCCCTCGGCCGGTGCTGGGTTAGCTTTAACTCCCTTTCGTCCCACTTTCTTGCCTCCGACTTTCCACTCCTTTTCTCCTTTTTCTGTCTTCAAATATACCGTGTTCCGCAAACTCCTTTTCTTATATTTTCCCCTATTAACTATAACCCAGCTGCCGGTCGATACCCCCTTAACGGATCAATCTGGCATTTTGTATGCTTTATAGTATATTTTATGTTGGAGTATCGTATCCTGGTATCACTGGCGTTGGGAGGTCGGAGATCCACTCCCATAAGACGCCCCCTTGTTGGGCTCCGTGGTGGGTGGTGAGCCAGGTTACCGAATAATTGCAAAAATCTCTCATGGAACGAAAACGTAAATGCAAGGACCCGATCCCTACTTTATCGTCCGAAGATTCCGATACCGATACACCTACAAGCACGTGCTTTCCTCACTTTATTATTGTCGAATCGACAGAGAAAAAGCCGATTACCAAAGTATCCCCTTTTGTGATAGAAAAATCCATCAAAGGCCTTATTGGCAGTGTTGTTTCAGTAAAAAAACTAAAAAATGACTGCTTACTAATTGAAACGGATTGTAAAACTTACTCCGACAAACTTCTTAAACTTACTGACTTCTGTTCGTTAAAAGTAAAAACATACCCTCACATTTCTCTGAACTCGTCGAAAGGCGTAATTCGGTGCCCTGACCTTGCTGGTGTCTCTGAGGAGGATATCCTCAGGGAACTCACGCCACAGGAGGTGTGTGGCGTCCGCAGGATTTCATTCCTGAGGGACGGCCGGCGAGTTCCAACAAATACTTTTGTTTTAACTTTCGCCAACCCATCACTCCCTACTTCTATTAAAATCGGTTACCTCAACGTAAAAGTGCAGGTGTACATTCCCAATCCGCTTAGGTGTTTTCATTGTCAGAAGTTTGGCCACCACGAGTCCCAGTGCAGGGAGGACGACCATTGCCCACGTTGCGGTGAACAGTCCGCCCAGCACAGGGAAGACATATGTCCTAACCCGCTTAAATGTGTTAATTGTTCTGGACCACATGAGACCAAATCCAGGGATTGCCCTGCCTGGAAACTGGAAAAGGAAGTACTAAAAATAAAGTACACCAAAAACATTTCCTTTCCAGAAGCCAGAAAATTGGCAAAAGACAAGGCAACTCCTGCTGGTGGTGCAACATATGCCTCAGCAACCAGAAAAAGCATCTCAGTGCACAAGGACAATTTCACCCAGTATGAGGTCCCGACTGGTGACCAAATTTCTGACAAAGTTATCATTCCCTCCAAATACAAGGTATCGGAATCTTCTGAAACTCAAACTTCTTCCACAATCAAAAACACTGCCTCTTCAAGTGATTCTGTAAAGAATAATACAAAGGCACAAAACAAGCCTGCAGCCAAGGACCAGGTCTCCTCTAAGGAGACACCTGGTCCTTCGCGGCGGAGGAGAGGACATAGTCCTCCCACTGCTCCAAACACTCGGGTGATAAACAACCATCAAAACAAATTTGAGTGTCTAATGGAGGCTCCATCGGACACCAAAAAACCACCAAGGTCACCTGTAAAAGCACCGAAAATATAGTCTACAAGAACTAAGTTTAATAATCCCATGAATAATAGAATCATTCAGTGGAACTGTCGAGGTCTTAAGGCCAATTACAATGAAATACTCATTCTGTTATCTACACTAAATCCTGCTGTGCTTTGTCTTCAGGAAACCTTTCTTAAAGACTCTGATAAATTCAATTTTAAGGGTTATACTTGTTATAATCATATACATACAGCTTGCGAGAGGGCATCTGGAGGATCGACAATAATTGTCAACTCCAAATTGCCACACTCTCAAGTCGAACTTGACACGAACATACAGGCTGTTGCTATCCGTGTAACCCTACATAAAGTTGTAACTATTTGCTCTGTTTATCTTCCACCTAATTCAAATGTATCTAAAGATGATTTAGATAATCTTATTAACTAGCTGCCTACTCCATATATACTCGTTGGAGACTTCAATGGTTATAACCCGCTATGGGGATGTTGTGACTTCAATAATATGGGCAAGACGATAGAAAACTTTATTGCCCATAATGACATATGTCTGGCCAATAATAAAAAGCCAACATACTTGCACCCCGCAACTGGGCATTATTCATCGTTAGACTTAACATTGTGTCACCCCTCTGTGTATTTAGATTACACTTGGGATGTACACGATGACCTTTGTGGAAGTGATCACTTTCCTATAATACTTACAAACTGTACTTCGCCAATAGGCGACGATAATCCTAGTTGGAAGATGGACAGAGCAAACTGGGACCTGTTCTCAGCACTTTGTTCTGCAGAACTTGTCCCAACTTCAGTAGAAAATGTAGATGACAAAATTGTCGCATTTTCAAACACTTTGCACAATATTGCAGAAAGGTGTATACCTAAGACCTCGACTAAATCAAAACGTTATAAGCCTTGGTTTAATGAAGAGTGTAAAAAATCTATTCGTAAACGTAGGGCGGCATTAAAGCATTTTGATGTTCGACCTACCGATACAAATCTTAATAACCTTAAAAAAGAACGGGCTCAAAGTCGCCGGACTATTAAACATGCCAAAAGATCATCTTGGCAAAAGTATGTTTCAAAAATAAATGGCAAGACTTCCATCAAAAATGTTTGGTCTGCTATTAAAAAGATTAGCGGTAAACCATCATATTCAACTGTTACCCACCTTAAAGCAAATCGCACCGTAATAACAGATAAACAAAACATTTCGAACACACTGGCTGAAAATTTTGCCCAAAATTCCTCATCGGCTAACTACACGCCTCGATTTCAAACCTTTAAACACTCTGCCGAAAGGGAAAAGGTTAATTTTAAATCTAATAATAACGAAACTTACAATCAATCCTTTTCCTTGATAGAGCTTAAAGATGCTCTAAATAAATCGCATGATACCGCTGCTGGTCCAGACGACATACCGTATCAATTCTTAAAACATTTACCAATTCGATCTCTAAACTTACTTCTGTCAATCTTTAATGAAATTTGGATATCCGGTAAAGTACCCGATTCTTGGAAAAATGCCTTCATTATTCCACTTCATAAACAAGGTAAAGACCCAACAGATCCTCAAAGCTATAGACCTATTGCTTTGACGAGCTGTATTTGTAAAACCTTAGAACGAATGATCAATAATAGACTTGTCTGGTATCTTGAAACCAACAACTTAATTTCAGAATATCAAAGTGGATTCAGACACCAACGTAGCACAGTCGATCATCTTGTTCGTTTAGAAACACTCGTTCGTGATGCCTTCATCAAGAAGGAACACCTTGTAGCTGTGTTTTTCGATCTTGAAAAGGCTTATGACACCGCTTGGAAACATGGGATTTTAAAGGATTTAGGTGACCTTGGTCTCAGGGGTCGTTTACCAATTTTCATTGACAGCTTCCTTTCTGACAGAAATTTTCAGGTCAAGATTGGGTCCACCCTGTCATCTGTTCATAAACAGGAACAGGGTGTCCCCCAGGGTAGTATTCTATCTGTTACCCTTTTTAACATTAAAATAAATAATATTGTTAAAACCCTTCATGAAGGGGTTGACTGTTCACTTTTTGTGGACGATTTCGTTATTTGTTACCGCTCTAAAAATATGAGCCCAATTGAAAGTCAATTACAACAATGTCTTAATAAGTTGCAAAAATGGAGCAACACCAACGGTTTCAAATTTTCTCCAACCAAAACCAACTGTATACATTTCTGTCAGAAACGTGGTCTTCATGTTGACCCCGAATTGTTTTTAAATAACGTTCGCATTCCCGTCGTCCAGGAAACTAAGTTTCTTGGAGTCATTTTTGACAGGAAACTGACTTTTCTTCCACATATCAATTACATCAAGAAGAAATGTCTCAAGGCTCTTAACTTGCTTAAATATTTATCCCATACAGACTGGGGAGCCGATAGGAAATCATTGTTACTTCTGTACCGTTCCCTAATTCGGTCTAAATTAGATTACGGAAGCATAGTCTATGGTTCTGCCAGGAGGTCCTATCTCCAGATGCTGGACGTCGTTCACAACCAGGGACTTCGTCTAGCTCTAGGAGCGTTCAGGACCTCACCAGTGCAGAGCCTTTACGTTGAAGCCAATGAACCATCTTTATTCTTGCGTCGCGAGAAACTTTCTTTGCAGTATATAATTAAACTGGGGTCTAACCCCAATAACCCAACGTTTAATTGTGTTTTCAACCCTAAACATGAGGAGCTTTATGATCGATCACCTAAAGCCCTCAGACCTCTTGGTTTAAGGCTTAAAGATAGCATAAACACATCAGGTATTAAACTCGAAAACATTTCTGAAAACCCCACAATTGAACATCCACCATGGCAACTCCGTTCTCCTCATGTGAATGTAGAACTCTGTAAAAATAAAAAGTCGAACACAGATCCTTTGATTTTACGAACTCCTTGATAAGTACTCTGATCACCTTCACATATATACTGATGGTTCAAAGACGGACACTCATGTTGGCTGTGCTTCCGTAAGTAATAGCCACTGCATTAAACAAAGACTTCCTAACAACTCGTCTATCTTCACCGCTGAAATCCGGGCTATAAATCTAAGCCTTGATTTCATTTCAGAACATTCCGGTGAAAAATATGTTATATTTTCAGACTCATTATCTGTATTGCAAAGCATAAATTCACTGAATTATTCAAATCCACATGTTCGCACTGTTCTTGTCAAACTTCGAAGTTTATACGACACTAACGAAATCTCCTTCTGTTGGCTTCCTAGTCATGTAGGCATCCGAGGAAACGAAGATGCTGACAGGGGTGCAAAATCTGCCTCAGCCCTCACTGAGACAGATCTTTGCATCCCACACACTGATTTTAAACCACTTATTTACCGACATATTTTGACCAAGTGGCAAACGAGTTGGGACAGTATTGTTTGTAACAAATTACACGTAATTAAACCTAACGTCGGTGCCAATGTCTCTGCTTGCAGAGAAAGTCGACGAGAAGACGTAGCTCTTACCCGCTGTCGCATTGGACATACTAGATTGACTCATTCATATCTCTTGAAAAGAGAAGTTCAACCTGTATGTGTTCCTTGCCAGGAACCACTGACAGTCAACCATATTTTATTACAGTGTATCGACACAGACCACATACGATCGAAATATTTTAATGTCCATAACATGTACGAACTATTTAGGACAGTGTCGGATTCTAAACTGGTTTGCTTCTTGAACGACATTGGTATTCTTAGTAAGTTATAAATTTTTAAACTGTTTATTAACCAATCGTCATACTCTTTAAACCGTTTTATGTGTTGACCTGTTTTCAATTGTTATTTATTTTTTTACCTGATAGTTTTTATATTTTTCTATATTTTACATGCGTAGTTTGGTTTTTAACCTGATTACGCTTTATTCACACTTAACTTTGTATTCGGCGCCGTATGACCTATTAAGTGTCGGTGTGCCGTTAAATCCAAATAAATAAATAAATAAACTCTTTGATGAGGTAGATTGTTTGAGTAAAATCTTGGATGATCTATAATGCTTTAAAAACGCTTTACTGGGGTATAATGTTTCCATGTAATTGTGTAGATTAAATTAAAATTTATGAAAAATATTCATAAAGAAAAAAAAGTAAATCACAGATTTTACATGTATCAGAGCAAGAAAAAAAACAACAACAGGTAAATCACAGAATATATGCTATTTGAGCAAGGTAAAAACAAACACACACACACACACACAAAAAAACAAAAAAAAAACAATGTAAATCATAACTTTCAGACTGTACATGCTATTTGAGCAAGATAATTAAAAAAAAAAGAAAAAAGCAATTTAAAACACAGATTGTACTGCCTAGAATGTTTTACTGTTTAAATACAGCATTGATACGTCATATCGCCCACGTGAGGTAGGGAGGCGTGGTCTAACGATAATACATCTTTCTGAGACGTCATGAATCACGTGGGGTATGAAGTCGCTATAATGTAGCGACTGTGGCCCTATTTTTACCCTACTGATGTTCACGAGTGTATGCAAACACAAGTCCACCTTACCTATTTAATCTTGGAGCCAGGCTCATAAGGTCAGTCAATATGGACTACCCATGTATAAGGTGCGCAGCAAATGTTAGGCAACGACAGCAAGCTTTGCAGTATGTGTGTGATTATGCAACTTGTGTATATTAGTTTGTGTATATTAGTTACGTTAAATGCAGCGCAATATGTATTGTTTCTGGTGCTATAAATCACAAAATGTGCTTTATATTTTATTAAAATATTATTGTTTGAAATAAATTTTATTAAGCTGTGTAGTTTGTGTTTGTCCTATTTTTCACACCAATCTTCTGTAATTACTCATCAATTACTCGCCTATTAATGGGTACTTAATATGTGCGAAAACATCAATCATCAACGCATAATCACCATTTACATGTATATTGTGATATTAATGACATCCATAGCGGGTACTTAATAGGTGCGAAAATGAATCCCTATATATCCTATAGGTGGTACGAAGTCTAAAAGAATGGCACGACATTGAAGTGGTACGAGATCGAAGTGGTACGAGGTCTCCGACATCCGTGAGCGCAATGCGGCGCTAGAAGACGCTGCTCATCTACGCGCTGAATTGACGAAAACAAGGGAGGAGTTGCACAGCTTAAGAGAAGAGTTGTACAGCTTAAGAGAAGAGTTGTACAGCTTAAAAGAAGAGAACGGGTAAAAGACGTCTAATTCACGACGGACCTGCTTCTCTAGACTCCTCTTCGAAACAGGATGGACCCGCCGCTAAGAAGACAAAAGGTAATGTTTTATATGCTAAACCTTTGACATGACACTAGACTTTACACTAAATGCGATATGTATTTGATATAAACCATACTTGATCTATCATCATTTGTCTTTTATTGTTTGTAATTCTCAAGTCTGTATATTCTAATGATTAATACATTCTTACAAGAACTAGACTTAAATAAGATATCATATTCAAATGTGCAATGATTAAATATGACATTTTAATTAAATTGCATTTTTTTTAAAAATTGTATTTTTTGTTTATTAAAATAACTAACCCTATCGTTTTTAACATTAATTTTATGAGTCACTCGTTGAAATGCATATGATATATTTTCAGAGTCTGGGTCTAGCCACTGAGTATATGCAACATGGAGGCACGCATGCTCTGGTAGGGATGTTGTTTGTCCTGCCTTTCTTGCCACACGAACACATCATCGATAATGTTACGGTCTGTTACTGTGCAACGTATAAAAGTTGAAGGTGGAAAATAATCATATAATCTATTACACGAAGACATCAGTTTTTACTTAACACAAACTCAGTTTTCAATAAATCCAAAATAATGAAGGGTATGATGGTTTAGTAAACCAAAAAATGCAAAGTTACGAAATTACCGTAACGCTTATGAAGCATGCGCTGATAGTGACCTACAACTTATGGTAGCATGCGCTGATAGCACATATAACGCAGGAAAGGAACTGTAGACATCGTGCGCTGATATTATTCTAAAACTAACGAACAAGAAAGAGTTTGACGCAGAACCTTTAATCGGAAATAATGTAAAAATAATATGATACTTTGATTCTTTCCACACGAATTCAGAAATGGTTCTTTTAGCAATAATTCTTTCAACCCATCAAATGTTTCAGGACATTTTCCCATGTCAATCCATCTTGACAAATAGTGTTCCAATCTAGCCAAAAATTGTAATGGTGTCTCACCCTGGTCAGGTGAACAATGACAGGGTGGACCCAATATTGACCTGAAAATTTCTCGGACAGAATGTTACGACGAGCCAATCGTACAGAGAGGAGGAAATCGGTCGCCTTTTCTTCTCATTGCTAACGACTGGTACAAATGGGGACACTTTCATTAACGCCGACAGCCGCGAAAAGAGTTTGAAAATTTACGCATACTAAGAACATTTAAAATCAAAATTTAGTGTTTTTATCTACACTACTCGATTTATTTAAACGGATCGGACATTTAAATTTAAAATTAGAGTTGTGTTATAGACATACGTAAACATGGTTTTGGACATTTCAAAAAGATTTCATGGACAGTTATCGATTGTGAATTGTATTAAAACATTTTATACACACATATATATTGCATTGCATTCAGTCATATTGATATTATGAGGAAATGTGTTTAAATTTAGTTTAGTTTTGCTTTGCATTTTATTTGATATATGCTTTATATATTTTATGTATAATGCACTGTTTCAAGTATATTAGTAATAGTAAGTAGTTTTCAATCATATAAGAAGTATGTTGGGACTTTGTTCCTTTTGAATTTGGTTTTAATTTTGCATTTATTTAATTGATATATGTTTTAAGGGATAAGGGTTATATCATATGTACGAAAGATGGTTTGCTTCTTATTATGATATATGTTAATAGATGAACAGTAATGCAAGAGAGAGAGAGAGAGAGAGTAAAAAAAAGAGAAAGATTACGATAAATCTTTTTTTTATTGTTTTTTTTTTTTTGTATAACGGTGATAGTTGTAATGTAATATTACCATATTTCAGTTAAAATATTTGTTTATAATTTGGTTAGTTTAAGACATCGTGCCGTTTAATTAAACTAAGTGCAAGTCAAATAAAGCAAGACAATGAATGACATGAATAATAAACCCGAATGATGCAATATACATTGTGTGTACCGGGGAAATAGTAAAATAGCAATAAAGAGGCACGATTCAGGACAGTGATTGATGAATACGTCAAAATATGGGCGGGAAACGTGAGTTGTGCATCGTAAGAATGACACCATAGTCAAAAATATATGCGACCCCAGTTCGAATGGGCAATTAGTTCAGACTATATATATGTTAGGAGTGCAGAATGGAGAAAAGAGGAGGAATAGTGATAGGCTAGGGAGAAGGAGGGTAGATCTAAACGAGACAGAGAGTGGATGTGGACGCCTTAGAGAGAGGTATTCATGCCTCACTGTTGTTAGATTGTAAAATGTAACTTTCATTAACAATCTTGTAATCATGGGACGATGTTGCGTTTCTACTATGGAACCCCGTTACGCCACACAAATAGGAAACATGTTGCGACTTATCTGTACATGCAAGTGTCAACATAACAATAAAATGCTATTCGATTTAGAATGATACAGTTAAGACTATCTTGTTTTAGAATTGTCTAAACTGACATTAAAATTTGTATTTTGTTAGAGTGATGTATATCTTATACTTTCTGAACGTTCCATTATTTGATACACCGTAGATTAGCTTCTCCTAAGTCAAGTCATAAGCGATTTATTTACCATAACATTTAACTAGACAATGTTTAAGTCCTGTATTTATTTATATTATGATAATATGAATATATGCTGTCAATATATTGACATTCAAATTCTCTTACTATGTTGGGCATATGTAGGGCTTGTAGAAATATATTCTTATACATGCACAGGACTGTTTGTTAACATACCTTATGCATATCAATGTCATACCTATATGCTTAGATGAAGTAAAATATAATATTGTGACTTTTATTCAGTTTTTATTTACAGACTGCTTATATATCTAGCCATTTAACGTTAACTTTTCATAGCTTCAAAGTTGTGAATCTCGTAATGTGTAGAAGGTACAATTTTCAGTATGTCGGTCAGGCCAGTCAATTTGTTATGAAACGTATAGTTACAGATTTTATATTTGGAACTTTATGAATGCTGCATTTGCAACTAATTTTGCAATTCACTTTCATGAGAACTAGATTGATCATTTTAACCAATAGATTATGTCACTAACGACATATGTCGTCTATTAAAGGAAGGTTTCTGGAGGCACAAACTAGAGATATTAATATCAAATTGTATGAACACTCAAGCTTTGTTTATTATCATTATTATTTACTTATTGTTTGAACATTGACCCTTATTTCTATAGATCTTAAATTGTTTGCTTTGTATCTTACATTATAGTAAATGATTTTTTCTATAAATCACGTCATGTAAACATATTATCTATGCATTATATTATCTAATTGTATTCTTTGTACACTGTATTACAAGTTAACGCTTAACCTGATGACGTCCATGACATAAATTGGTAACCAAGGCGTCGTCAAAAATTTAAAAAAAAAACAACGTAAGAAGTTTCACAACAAATCAAACGCCGTTCAACATAGTTTTGTTTTGTTTTTAACCCATATTATATTGTGTTGTATATGTATACTCATATATTTGTTATAAGTTAAGGTAGCTTTAAAAATGGAAATAATGAAGACATTTTATTTTAAAGCATTGCCTTATATTGTATTACCTTGTTATAAATTATGTTGTATATGTTATTGTCTATTTTAAATTGCTTAATATTGTATTGTTGTGGGAACGACGAATATTGTAATGACAAATCATTGGTAAGCATATGTTGTTAACATGACGTAAATAAGTACAAACATTGTGGAAAAGAATCAGACACTATCCTTGTTCCTTTGATCAATTTAACAATGCAGTTTACAAACAGAACATTGTACAGGATAATAAGAACTAAAAGTCTTATATTAGTAAAGCTTTACGTCGCTCTATTTTGTAATCCATTGTTTCATTCAAATTACATATACGGTGATAATTTACTTGGTTTGAAGATATTTATCAATTTTAAGTGACCCTGTATTTATGATAAATACAAATGCATTTGATTGAATAAATAAATGTGTATAAAAGCAACTATATAAAGTATACCATTACCTTATAACTGTTTGTGTATAGTTTGTCAACAGCGTCGTACCATTTTAAATAAAAGCGTCCAATTCTGAGTCGCCGAGTTTTAAACTACCACCGTGTAATTTTGCAAGTTTATACCTTTCCCAAACGGGGAGCGTCAGTGTTAATAGTTTGTCTTCCATTTGACCTGCTGTTGGTCGATTGTTGTATTTTCAGGTCTTCATTCACCCATCCTAGCTTTCCGCCAATGGTGGAGGTGTTTATCCCTATGTTAGAACTTATAAATATATCGGTCACAACGCTAAATGAATTACGCAGCTCGGGTATGTTATTTCAATTCATAGAATAAAAATGGTATAAAATATAATTAAACTTCAATTGTATCTGCTTGACCACAATTCATTAAAGCATTAATTTTAACCATGTATGTTACATTTTAATGAGGTATTCTGTAGTGTTAGAAATTATGTATTACCCTTTCCATTGTTTACCTGATTGAACAGCCCTTCCACCAAGGTTGCATAGGGCAGTTACAGGCATATTTACAGTCATATATCGTAACATAATCATATTAATATGTATAATAGTTATAAATCACAAAATCCAAAGTTAACTCCCCGACAGAAATTTTCGCCACTATGGGTGCTCAAACAGAATGAGAAAGGGGCTGAGAAAAAACAAGTTACCATCTTCGTTGTCCTTAACTAGTCGTATGTAGTCTGATCCTGCAAATCTAATTGGATTATTGACTCCAGAAAGAGACGGTTATTGGTACAAAGGTAACTATGACCTGAGGTTGTTGCATAATGTGGGCATTCACAGCAAGAACACGACATGATGAAACAGTGTGTAAGAGTGCATGTTACAATTCAACATCATCATAGTGTAGACTGTCAAATCAACGCAATACTAAATAAGAGTAATTTGCTATTTCACCTGTAAGTAGAAATGCGATCTTTAACGGAAATATCATGCACAAAATCGTACAAATATAAACACGAACGCTGCGTAAAATGGATATAAGACGTCACCAAAAATAACAATCACGATAGCATAAACTGTTTAAAGGTTTACTTTTCATAATGAAATTCTTGATTCTTCAAAAGGCATATCATGTATCAAGGATGTAACTGCTAGGTGCGTTATATAAGAAAATAACAAAACATATGAAGAATATATATAGCAACAGATGTAAACGACGGTTATCTGTGTTGTAAAGTTACAATGAAATCATACGGACAGTATACAACAATCTTCTACTATAGAGGCTTAGATATGTGCTTCTTTTATTTTCAATTGTGCATAACCCGATAAACACCCTGTCAGGGTTTAAACTTATATTTTGATTTATATATTTCTCAATCCACTCGTCTTAGTTCTACGCAACGGAAACAATAACATCACCGAAAAAAAACGAACAGAAAAAATGAACAAGAACATATTATAACAAATACAATGAGTAAAGGATAAATAAAAGTCACTTACTTAGGTTATCTCCGTTACAGCGGTACTAGGAAAACATGAAATCAAGATCTACTCAAATAGTGTGTCTATGTTGGATTTCCTTGTAAAATACTCGTAAATGTATTTGTTTGAGAACAGTATAAGAGATCCGACTTAATCTACCATGCATGTGTTAAAATAAAAATGCTATGTATTAATTTATGGTTTCAGTAATAGTGGGCTTTTGTTTAATCGTTTTATATGGTCTATGGCATGTCGACAGTTATTGTTTTATTACTTGTTCATAAGCTCATGTGGGTATTTTTTCCAAAATGTTCAACTTGTCTGTGTAATAACAAAAGCACATCTACTCAGTCACATGTCAATTTAGCAATTTTTATATCCCATCTGTTTTTTTCTACACTTCCAGGGCTATAAGGTTTATACAAGGAGATTGCTGCTAAGTTTGTGCAATTTTATTAGGGAGATAAATCGTGGTTGCTACCATGCATTGGAAATTGGAGTGATCGGACATTATATGCATGTTACCTTTATATACTTGGGTATCCTATCATTAACATGAAGGGTCATTAATGCAAAAACAATCTTTAAAAGCTATCTTTATAGCTTAATTAAATAAATTTTCTTAAATTTTGGAAACATTCTTATCTTTAAACATTCTTCTCTGCAAATTTATGTACGGCACTTAAAGAACAATCTGAAATAAAGGAAATGTTATATAAAACAGATTTTGTGATAAAAATAACAAATATTCTATTTTGGATATGACTGATGATGTGTAACGTACGTTTAATTATTCTATATCCAATTTCTTTTAACTAATAAATGCATTCGATTTGTACCACGTGATCATCCGGTAAGTAGCTGTATTGGAAAGTCGTTCATATACATGACGTTATTGTACAGTTATCTCATCGTCTCTGACACAAAAACTATACGATAACGAATACGAATCTGGATGAAATCGACGTATCCTCAAGCGCTTCAAATTACATATTAAATATAATAATATAGTACGATTCAAGCGGCACGAACGACGAAAGCGTCCGTCAGCATTCCATTGTAAACACACACAAACACACAAAGGTCGTTCAGAATGTTGTCTTAAAAAGACATAAATGGACATTGAATAAAGTAATTTTATTTACATCTCTGTAATTTATAAATCCAAACATTTTAGTATGTGTTGTTTATACATCTGAAATAGTAGTAACGGAAGTAAAATCAAGTGATTAAGTTCATAACAGAAGAATGGATATAAAAGAAAAATATCATTTTACACTAAAGTGTCCAATACTGAAATGTATTTATGGCGTCCAATATCTTTTTTTTAATTTGGGAACTTGTCCAAGTATGTTTCCGTATTGGAAACTTCAGTGTAAAATTAATTATAATTATTATAGCGACATAATGCAGTTGCGGCTGCTGCTGATGATGCTCCTGCTGCTGATGATTATAAGGCTATGATGATGGCGGTGACGATGATCATGGTCATCATCAAAATAATGATATAAATGGTTATAAACGAGACTGTGCCAATCTTAGAAACATATCGGCAATAATAAGCTGAACAACGTTTTGAAAAACTCGTGTTTTGTATGATTTACAGAATGCCACAGAAAGTTAGCAGCAATTACATAGTATAAAATAATATTGTCTGAAAATACAACCGGTTCGCTTTCTTGGTTCGTACACACTTGATTTTTACAATCAAATATAGGTGACTGTGAGAAAGACACTATGAGGTAAAACCGCCGTAAATCTGTTATAACGCTATTTATTGTTAAAACTAGCATGAAATAATAAGATTCTCCTTGCTACCTTAATAATTCAGATATTGAATTCAGTTACGATTCCACGACACTTGCCCCTGACCTTGGTGCCAGGTGTGTGCAATTATGCTTTATTAATTTAAAACAATGTTTGCATTGGCTGGACAAATGGCAAAATATATTGGTAATGATTTGCTTTTATTTAGAATGAGATATAGTTTAATAATCGTTCATGCAACATTTGCCATAATTGTCTTGCCAACAGTTTAGTAGACTGGAGTTGACAAAATAATGTGTACACGAGTTTTGAATATTTTTTGTTTATTAATTAAAAGAGTATTTTTTCCCGCTTAAGCATTCACATATCTGCTGATATTCGAACACAGTAACTATTTTCTTAAACACTTGTCCAAAAGTTATTAATATTAAAAGTAAGACCATAAAAATTGTTTTTCGGTTTCAAGTATTTGTTTTTACAATACACAGTCTTATGTTATAAACAGTTTAAATTATTGTACTAAACAAGACACTCAACAAACATCATTTTGGTGTGTAACATTTTCTCTTCGCGTTTGTCTATGTGGTTTGTCGATTCAGT
Source organism: Sinonovacula constricta (assembly GCA_007844125.1). Lineage (NCBI taxonomy): Eukaryota > Metazoa > Mollusca > Bivalvia > Cardiida > Solecurtidae > Sinonovacula > Sinonovacula constricta. The sequence goes on along the minus strand of CM017570.1, from coordinate 1,417,262 downwards.
TGTATGTTTCTACCTTGGGCAAAGGAAGTTAAAATAAGTAACTATCACTGGTGATACTCATGGTCGATAATTTTTGTGCCTTAAAGGGTAATAAATCTGTAAAATAAGTAAAACAAACGGATAACTTAAAGTTGCCTCTGTAATGACCAAACACTATCATCATCAAATAAAGTACTGTTACAGTATAATAAGATTTAGAATTTGCTTGTAGATTTAAAAAGTTCAAGAATTTGGTATAATTCCTTATAAAACAGCGTAAAATGGTACACCCATAATAAACATGTTTGTTTTTTGTAAGCAATCCGAAAATGTAAAATACATGTTCGAGTAAACAAGTTCAACACAATGATCCGTATATTTTTATGCAAGTAAACATGTTTTATTATGCTTTCCTGTTGTTGTGATAGGTTTCATATTTTCTGAAACGATAGAGAGGAAAGACAGGGTATGTAACCACTTCATACCGGTAAAAACTACTTTAAAAGTTTCCATCACGAGAACTGCGTCATACGATTTGTCAAATCAAATACATGTCATTATCTTTACCATAAATCTAGCTACGGGAAACTGACGAATCCGGTTGAAAATACATACTTGCAGGGCATACTTAAGCATCCAATACACCTAAAAGTGGATGCTCAGAGGGTGTCATATGATTATGATTCATATGCAATATAATTTTTAAATGCTTATAACAGTGATTATAATAAGGATGCTGCATGTTATGGTAATCTGAATGGTGGCCAGCACTTTTAGTTGACACCAATATAGTATATAAAAGTAGATAAAGATAATATGCTTACACAAACTTTACATGTGGAAGATATTAAGCGAATAGTTTATGTTTATTGGGTTTGTCGTCCCACCATCAGTATTTCAGCTGTCCGGAGACGATGCGAATCGTAAAACTATATGTTAATAAGAATATATGTGACAAAGTCCTTTGAGCATTGCAACATATACCAACATTTCAAAAGGTACAGGACAAAGGCATTCACATGCAAGACAAATGTAAAAGTAATGACAAACCTGTGATGAGTAATTTAACAAAAAGAGCAAACCCGACAGTTACCGCCTTTGAACAGTCAGTTGGCAGTGTGGACTGGTAAGTCGTAACAACTCATACTAGCCTTTGTCTCAGTGTTGTATGTAGAAGTAAAAAGGAAGTAAGTGAAAGCTAAGAGTATTATTGTTATAAACTTTAAAACCATGTTACTTCAATAATTAAACAAAAATTAAACAAAAACATATTAAACAAGAATAATGTGTTCTTGAAAATTCTTGCTGTTTTTAAGTTTCGCAAATAAGAAATATTAATGGTTTATTCGTAAAATGTTTCAATTGATGTAGTCAGTTAAAATTTCCGCCTTTCGCATCAACTGGACCATGTTATTTATGGCTCACTTTCATTGTGTACGTAATCAATTGCATCGCATAGTCCACAAATAAAATATAACACAATTATGTTGATGTATCTTTCTAAAATTTAAATTTCATCCCAATATAATCATCAACAAAGAGGAAAAAATAGGTACACTATTGGGGGTTTAATATTGGAATTATGGTGATACAAGAAAAATTGTATTAGGGTGAAACCTTATTTATGCTTTCAAACTATTAATTTGAAACAATTGTGTATAGATGTTTCTCTAACCTGCTATTTCCTGGGGCAAGTAACTGAAAGAAAACTGATCTATTTGAATAAAATATGCACACGCGCTGACGTTTTCTAAGATTTCGTATGACGTCGTTAAAAGAAATGAGTGACGTCATTGAAAAATAATTTCCGCACGGGGATATGTTTACGACCGCCACACTGCACAGGTGACATTGTTGTAGTCATGTAAAAGGAAACATGACATAATCCTATTACCGTTGCAACATTATACCACAATTTCAAATGGCAGAAGATACATTATATAATACACATTAACCTGGTTGTTAACTTATCGGTACTGATATTTCTTTATTTGACAAATATATATTTATTTTGCAAAAAGTACAATCCTTTAAATTGTCATATAAACACCTTTATTCACCAAAGCTAAGTACACTAAACACATCTCTCGGGTAAAGTGACCTAAGTTTATTTAGTCTAATGCTAGCGGTTCATAAACACACAAAACCATTTTGCACGCCTTATCTATATGTAACAAGCAATTTAACACACAAGCATTTTGTGCATAATATACTTGGCAATTAGGACAGATTTAGAAAAAGGGATTATGTTAAAGATGACACTAGCTCTAATAAATTCAAATCAATTAAGACGTGTTATCTTATCTGATTGTATTGCTCAAGTAGACACCTGGTGAAGGTCTGTCATATCAGGAAATTGGGCTTATGAAATCACTGTCCATGGTAAGGTGTGACTTGTCCAGTAGTCAAACTGTCTAGGATTAAGAGAGGGAAACTAATACGTTGGTTATTGGCACCAGCAAGAACAAATGTAAATATGTTGCTGCTTTGAACATAAAATGAGCATGTAATATACAAATTACACAAGTGGTGGATGCCTTGTTCTTTTTGCACAGAAAATAGAATAATCTTTTAAAATAAGTCCTGAATAGTGAATGAAAGCATTGTGTAGATTTTTTCATGAAGAATGCAGAATGAGTATTCACGGTCAATCACATATAGCCAACATGGTGAAGAATATACCCAAGTTTTTTTCTAAACAAGTCGGCCCTTTTGCCGATTGACCGTTCCAAGACGGTAATTGATAGTTTTTCTTTTCATGTGTTATGTCTCTTCTCTGTGTTTTGTCACATTTACATTTACCTTGTTTGCCTTTGTCTACAGGTAGATAAAATTTAAATATTTGTAGAAATTTTGATAGGACCCTTTCTTATTTATCTATTCTTAGCAGGCCATATACGAGGGCTGTTCAATATATAATGAGACTGTGTTCATATCTTTTATGTGATACATTTAACGGTTATATACAATACATAATAACAAAGTTCATTAATTTCTGAATACATTCAGAAATTTTTAAAAAAAACCACACAAAACAGTTTTAAAGTTACAGCATTTATAAGAAGGTCATGTTTGCATCATCGCCCCCGTGCAACAAATATGTCGCGAAGTCAGCGACGTCGTTCGCGTAGTAAACGTCGCTATAATGTTTTATCACATTCATAGCTTTTCAAAATATGCTCCCGAATGCAGAACACATCTTTGGTGGCGTGCAGCCCACTGATTGATGACAATGTCTCCACACCACTCAATTCTTGTTGACTTTATTATACCATTTACGTCCGTCTTTAGGTCTTTTAATGTGTCAAATCGAGCTCCCTTTAATTAAAGTTTGATATGCGGGAATATCGCAAAGTCAAAAGGTGCGAGGTCCGGCGAGTAAGGTGGGTGACTCATTGGTCTCATCCCGAGTACACCGATCTCCAGTTGCGTAGTGGCGGCAGTATCAGCAGCGTTGTCATGGTGCAGAATGAACTTTTCTAATGGTATTTCCGGTCGCTTCTTTCGGAGTGCCCACTGTAGATCCCGTCTAAGCACCTGTTATGTTTTAACATAGAAAAATATTATAATAACAAAATGCGTATCAAACAGTTAAGTCTATTTTATAAATAAAGTGATTGATAGAACAATTTACGCGTGTGTAATTGTTTATTTTGCTGTTTCCTTTCATTTTTTAATTTATTATAAAATAAACCATAGTGAAATTCATCAACAATAAGTATATTCTTATAAGATACTTAATAAGCAGATTGATTAAAGAAATATCTTTGTAAATTTTAAACTCATACAAACCTTTGAATTATAGTCAGCGTTGATGGTTTTTCCGACGGGAACGGGGTGACATAGAATCATGCCGCAGTCCGCAAATATAGCATACATCTGCTTGCCGGCCGAGCGGTAAACACGAGCCTTCAGTGGGGGCGGGGAGCCAGAGCGTCTCCAGATGGCAGACTGGGTGCTTGTCTTCGGGTCTTGTAGATAGAGCCAAGTCTCGTCCATCGTAATAACGTATCTGAGGAAGACTTCAGCCTCCATCCTTACTCGCCTGATAAACTTCTGCGACTCTTCGACGCGTCTCTCAATTTCATAGTCTTTAAGAAGACGAGGGATCCATCTGGCATGCACCTTTCATAAAGAAAAAAAAAATAATACACTGTATTAAGACAGATATGTGATACTGTTTTCATTATTTTATAGCCTAAATGCATTTCTTAATAACGGATAAAAATTAATGCAGGAATGATAAAATAAATAAATTCTTATTTTTCATTGTGATTTTTATCTAGATACAAAAAAGCGCCGATATGTTTATACTTAACTTACTAAACTTCTATTAGAATTATTCAATCCTATTATTTATTTAATATTTACTTACTTTTCGCATGCATAAATCTTTTGACAGTATGCGATGCGCAGTTCCTACGCTCACGTCAGCTATTTCGGCAAGCGCCCGCACCGTTAAACGTCTGTCCGTATCGAGCGCTGACTGAATTGACGCGACGCTTGACGCTTTCACGGACTTTTTTCTGTCGGACCTATGCTCATCATTAAGTGCTGTATTCCCTCAGAAAACGTTTTGTGCCATCTCAATACTAACGCATGACAAACACTGTCTTACCCTTAGCCTATTGTGACATTGTTAACGTTTCCGTCGCCGATTTGCCTAAATTCATACAAAACTTAATGTTTGCCCGCACTTCATGACGTTCTTGTGTCATAATTTTTACGTGACAACGTGTTAGGGTAACCGTGAACAAATGTTGATTATATCAACGTTTTACGTCCAAATGACGTCATTTTTTTGGATGACGTCATTGATATAATGTACAAATTATTGTCGGACTTTTATGTAATTGCAAAAAAAGTTCTTTACTTTATATTATAATGTACGTCTTTATGAAACAGCATGTACGGGGGCGATAACGCGTTACTATGGTTTTTGGAATGATCATAATTTCTATGTCGCATTATATTTTTCTTCCTATGCCGGTATTCTGATCAGGGATAAGTTATATTTAATAATGATACCAAATTTTGATGTATTTCACGTCAGAATAAAAATATATGAGGACAGTCTCATTTTATATTGAACATCCCTCGTATCTTACAAAAGCTTACACTTCCTGCCTTTTAAATTTTTATATTAGCTTTAGAGATGACACACTATGCTCTAATCCTATACAAGAGACATATACATACCAAAATCATCACCAGCACAACACTGGTATGATCTTAGACAAAAAACAAATAAATCAGTAAAAATGTATGACCCGCTTAATGACGTCCCCATGCGTGTTTAGAGAATTACAGTTACACGTAATACAATATAAATGATGAAAACAAAACAGCAAATGAAATAACAACACGTCCCTCAAGGGCTTTGGTAGAATCGTATCAAATATCTTTTTTAATTCAGCATTTAATTATCGTCAAAATTACTATCACTAATATCATCATTGAAACAGGCATTTTGTCTGTTTATATTTTCTCAAGTGGAGCTATAACAATGATTGATTGATTTGTTTGTTTGTTCATTCATTTATTCATTTATTTATGTATTTAATACTTTGATGTTCAATTAGTGGCAAATTATTTATGTATAGAGTGATAGTATTTATAAAACTGTAAATTGGAGTCTTTAAAGCTGACTTCATCTAAGACGGTATCTATTTCTACGAAACATTGATGATTGAAGAGAATGCACTTCAAAAGATCCTATTGTCAACTCGATACAGCACTTGTTGATATCATATTGTGAGTATTGTCTTAAGTACCATTTACTTGGAACCTCTTATAGTCATTTAAACCTATCATCCACGTCATACACCACTTGATTTGTACTAAAAAAAGGGTTCGTTTGCATTTCAAAGCAATGCATTGTACATAGAAACCAAGTGTTACCCATTTAGATCTGGCCAATCAAAACACAGTAAACAGGAAGAAGGATCAAGTTGTTGCAATGCACATTAGTGGTTGGAATAATATGCGTTCTTAAATGCCACTAGAGTGACAATTATATACTCCATGCAAATTCTATTCTAAAGTTTATTATATATATATATATATCCTTGTTTCAGTGTTTTAGTTTTAGGCAGCACACTATAATGTAGCTGTAAGGTTGGCTATCACAATTTGTATCTGTAAAAGTTCAAGTCCCTCGAACTTGTGTTTAAATATAAAGATAAAGAATTTTTCGCAATGAACCATATTATTCCCTTAAGTTGACTGTTTAGCCTTAGCTTTTCTCCTATGAGTTCTATGCAATTCACATTGTTGTCCCGACCGTAGAGGGCCTTAATATAAAACGGTCTTCCAGCTGACCCATGACGTGCCCGTGGTTTAAAACCGACATTTGTTTATGGGATTTCCTCCACCAATGATGTGTCACTGAGTAGAGAACAGCAACACAATATTAACAAAATATGTCTCTTTATGTTAAATATCTGTACACAGATCAATCAATAATAAAAAGTAATGTGTTTCTGCACCGAATTATCTTGAGCTCAATTCGGTTTTTCGATTTAAGTTAATGAGCAATATGAGACAACACAAACGCAAGGCACATATACATTAATCTTATTTTGAAGTGTACCAGCAAACATTGCACGTGGAAACGACGTTAATATCTGGTTTAGTTAAAGTTATACCTTGCAATCGTTCATTTCGTTCCGTTTGGTGTGAAATATTTATTATATATTATATTATATATAAAAAAGGACCATGGTCTTAAATGTAGTGATGTTTTTACTTGTAAACATTGGGTAATTTAATTACTAAAACTGTCATAGTAACATTGCAATGATAGCTTCTGTTGTTTTTTAATCAATAGTCTTATTTTCTATTGCATTGTGATATTTTGATAAAAACAATCGACTGTAGATTTTTGTTTAATTTACATAAAATTGATATGACAGATACTACACTCACTCGCATTATCCTGTCACCTTTAACCATCTCTTGAACTACCGTTGCATGCTTAAAACCTAGTGTCTATCCCAATATAGTCTATCATTTAGGACTTGACTGTGTCAAAATGAACAGAATACGTGGTTGCGGTCGTTCTACTAACAGTACATTTTTCGGAGGTCATCATCATCATCATCCTCAGCAGCAGCATCATAATAGTCATCATCATCAGCAGCAGCAGCATATAATATCTAGTCACATTTATCGAGCCAAATATGTCCTAAAAATACATCAACTATCAGACATCTATAGAAACAGGAGCATTAAATATCAGTTTTTGTTACCTGACGTGGGTTCAATTTTTTTCATGGTATGCCAAAAGCGTTAACCTTACATTCTGATGAAGAAAAACACTTCTGAAAACGTGACTATTTTGTTTATTTTCATTCCGAATTCTTTATTTATTTTACAGCTCATAAATGAAAAGTTCATACACAGCTTATCCAACATCATTTCGGCAGAAACCACGAACTATCGCACATCGAGTCTCCCTTGGCGATGCCGTTGTTTCTAAAAAAATCGCTGTCTAAAACACCTCGGCAATTTTACTTTGAGAATTAGACATCGAATGTAAACTGGAGAATATAAGGGCCAGTAAGATGGCATTTAAAACCCAAACTTGATTAAAAGTCCCTTGAAACAGCACGATGTGAAAAGGCACATATATAGCAATATATTGAAATAATAAAAGAGCGGTGAATGACAGAAAACGAGAGCGAGAAGGAAATCGACATTTTAATAATATTTCTTCGCAGAGATTCTTACATGCTTAACATAAGAGATGCAGAGATCCCTGTGTTGACAGAGCTCCCGATAACTATTGTGTCTCCAGACAGCTCCCTGTGATGACAGCTCCCGGTATCTATAGTGTCTGCAGATAGCTCCCTGTGGTGACAGAGCTCCCGGTACATATTGTGTCTCCAGATAGCTCCCTGTGTTGACAGAGCTCCCGGTACCTATCGTGTCTGCAAATATCCTTACTGGTTATGCTGCCAGTGCCGTGCACCATGTTCGTTCTTCTTCTTGCGGTTTTTACTGTTGTCCTGCTAAAGCGTATTTGGCAAAATGGACAGTGCATTGTTGTAAATCTGCACGTATTATTTTAGTATTTAACATTCTCTTATAACATTTGGTATTGGTATGTGGTTTTGACTGACGGGTATTGTTTTTTAATAAATCTAAAAAATAGAATATATATTGTTGTATTGATCAATGTAAAACTAAAGAAAGTGTCCTTAAAACCAGCCAATCAACGTCGGATTCAACTTGGGGATCTGTGAATCCGATTTTATGTCAACATTTTGAAAAGGAAATGCCTATGTCAATGACATTTCTATGTTCCAGAAAATGTCTCAGAAATTCATCCTGTAATTCCTTCCAGTATTGTCATTGGCCAATACGTTCTGCTCGCTCAGGCCGTTTCAATGTCCCCAAAATCAATTGTGCCCAGTAAATGTTTGAGTCCATTCCTCGTTAATATGGTGCATATAAACATATAGAATTTGACGAGGTTTTTTTTTTTTCTTAACTTCGTGTGCCCCGATCTTTCTGCCCTAATACGAACAAGGATTCTTTGTCGGCTTTATGCTTGGCTCGGTAGACGAGTGGAATAATGAACCGAAACTGATGTCAGTGTTGTTGACATTTACGTTTGTGATAACTTCTGAAAGTGAACATATCTTTGATGTTATATATTTATTTCTTAAATATAATTTTCTCATGAATCAGTTTTGTCTACATATTTAATTAACGGAATAATAACAATTTAATGATGATCTCTATAATATCAGCTGCTGATAAGTGGTTTCAGCTGATACAGTAACGGTTCTTGTCACGTTGACTGTTCATTATTATTGACGTCACCTTTTATTTTTTTTAAATTTTGTCCAAAGTTCTATCGAACTAAAGACTGTTTACGCTCGGTGTACAAAGAAAATGTGTAACATCTGGCATTGGAATTAAGAATTTAAAAATACTTATTCAAATCAACTTTGTTTATTCTTTATTTTGTCAAATGAACTTGTAATACAGGCATTGAAAGTAATAAAGAAATTCATAAATTAGAGTATCCTATAAGGAATAATAATATAATGATGATAATAATAATAATAATAATAATAATAATATTGAATAAGTTACTTACAATATCACCAATTTAATGCACACTTTAATGCACATGTAAGAAAACCTTTTTTGTTTTAATATTAACACATTACAATATTGAAGCAAGTTAAATAAGTAATATTATGTCATTACCATCATTGATGGGTCGTGCTCATTGATAGGTCATGCCATTGATGGATCGTGTTTATTGATGGGTCGTGTTCATTGATGGGTCGTGCTTGCTCAATGATGGGTCCTGCTGATTTAGGTCGTTACAGTTTAGTTCGTTGCTATCATTAATGTCTTCAGTTATCATTAGTTATAAATGTTATGACAAAAAGACTTTACTTTCAGCAGACAATCATCATTTTTCTACTGAAAATTGTATACACCTAAGGTTCATTTTGTTTAAAATCATAATCAGATATAACAAAATGTAAATTGTATTCGTTTGATGGTTGTTATATTACCATAATATTCTCTGTAATTAGTTTCTTTCCGTTCTGGCAGTGTAGCCCTTAAGTTGTTTCCTGTTTGAAGAAAATTGAAGTGGAGAGTCCTTCCGCAAATAGATATTTTTAATATAGTCTTTTTTAATATAGTCTTTAGAATGGAATGGTTTGCTTGCTGTTATGAGTGATCTGAGTATTCACTATTTTATTAGTTTAAAGAGTCGATGTAAGGTTCATGGTAGATTGTCTATCTAACTGTAAAGTAGTTATCTTTATCGTAGAAAAGGTATTTAACGTGTTAACAATCACGTGAAACTTGTAAATGACGTGAATAACGCGTGATTCGCTTATAAATAACGTTAATTGGGGTAGGTTTGGTGACTCTGGCTAGACGTAAACACGCTGTCATTTCTTTAGTGGAAGCGATAATTAATTTACATATTCATTGGTTGTATTTGAAATAATTGTCCGTTGAATGCGGCGTGGCCACACGATGTTCTTTCTCGTGACGTAAATCGTAATTTATTGGCCATGTTTGAAATTAACATACCTGTGAAAGTTGCGTTTCTTTCTAGACGTTCCGTAAGTGTACCCTGATAAAACTGATTACGCAATGTCGAGTTACTATTGCGTGAAGGCGTGACGTGAATACCGACTTTAAATTTTTTAAATTCTGTTTTACCTCCAAAAGGCTTATTTCTAGAAATAGAGAAATCACATGCATTGAGGAAACATGGTCTATGTAAAGTGAGTACCCTAATAAGGACACAAGTTCGCTTAAAACAGTGCATTGTGAGAGTAAATTACAAGCGAGCACATGACGCTGACTACTGCAATGTTCTTTTAGTAAAACAAGTGATCATCTGTTTTAAATTTATAGTCATTAGTCAAATTGTTTTATGTAAAAAGCAAAATTAAATTGTTAATTTCACCAACGCTGCTTATTGCACACGCGATTTCATGCAAACTTCTGATGCTGATGTGATTTTCTGAATTTGATACGTAAAACAACTCAAAGTCCATTGAATCAGGTCTGGTTATAACGGTACAGTCGTTCAATACCAAAGAATCTGCTAACAACTTTTAACAGCAGTCCTCTTAAACATTTACAGACTTCTTTGCAGGACGCACAGTCCTGCACACGCAAAATTTCACTCTGCCCCACCTTTAATGGACGTCACATTGACATTATTTTTTGTGATTTACTTTTGTTTTGTTTTGTAAATAATTTGTAAATTTGTTCAATAATTACAGGGCAATATCAAAACTGATAATATGATAAAGGTTGTCCGAAAGAAATGATATATTGAAAGCTGGGTTAAACATTATTTCTCGATTTTCGTGATGCTTACGACATTTATGATCTTCATAATTGAGAGTTGTTTGACAAAGTATGACTGCTGTTTGACAACATATATTCTTCCTGATTATCCAAAATAGCATAATACAAGAAAATTATCAAATCTATGCGTTTTTTCTTGAGTGAAAATCCATATCCTCTTTCGGAAATAATTAATCTGCCGTCATGAACAAAATCGATTATTTTTAGATTTGTAATAAGTTATGATATTGATGTTAACTGACGTTAATGCCTGTTTATAATTTACTTGATTTATATGATGATACTACATTGTATAATCAATAAGTCAGGCTATGTTTAATTTCTAGGAATGAGATTTGTTCGTTGATAATAAACAAGTGTCTTTCAATTTTAAGTTGTTTGACACTTGAATTTGTTAATGTTCCCACATACAAAATGGGTGTGTGTTGTTATGACGGAAGTTTTGTTCGTATGTTTAGTGGCAGATAAGGAAGTTCAAGTTTCTGTTTCCCACTACAGTATATTTACAAAATCATAAGCAGCACCAGATTAACCTGCTGCATTTAACATCTCGTGATCCTTCACCAGTTGTGTTTGTCATACTTCCTGGTCAAATCACAACAGGAAAGTGTAATATAGATAAGTCAGCCAATACATCAGGATGAAAACGAGATGACAGTTGTGTTTAATTGCATAGACACAAATTAACAAAATATGTAAGGAAACTGATATTAACATTCTTATCATCATGTGGTTGGTCATGGATTCCAATGTCTTAAACCCTAGACCATAGGTGCTCACTTATAAGATTAACACTTTAACACCCTTCAACCCATTCACATAAAGCATATCCCACCCTAATGGTGTTTCCAGCAAGTAAAGGGTTAGTAAATTATATGTTTTCTTAATTTTAAAAGGATAATGCTCATACTTTATGGCTGGCATGACCCCAGCAACCTTTCTATGATCACACAAATCTTTAATTAATGTCATGCATTAAAATCATATTAACTTGCAATAAAAGCTTTGCTTCAAAATTGTATTTTCTTTTATTTTGTTACATCGCACTGTCTCAATTATGGTGACGTTCAGCAAATTATTGGTGGGGGGAGACTAATGCGTGGGTAGAACCACTGGCGCACCACAGATTAGCTGGGAGACCTCCCCACATTAAATTTCTCACCCCGACCGGGACTTGAGCCTATGTGGTGAGCACTGGTTTTACTACGTGTTGACCTCACCAGAAAGTCTAATACATCGGACTTTCCGATATATAATATATAAATGTAAAACTAAATGTTCATGAAGAAAAAAATCGAAAGCAGATAAATCGCTATGACAAAAACAACATATTTTTCGACTGAATAAGTAAATTGATGGGCGCAAACGCAGGTGTATATTACTAACCACTGAAAATCTCTTTCATTTATTTAAAGAAACGCTGGAAAAGTGAATGATTAAAGTCGATTTTACTGCATGCCTTCCTGATTGGGTATTTTTTCCAAACCTAATTCAGTAAATTTAGATCGTGCTTGAGTAAAAACACAATTAAAGCAGACACATCTATATGACTGGACCAATTTGTGTTTTCTCGTTCGCTGGTCGGATAAACCGTTTTCAGGTAAATGACTTGACTAATTGGTGTTTTCTACTTTCGCTGATCGAATAAACCGTTTTCAGGTAAATGCCTAGACCAATTGGTGTTTTCTTATTTCGCTGATCGGATAAACAGTTTTTAGGTAAATGCCTTGGCCAATTGGTGTTTCTACTTTCGCTAATCGGATAACCGTTTTCAGGTAAATGCCTTGACCAACTGGTGTTTCTACTTTCGCCGATTGGATAAACCGTTTTCGGGTAAATGACTTGACCAATTGGTGTTTTCTTTTTTTGTTGATTGTATGACTTAACCATTCTGGAAACTGCCTTAACCAATTGACTATTAAGTAGATAGCAAACTTAAAACCAGCAACGATGCTCCGTTGTGCGTATTGAAAGTAACATAATGTTGATAATTATAACAACATGAGTTTTATTCAAACTTAATCAATATATATTGTTATTTTAAAGTCCAGACATAAACCATGATAATTGTTTCTGCATACATAGAGAAAAGCACTAGAACAAGAAAATGGTAAATCGCAAATTGACTTGCACTATTGTACGTCCAGCATGATGTTAGGGCTCCAAAACTCTCACTTCCTGGCATTATGTTTTCTCAAGAAAACCGTGCAAAATATCCTTTATATGACAACTAAAGGTAAGCATGTGTAACCTATGTGACAGTTGGAATATTGAAAAAAAACACAAAAAAACAACAACAAAAAAAACAATAACTACATGTGTGATAAAATGAAAGGATTACGTTAGTCTCATTTGAACACCACTGTATGCTTGTAAGCATGTCTGGTTGTTTGTCTGACTATCTGTATCTCTAGCTGCCTAACTGTGTGCATATATGCCTGCCTGTCTGATTGACTGCCTGCTTGCTGTCAAACTGGGTAAATTCGAAAAGAGCATTTTTGACATAGCTTCACATATGTACATGCTCGCCAAGGTAGTAATATACTACATTAACTATGTTCTTTAAATGTTGGTTTATTTTACTTCTTAAATATTTCTTTTTAATCTTTTGGAGGTGGTGTGCTTTACAACTTTAATTACGTTCGTTGCTCTCTCCATGATATGTTTTACTACTGTACTGTATATCTCTCGCGATAGATCAACTTCACACGCGCGCATTCATGTATTTGGTATTTAACCACTATAAACGGGGACTTCTTTATTTGTTCAGTCCTTTGGGCTAATATTGCAAAAAGGTGATAAAAGAACATATGTATTGGGCTGAAATTATTTTTGCTTTTAAATGTTTAATTTTAAACAATGATTTACAATGAGTACAATTGGGGACACACAATTACATTGATATTTCTGCTTTAAGCGGGGACACACATACGATACTTTTTACAAACAACTGGGGACGTACTTTGATTGTTACCCTATAAAAATAAAGCTTTATTTAGTTTTGCTTATACTGAATTATCACGGAGAGCGACATGATTATGTATTTGCTTACATTGAGTAAATATAAGGCATTTATTCCCGACATAGATTTCTTATGTCCAATAAATACATTCAGAAGTGACCCTACAAACAGCCAATAATTAGTATAGGTCCTTGTAATTTCATATCTGTATAATAAATGGGTACAATGGAAACGCCATTAGAGCACGTGCAATGCCTTTGCAGTGTGTATGCCTTTTAGAAAAGACTAAAGTTTAACGGGGACGCGTCTGTATAATAAATAGCATGTTCAAATCGGGTGTCTATTGTGGTCTGTACCAATGTGGTTAAAGAGGGACATAAATAAATACAGACACACACACACATGCACACACACACATACACACACACACACCTATGCGGTCAAAAATTAATAATGGAACTTGTTACTGTTTGGTGACCGTCGGTCATTAATTTTTATAAATGGCGCATTTGACAAATATAAATTATACAAATTTATTGTTTATAAGCTTATTAAACCCCGTTTTACGTATTTGCTATCACTAACCGTGGATTTGTTCATGTATAACACTCGCTTAATTTTAACTGCCTTGAATAGGTGTCCAATACGGTTAACTTGGCTTTTTCACAGGTACACACAAATCGCCTGCGTAGCTGATGTATTACTTCGAAATCAGTGGCAGTGATCATTCATATCTATTTATGCATAATTTCTTCGATAATATCAAATAAAAAGTTTCTAAAAATATAACTTCTAACGCTTTTTAATAAATGGTAGAGTTAAAATTGTTATATATTAACTACTTTGTTTTATATACTAAAGTGGTATGATTTGCTTCTTCATCTGTGTTCTTTAGTCTCTCGAAAGTAGTTTTATTACTTCCAGGATATGTATACCAGTTTCTAAGTGGTAGGTTTTAAATGTGTTTTAATCTCCTCAAGGTTATATATGGTTTAATAGTTTAATCATGTATCTTTGAGGGTTTTTTCTACAAAAAGGTGCTCTTTTATCTTTCGAAATCCCTATAATTTTTAATTTAAGTTTTATGTTTTACGTCTTCAAGATGTTCCTTAATATCTAAATGTTGCTTTGGTTTGAATCTACATACATTATTTGTTAGGCAACTGCATTTCCGGGATGAAGCGCAAATAACTTGCAACCAATCATCAAATTAAACATTAAATTTAGTTTGGCCAGTCATCATGCTTTCTTAAAGTACCACAAACCGTCTGTATCAAGACAAGCTTTTGCTCAATATACAGCTATTGTACACAAAAGTTTAAACGTTTAGCATGCTTATCATTATTAACATTGCATCTATACTAAGTTCGGTGTTAGAACATTACATTATGTTTACATAAAATTATTAAATACTGTTACGTGTTTGTTTATATTATCATAATTTATAGTCTTTTTGACCGAGTATTAAAGGCATTGGAAATATTTCCCCGACACACCAAAGATAACACCATGTTGTGAGATCACAGCTGGACACTTGATAAGTTTAATATAAAACAATATGTGTCATAAAGGTAGAGGTCGTAAAACAATTGGTTACCCTTTATGCACATAGACTGCACTATCAATGGTCAATAAAGCTCTAATCCCCACCCATCTCCACAGCAGCCTGAGGCTGTGGCCAGCCGGTTAGAACCGCCCCACCTCCCACTTCCTTCCCCAATCCCATCAATCTTCATGTAATCACGGTGTGCAGTCAGATAAAGTCACATTCCAATATTCAACGCATTTAAGTTTTACACACATTAGCTTGTAAATGTAATTCCATTATGACATAATAAATATATTTTCGATTTAAACTAAGAATAATGTGCAAAATTAAACAACAAATTAACGTTTAAGTGTTTACAGACAACTCGTATATATACGTTATATTTATTGTTTTCATAATACCATTTTATGCAACACCGTCGAATGATAATGTGCACAATTACACTATTGCAACCAAATAAACATGGTTTTGCTAAATTAAATATGTTAAAATGATGTGATATTGTTTAAATGTCTGTTTTCACATTGGTACAATTTTATGAACCGACTTATTTATAATTACAAATTTGCAGTTGAATTTAAAAAGAAATGTGAGTTATTTGATTACAATTCGTATTGTGTTCACTAAATATATATGTACATGCATGGACACAAGTACTAAATATGACTAATTTCAATAACAGCAAAAGAGGCAACACTGTTTGCTAGTTATATATCTGGCACTTAAACGTGTTTCAATTACCTCTTTCGCTCAACTATATAAACAGAACTTATCACTAGTAACTGAATGAAGAATCTTATGACAAAAACACTTCAATTGAAATCACGTTGTTGTTTTGTGAACAGCATTGTTTTCGTAAAACAATAGAGATAAAGTACAATGAACATCTTCAAGAATATAGTCTGCTCAAATGGAACGTGACAGGGTCTAATGCTGTTGTAAACGGAATGTCAAGGTCCATTAAAAAGTGGGCTACCTGACATTGTGTTTATCATACGAATATGAATATTGCATAAGCACCTTTGATCCAAATCTTAATCATGTATGATTTACACATACCTCAAACATGTTTTAACGGGAGCATTCAACTAGTTTGGGGTTTGTTTGAACAACTGGGACGGCCGTTACAAAATTAAAACAAAAGGTAGCCGCTAAATTAGCAAATCAGATATGTACTGTATTGTTATATCATATTATACCACATGACCGTATTGCAAAGATAAAACTACTCCACTGAAATCGGAAAAACATAACATTGATGCTTATTAATATGAGTCTAGGCATGACAAAGGCCAGTGTTTTCCGTCTAAAAAAAATAGGCTAGTAGATTGTAATTTATAAAAAGGGAGAGAAGAAAGCTGAAGAATTAAGTCTGGTCATGTTACAGAATATATAACCAGTTAACCCTCATACTAAGGGGTGAGCAGAATATGTAACCAGTTAACCCTAATACTAAGGGGAAAACAGAATATGTAACCAGTTAACCCTAATACTAAGGGGAAAACAGAATATGTAACCAGTTAACCCTCATACTAAGGGGTAAACATAATATGTAACCAGTTAACCCACATACATAGGGGTAAACAGAATATGTAACCAATTAACCGTCATACTAAGGGGTTAACCAGCTAACAGTTGCCATTTCTATTAACATATAACATATTAACCAACACGAAAAACTTTTCTCATGTAAATATGAGTAATATTTCCTTCTTTTAAGAATAGTTATATATAAATTATATAATATTACGATTTAAAGTGTAAACGCCACATACATGAATTGCCTCATGCAGCAGTATGCAATACAACATTCGTACGATAATGTACGAATTTGAAGAAAGTGTAAAGGTTTTAACAGACAATAACCAACAATGCTCTTATGTTAAAAAGAAAACTTATGTCCAGCGCTGATGACATCTGGCATTGTCGTTAGCCTCACTTAATATGTACAATTGTCAAAAGGCAGCCTAGGCATGCAGATAATAATTCCTGGGTATAACATGATACAAAGGGGAACATTCTAAACAGTAACCTTCAGATATGTTGAAAGTAATTCCTGGGTAAACATGATAAATCGGAGCATAGTTATACAACCAAAGACAAGTACACATTATACATTATCCAATGTCTCCTAAAACATGTAGACATTACATACGATACCTTGAGCTGTGACATTGTCCAAGGTCCCTAAGACATGCAGGCATTACATATAATACCTAGAGCTGTGACATAATCCAAGGTCTCCTAAGACATGTAGACATTACATATAATACCTGAAGCTGTGGTATTGTCCAAGGTCCCCTAATACATGCAGGCATTGCACATGGTACCTTGAGCCGTGACATTGTCCATGGTTCCCTACCACATGTAGGCATTACACATGGTACCGAGAGCTGTGACAATGTCCAAGGTCCACTGCGACATGTGGGCATTACACATGGTGCCTAGAGCTGTGACATTTGTCCAAGGTCCAATACGACATGTAGGCATTACTCATGGTACCGAGAGCTGTGACATTGTCCAAGGTTCTCTACAACATGTAGACGTTACACATTTTACCGTGAGCTGTGACATTGTCCAAGGTCTCCTTAGACATGCAGGCGTTACACATGGTACCGAGAGCTGTGATAATGTCCAAGGTCCCCTGCGACATGTGGGCATTACACATGGTACCGAGAGCTGTGACAATGTCCAAGGTCCCCTGCGACATGTGGGCATTACACATGGTGCCTAGAGCTGTGACATTTGTCCAAGGTCCCGTACAACATGTAGGCATTACTCATGATACCGAGAGATGTGACATTGTCCAAGGTTCTCTACAACATGTAGACGTTACACATTTTACCGTGAGCTGTGACATTGTCCAAGGTCTCCTTAGACATGCAGGCGTTACACATGATACCTAGAGCTATGACATTGTACAAGGTCCGCTTAGACATGTAGACATTACACATGGTACCTCGAGCTGTGGCATTGTCCAAGGTCCCCTAAGACATACAGGCATTACACATCGTACCTAGAGCTGTGATATTGTCCAAGGTCCCCTACGACATGTAGGCATTACACATGGTACCTAGAGATGTGACATTGTCCAAGGTCTCCTAAGGCATGCAGACATAACACATGATCTCTGCAGCTGTGACATTGTCCTCCATATCCTTAAACTTATAGACATTAAACATACTAAAAACTAGTTAATACTAATAAGGCGTATGCACATCTAGAATAAAAATATATTTAAAAAAAAATCAAAAGATAGTGGTCAGCTTGCGAGAAAATACTTTACCGACGCTTCATTATTGTGCTATAAAAATATTGTGATATAAGGAATGAGACACATCAATAATCGTGTCTACACTTTAATCACCATCTAGCAATATGAGTGAGTCACCTGATAGTTTTAGACATACATGTTAACATATGGAGTTTGTAGAGATGATAAATAATGAATAATTAGAAATTACTTTGATATATTTGAAGCTGATACCTCGGGGCATTTACTCGCGGTGATCCATACATCAGTGGCAATTTGGAGTGTTCTTTTGTTCTGTCTTCTTTTCGTGGTGTGGGTCGGAAGCCCCTTTTTTCTAACAGACAGTTAAAGTATATTGGCCATTATCAAATGCCGTTTTCTTGTTTGCATCAGTCATATGAAGAACATATTAATATGTTTCAGCTTTTTGCATGTATTAATTATCTAAGTTATATCACTTTGCGGAACTACTTATAATGTTCGCCATGTGAATTTAATTGATTTCATTGTTCGTCCTAATCTTATTGTTAGTACTAATAACAGCATATCTGGTACACGTGATATGCGTTGCTGAAGGTTAAGATCACATGGACGGAATATGGTAAGATATGTGCACATACTGGAAACCTATCTATGTAGACACTTTACATAACTGTCAAAAGAAAATGTATAGTTATTTTAAAGATATTACCGTCTAATTGTTGTTCGATAATTAACCATGTTATGATGTTATATGTAGTTTGCCGTTGGTGGATATTGTATCCTTTTAGACAACTGTTATATGGAACTATTGTGATTAATTATTAATGTTATATGGAAGTATTGTGACTTATTATTTAATGTTTAGCAAAATAACAATAAAAATAGAAATTGACTCAAGTTGATATGATAAAAAGAGACTCCCAGTGGTAAACACCTAATAGAACTAAATATTTATAACTACACTTCGTTACTTTTACTCTATGCTCTGACTGGACACGTTGAAACGAAAGGTTTATTATCTCCTTTAGCGATGATCTGTCAAAAGGAAGTACATTGCAAGTACTGAGTGCAAAGTTCTCCACCAATTGTTCTTACTGACATTCATACAGAAAACAAGATTGTTTTTTACCTTAACAAAACAGCTTACATATCACTACTCACAGCTTCTGTCAGCTAGCTAATGCACCACCAGTTGCATCTCTCTATTTCTGTTTTGATATTTAAATAAGGTGCAAATATCCATTTTCTTGTATATTGTAACATGTCACTTTGGTAATTTCAAAATAGTGTAACTTGTTGTTTAAGTTGTTGATTGTGTGTTTGTTTTCTAGAAGAAAATCAGATTTTTGCGAAAGTGAGACAATTGAAATAAATATTATTTGCTGGTATAATATCTTCCTTCCTTTATGTAGATTTTATGGTGAAAGTGGCAACCGAATTTGGTTACCTCGCACCCACTAACACACCCCCACCCCCGTAGATTTCTTTCATGGGTACCAAAATGTTTGTTAGGGTGTCTAGAAACAGAATCTCTAATGTACTCAAAAATAAACAATTTAAGTTTTATTAAAACTAATGGTTTCAATGGCAACTGTAATTAAATTTTGATAGGAGGATACGTTTGGAAAAACGCTTATTACTTTAAAAAAAGTGATAAAGGTATACAACTGGTACTCAGTTACAGGTTGTTGAATGGCTATTATGGTCATGTGTCAATTAAGCAAGTTTAATGAGAATCTAAAAATAGCCATTATTTTTTTAAAGTTGAATAGATTCTTTTCATTAAAAAGCAATATTCAAGAAAACTCAACAAGTTCTTAATTATATAAATATAACTACTTGTCTAACACATGTTTATCAAAGTTTCATATGATTTAGATCATTTTGTTAAATTGCATAATTGGTTTTTATTTATTTTTGTCCATATTGTGCTTATTCAATCTTAATGCATATTTTGGCTAGAAGTCTTGTTACAAACAATAACTTCGAAGAGTAATTTTTGTATCGTTCATTAAGTGGAGTTTATCACTTAACTTAAATTTGTTATAATAAATTATGGACATTATCCAACATAAATATTCATACATCTTAATGAAAATCTAAACATAGACGCTAGTTTTGAAAAGTCGATTAGATTATTTATATTTAAAAGTAATATTCCCCTACTAGTCTAACACATATTGGTCTAAGTTTTATGTGATTTGTTTCATGTAATGATTTGTTATGATTTTTAGAATCTATTTTTCGCCCAAAATTTGTTCATTCAATCTTAATGCATAATTTAGGTAGAAGTCTGCTTATACCTAACCATAACATTAAAGAACTGAACCAGTTTAAAAATGAAATAAACACCTCTCTTAGTCTGACACAAGTAATTCAAGTTTTCTATTAATTGATATATTTTTTACGACTTTGTGTTTAATTTCTATGAAATTTTTATCATTGAGTTTAAGTATGTGAAGTTGATAATAAACCTACTTGTAAACCTGAGTATTGTACTTTATTGCTTATAATCAGTTTTAGACCATGATTATATTAAAGACTATCACTAAGCCAAGATTTGAAATTAATAGGTATTCAAGTTAGCCTTAATAAATATTCATGATTCTTCATTAAATGGTAAAATAAATATATTTTTAATTTGCTATAAGTCACATTATTATACAAAAATAAATAAAATAAGTCTATTGTTGATTAGTACCAGTTAACAAATATTCATGAATCTTCACTAAATGATAATATCTTTGTTCTAAGTCACATTATTATATAAAAAAGTATTGTGTTGACTAGTACCAGTTATTTCTTATGATAATGAATTCTTTATAACTTCTCATGATCATTAATGTATTATAATTTAACCATATCAAGAGGGTTTTAAAATGTCTCCTTAAACAAGGAAAACAATCAGTTCTTTCATTATTACACGCTTGAATGTCTTTTCAAATATAAACTAAATGTTATTTTGTAATAATTTTGCAATTGTGTTGTCTAATTCTTAAATTGTAATCACGTGAACTAAAGCAAAGCGATTAATAAAAAATATGACCAAGGTGATTTTATAACAAGTACTTTTGTTCTAATATCTAATATTTTATCTTTTCAGTTAATTGCACTATTGACTAACCATAATTATATATGGGCCCAGCCAGAGAACACATCTGTCATTTTTCAATTAGCCATTGGTTTGGATTTAAGAAAATGCAATTGCTTCATTCAGGCTTTAAGTAAAAATACTTTTTGACAGAAATATGGTCTATTTGGGACAACAGATACAAGTGGAAATTAAAATATAGATTTGGATAAGCGTATTAATTTAGATTATTTTTTGTGGGGTTATGGTCCTAGAATTTTCTGAAGGTGATATTACTGAGTACAGATATCTAAGGCATTTTAAAATTAATAAAACAGGTATGTCACATGTAACTTTGGTAACTTGATTTGGTCACTTAATTATTGTAAGTGAAAACATTAATAAGTAAGTATGGTTCTTAAAACATGCTGTCTGTAATTTTAATTTGTTAACTGGATTTATTCTTCTCAAATGCATGTTCTACAATGTAAAATGTGAGCGATTAATTACTCTAAGGTTAACCTCAATATTCTATATACAAGTCATACTGTGCATGTATTGACACAAGTGAAAAGAAGATTCACCAGCAATTTATCTTACATTTGCATTTATGGGGGGTTGTTCCTTGTTAAAAAAATGATAGCGTTATAATTGATTTACAAAGTACAGGTATACCTGATGTTCCATAACGTGTTCAACAACTGAGATTAGTAACTGAAATCAGTATCTGGTATCGCCCAGATGGTGTCACATCTACATTTCGGTGTATGATGCATTCATGCATTCATCATATTTTAGTTTATCAAATATACTGACAGTCTGTCCAAGCATATCACAGTGGCCACCAGATATGTTTCCCGGACATAAAACCCTCTGATGATTTCCATAAAGTACGCGAGTTTTAAATGTCAAGCAACAGTTTTGTCTAGTCGTGTAAGGGGGGGGGGGGGGGGGGGGCATTCAGAGGACGTAAGGGCTAGGGGTTATTTCACAAGTTTAGTGTTCATTAATTAAAGTGATGTTATCCGAGGGATACGATAGAAATGATGCCATAAATGACTTGAACGTTATAAATAAAAACAATCCTAACATTAAAATTGACATTAAGCTGCTAAGACTTAGTTTCTGATAGAATGAATCCCTGCATTCTTATAGCAGAAACAGTACTAGACAACACACATTGTTGCTAAATGTGACAGGATGTGGGCATGTGGCAAATATGTTTAATAAGTAAGAAAATTGAAGCATAACAAGTCAAATTTACTGCTTTATATAACAAGGCATTAGCATCAAATACATTGTTCAGTCTATACAGTCTGATTTCCGGTTGTAGTCTGAGCTTAATAAAAATTCAAGTTTCCTTTTCCAAGTCACATGATAACACAATGAGAGGGGGTAAATGTAACAACATTGTTCCTTATAAAATGACATATTTGTTGCGTTAATATGTATAGTTTTGCCTATCTTATAGAAAATATTGCGGAAAGATTCCCTAAAACATGCAACAGATAGTAACGGATACAGATTTTAAGACCTTGCACAGTAAGCAAATGGCAATAAATGTCTTAAATGAGTATACTACAATATCAATATAAAGTGAACTTGAACATGATAGGTATTGATAAAACTTATAAAAGGTTTAGCAGTTCCCACCATCTTAACCTTACAGATAACGTCAAGAAAATTATATACTTCATTCATTTGAAAAAAATAATAACTTCACTTAACAAAAACAACTTTAAGCGTTTAAGACTATTCCATTTCTATAACTTAATATTACCTGGTTTATAATGATTTGAAGTTGTAGCATGAAATTACTTATATAACAATTACTAGAAACATTCATACACACGCAGGAAGATTTTTGTTAAATGCTTGAGATCCTATGTAAAAGTATATAAAGGAAGAAGAAAATACAACAAATTTAATAATGGCAGAAAATTTATTTAGTGTTTAAGTGCAAAGTGTAAGCTGACAAATAAGTGTTTAAAATATTCATGAGAACTAATTTGCATAATTATATTAATTCTTAGCTTAATGATAGCCTTCACCAAATGACTAGTCAATAACTGTTTTTTCCATGTTATGAATTGTTATAAGAAGGTTTATAACATATCCGTGTGTTAAAAATTACTGAGATAAACTCATTCCAAATTGATTTAAAAAATCACAAAAAACTAAAAAAATGTACCAGTTCATGCAAAGTCTTTAACAAACAGACTAAGAGGGGTGCCTACTAAATTTTTAAAACAGTATAGTTTGGTTAAATATTGCTTTTTAATTAAATAAATTCTAATTAACTTGTATAAATTGAAACCTATCATTAGATTCTCATTAATATGTATGAATATTCATGTTGGGTAATTTGCATAATTTATAAAAGTTTAGCGATAGCCTTCACTTAAGGAACGATACAAAAAAACTTCAACGTTGTGATTACTTAGAAGCAGACTTTTAACCAAATTAGGCATTAAGATTGTATAAGCAACATTTGAATTAAAATAATAAAAGATTTCATTAAAAATCACAAAATGAACCAAACTATATGAAACTAAGGCCAATATGTGTTACACTAGTAGGGGTATATCACTTCAGAAACTGGTTAGTAAGTTTGAAAATTGCTTTTTAAATAAAAAAGAATCTTATCAACGTTACAAAATAATAGTCCGTTTTAGATTCTCATTAAGATACATGAATATTTATGTTCCTAATTATTTCAATTCTACGTTTAGTAATAGCCACCACTTAAGGAATGAACAAAAGTTATTCTTCAAAATTAGATTTAGTTAGAAAACAGACTTTTAGCCAAATTATGCGTTCAGACTGAATAACCAAATTTTGGAATAAAATAGATTACAAAGCCATTAAAGAATCACATAATAAATAAAATGAACCACATCATATAAAATTAAGATGTGTTAGACAAGTAGCGGTATGTATATAACTTTAAAAACTACTGAGTTTGTTTGAATATTGCTTTCAAATGAAAATAATCTAATCAACTTTCCACGAATAAAGTCTATTTTAGATTCTCATTACAATTTATAAAATTTAATAAGTGCTAATTTGCATAATTGACATACGACCATGATGGTCATTTAACAGACTTTAATAGAGTACCAATTGTATACTTCTACCACTATTTCTGGAAAAGTTATAAGCATTTTTCTAAACATACCCTCCCATCAAAATTGCATGATGTTTGCCAATAGAAACCCTAAGTTTTCATATAGGCTTAATGAGTGTATTTTTGAGTACATTGGAGATTCTGTTTGTAGAAACCCTAACGAACGTTATGATACCCATAACCATATCCAGATGCCGGACTAATACACTAGCCCATCCCCCCCCCCCCCCCCCCCGCCCCTACCGACTTTCACATCATCAATAACGAAATAGAACCGTAAACTGTTAATACGCTTCCGGATATCCACTAGTAATTTGAAAGAAAAGGACTAATGATCGCATCTGAGTGTCTTCTGAAACACCCTGAAAGGTCCTGTCCATGGATTTCGCTTATTATTGTAGACACTGTGTGTGGAAATCTAAAAACTCACGAATCATATATACCAAAATATTAATACCCTAAATCAAAATTATGGGACATTAGTGTAAATCTATCATTAATCTTGTTATGTTGTTCATGTAATCGACCTCTGACAGGCCAGATGGTCCATGTTTATTCAATAAAGTATATCATATAAGTATATACTATGAAATAAACCGTTGACTTATGTGTTTTATGTAATTTCGAAGTTAGTTGAGGCTTTTTACACTAAACGTAATGACATAATGCTATAAAGAGGTCCTAGTTAATTATTTTGTCGATACTGTTATTTATAGTTAAAGCTATTTATTACGTAGAAAAACACAGAACGCGAAAATCAGTTACATTTTGAACAGATTTTGATTCATACATATAAACATGTATACATATGTGATATCAATTATTGGCACGTGCAATTTATTGATTAAGGGACTAAGTTGTAACTCATAACTAACTGCTTATAAATCTGTCCATATGGAAAAGTAAACAGGATTTCCAAGTTCAGGTAGAGTTGCACACGATGAACCATCTTTTATATTATTGTTATTATCTTAATTATAATTTACGCATTATTAATTAGTTACCGACACGTGAATGTCTTTCGTTACGTGGTGTACTTCGTGCAGTAACATTTACAATTTAAAGACATGTTGCGTAAATAATGACTTATTTGTAATAACTGAAGTTCCCTTTAATGTTAACGTATCGATTTAATAAGACCATATAATAATTTTATTAGATGACATTGTAAACGGTTTTGATTGGATGATGGCCGGATAGATGTCAAATTGTGATTGATTGATTATCGCTAAGAAAATCGCATGGACGTTTATTCGAAGCCATATTATATCAAGTATAGACATCTAGTTACCAATATACAAGTGACTATTACGACATTGGAGGAACTTGGATTGGCTAGTGTAATGATTAACTGACTCTTAATAAACTGATGAAATACACACCATATAAAAATTGTAAGCGGATGACTTTTAAGTGTGATAAGTAAAGCTGTAACGAACAATGAAACGTCTTTAGATTTACTTCTAAAGTAGACACGTAGCAAAAACAAAACAGAAAATCGCTGTGACAGATGTCGCGATACTGTATACGAATACAATAACAATTATGAAATAGGCTAACAAAACAGACAATAATAACAATTAAAGGTTGCTTGACAATGATCTAGTTGTGTTTTCCAAACTAAGTTGTGGTGGCCTGTTATGAAAAAGTAAATAAATTAGATTTATTACACAATATCCCGACCGAAGCTGGCTAGGGCATGTTTTACGTAATTGCTGTAGGTAACTGCCGCAGCATTGAACTGACAGGTTTGTTTATTATACGTTGACACCTGTTTCAAAAGCTGAATTCTTGAAATGACTGGGTCTAGGTGGGAGAGCAGGGAGTTGGGGGTGGGGGGGAGTGCGCGGTGAAGTTATTTCATACAGTTAATCAAATGGCAATTCGTTATCAAGAGACATGGCCCACCCTCGATATCCTAGAGCGAGACATTGTTCATAACCAAAGCTTGCAAATGTTTTATTTGTTGCAAAATGTTTTACTTGTTCATAAATATACTGACGCTCTTCACCGAGCGATTAGAGTCGCAAACTTGTAACAGGTAATGGCCTTAGTATGTAGGTTGGAATACTTGTAACTGGTAATGACGTTACCATGTAGATTGAAATACTTGTAACTGGTTATGGCTTAACCATGTAGGTTGGAATACTTGTAACTGGAAATGGCCTGACCATGTAGGTTGGGTTACTTGTAATTGGTAATGGCCTTACCGTGTAGGTTGGAATACTTGTAACTGGTAATGACCTTACCATGTAGGTTGGAATACTTGTAGCTGGTAATGACCTTACCATATAGGTTGGAATACTTGTAACTGGAAATGGCCTTATCATGTAGGTTGGAATACTTGTAACTGGTAATGACCTTACCATGTAGGTTGGAATATGGTAACTGGTAATGACCTTACCATGAAGGTTGGAATACTTGAAACTGGTAATAGGCTTACCATGTAGGTTGGAATATTTGTAACTGGTAATGGCCTTACCGTGTAGGTTGGATTAAATGTAACTGGTAATGGCCTTACCATGTATGTTGGAATACTTGTAACTGGAAATGGCCTTATCATGTAGGTTGGAATACTTGTAACTGGTAATGACCTTACCATGTAGGTTGGAATACTTGTAACTGGTAATGACCTTACCATGAAGGTTGGAATACTTGAAACTGGTAAAAGGCTTACCATGTAGGTTGGAATATTTGTAACTGGTAATGGCCTTACCATGTAGGTTGGATTACGTGTAACTGGTAATGGCCTTACCATGTAGGTTGAAATACATGTAACTGGTAATGGCCTTACCATGTAGGATGGAATACTTGTAACTGGTAATGGCCTTATAGTGTAGGTTGGAATACTTGTAACTGGTAATGACCTTACCATGTAGGTAGGAATACTTGTAACTGGAAAGGGCCTTACCATGTAGGATATAATACGTTTAACTGGTAATGGCCTTACCATGTAGGTTGGAATACTTGTAACTAGTAATGGCCTTACCATGTAGATTGTAGATTGAAATACTTGGAACTGGTAATGGCCTTACCATGTAGGTTGGAATACTTGTAACTGGTAATGGCCTTACCATGTAGGTTGGAATACTTGTAACTAGTAAAGGCCCTACCATGTAGGTTGGAATACTTGTAACTGGTAATGGCCTTACCATGTACGTTGGGTTACTTGTAACTGGTTATGACCTTACCATGTAGGATGGAATACTTGTAACTGGTAATGGCCTTACCATGTACGTTGGGTTACTTGTAACTGGTAATGACCTTACCATGTAGGTTGGAATACTTGTAACTGGTAATGACCTTACCATGTAGGTTTGGAATACTTGTAACTAGTAATGGCCCTAGCATGTATGTTGGAATACTTGTAACTGGTAATGGCCTTACCATGTACGTTGGGTTACTTGTAACTGGTTATGACCTTACCATGTAGGATGGAATACTTGTAACTGGTAATGACCTTACCATGTAGGTTTGGAATACTTGTAACTAGTAATGGCCATACCATGTAGGATGGAATACTTGTAACTGGTAATGGCTTTATAGTGTAGGTTGGAATACTTGTAACTGGTAATGACCTTACCATGTAGGTTAGAATACATGTAACTGGAAAGGACCTTACCATGTAGGTTGGAATACTTGGAACTAGTAATGGCCTTACCATGTAGGTTGGAATACTTGTAACTGGTAATGCTCTTACCATGTAGGTTGGGTTACTTGTAACTGGTAATGGCCTTAACATGTAGGTTGGAATACTTGTAACTGGTAATGGCCTTAACATGTAGGTTGGAATACTTGTAACTGGTAATTGCCTGACCATGTAGGTTGGAAAACTTGTAACTAGTAAGGGCCTTATTATGTAGATTGGAATACTTGTAACTGGTAATGACCTTACGATGTAGGTTGGAATACTTGTAACTAGTAATGGCCTTAACATGTTGGTTAGAATACTTGTTACTAGTAATTGCCTTAACATGTAGGTTGGACAACTTGTAACTGGTAATGACCTTACCATGTAAGTTGGATATCTTGTAACTGGTAATGGTCTTATCACGTAGGTTAAAATACTTGTAACTGGTAATGGCCTTACCATGTAGGTTGGAATACTTGTAACTGGTAATGGCTTAACCATGTAGGTTGGAATACTTGTAACTGGTAATGGCCTTACCATGTAGGTTGGAATACTTGTAACTGGTAATGACCTTACCATGTAGGTTGGAATACTTGTAACTGCTAATGGTCTAACCCTGTAGGTTGGAATACGTATTAAAGTATTGATATGCAAATGCCTTCTAGAGGCTGTCTTCTCGTACGTCGTTGGTTCTACCCAGGACTTTGTTCCGTGCCATATCTTACAATTAACTGATGGACGTTGCCAATATGTACATAATGTTATCGATGCGATGTCTTAAACTACAAAAGTAATATAGTTATTACAAAGTAATCCATTGTCAGTTTCAATGTTATTTATCAATCCACTAGATATATCCTACTAAATACTGCGTGTGGGAATGTAATATGTATACTTCCGAAATGACGTATGCGACCTGTTATCGGAGTAGCCTCTGCGCATGTCTATCAGCTTGTTGGTTTAAATAGTACTATGAGGTCATTAAATGCGCAGTTGCTGTATTAAATCCTGTGTGAACAGTTTAACTTTTCACTTGTGTGCGTAACCGTGTTGCGTATTGTTTCTTCCTTTCAAAACAAGTGACTAAATCTTTAAAATGGCAACAAGTGGACAGGTGGTAAGCTCTTCAGATGAAAATATTGAATATCCTTGCTCTGTTTGTGAAAAAGGTAAAAAACAATCTGATTCGGGACACTATTGTTTAACCTGCAAAGCCTTCTTGTGTATGAACTGTCTATCAGGTCATAATCAATACACGTATGATCATAAAGTATTGGCGGTGTCGGAAAAGAAATTTCAACAAGTGCTCATCAAGCGATGTGTGAACCATCCGGACGAAGTGCTCGAACACTATTGCGGAAATCACGACGCGCGTCTATGTAACAAATGCAAACGGCTTGATCACAGGTCAGTTACATTACATGTCAAAAATTATCTCACTAACGTACATTGACACTTCATGGCAGATAAAATGCTTTAACGTGAATAAATACAACGTAATATAACAGTTGCACAATATTTCTGGCATAGGCATATATGCAAGTATATTTCGATAAATATTTTAATAGAAAGAAGAATCCACCATCGTGTTAGGAAGTCAGAATTAAAGAAAGAATAAAAAAAAAAACATATTTAAACTTATTGACATTAAACTATGCTCCGGTTGTCCTACCAAAAGATAAATATAATATGCATCGAAATTTTCATTAGTGTCCGGAAAATAATATTTGTCCATAATAATATCCAAGCGGCAAATATGGCCAATTGCAAAATTTGTTGTTTTTTATTAACGGAGAACACTCCAAATTGAAACATTACTGAAGGTTTCAAAGCGGACACTCTGTTTTGGAAACGTCTATCGATAATTTTCGGAAAACCGTTGTATTACCGATAGCAATTTAATCCTGAAACCTTTCCAGATTTCTATCGTCAAAGAGGATACTAAAATAAGCTTAAAAATAATTATTGCCTGTTATCCAGTAGCGAACGAAAAGTTTTAACCTGTGTATAATTTATACTATTTTCAGCAATATTTACTACATTAAAATAACGCATGCAAAATTGTATTCCAAAATAGTTATGATTAACTTCATATATTTTTTTAATAAATGATATCTAATAATATCCACAAGAAAATCGTCGAAGGCATTGGTAGTTTCGGGATGAGTTTTCTATATCCGATTCTATTATCATTTTGTACATTTTATATTGAAAATAAATGCGTTAATGTGTCGTTTTATCATTTATAATGCTTCCATCTGATTGTCGTAAAGAAATAAACCAAACGTATTTTGGTTAACAGTTTCTCTTAAAAAATATTGTGTAGGCTGAAAACAATTTTCAGTACAATAAATACACTCTTTCGTGTGTAAATATATAATCCTTCCGATAGCAAATATGAGATTCAGCTATTAAATTAATATATATTTGGATCTGACTAGCTGGCAAATTAGTTTTCCTTATATTAAAAAGCGAATATTTTTTTGAGAAGATACATAATTTACTTTAAAAAACTTTATAATCTACACTCAACGCATGGCTAAATTGAAATGTACGTGATCATCACCGTTTAAATCATTGATACAACATCAGTGTTAGCTAGATAAAGTCAGAGTCCAACTCAACTCGCATTCGCTCATCCGTTAGGCCTTTCTACCAACACGTTTTATGTTTAATTATATAAATTTCAGTTTACGGACAGACGCGTTTTTCATTTAAAAGAATTATTAAATAATATAAACAAACCTCGTAAACTCTATAAACATCGTTAAAAGAAGACACAAAACACATAAGACATTAATGCGACCTTGTCAACAGCAGCAACAATATTTACTGCTTCTGCGACCTTTTTACTGAATGACAGTCACATCATCATTGCACAAATAAATGAAACATGTCCGCCATAGTGAACCTGTACGCACATACTGATTAATGTTTTAATTATTTAAGAGACTTATGAGATGGTTCTTTAATTCTGAATATTTTATCGACCCAAACCAACCGCGAAAACATATATTTTATTTGATAAATTAAATTGCATATATTTCCACTTTGACTTAAGCTGTACGTTGGCTTATTATAATATCATCTATTTTTTCTTACAAAATTTCTTAACAAAACAAAAAAACAACAACAACAACAACAAAAAACATGAGTGTAATTTGTGTCAATCAAAATTGTTTATATTCGGAATTGTACAGGAGACATTAAGGTATACCCACACTAAATTGTAAACCGTAATCAAACATGTTTTTATATTTTGTGAAACTATCTATTGTGGAAAACATCACTGTATCATTTTACCATTCAATTCTTTTTCTTCTATTTATAAATTCAAAATTTAATCACCCCGCTATTTTACTCTAATATTTAAATTTCAAAATAAATCAATGTAAACCATTGCATGTTGTCATTTATTTTGTTTTGTCGACTTAAGTTACATTTCTTTGGGTACGTTGATTGCATATGGACATATTTAAAGAATACATCTACAGATCCACCTGCTATTTATTTGCAGACCATGCATGATAACTAGAACAAATTGAGGAAGTTAAATAATTCCGTGCATTAACTTATGTTCCTAAAATGTGCCTGTAGATGCCGATACATGTCTAATTATGTAGTTCTTTAGTAGTGTAATACATCCTTTTTTTTGCAAATTATAATTTTCTGAAAAGCCTACAACATACCTTATTTAAGAGTATCTCAAGTCCAAAATAAAAGATAATTAAATTATAACAATCAAACAAGGAAATGTTGAGATACTAAAATTAACACCAGAAAATAATCGTCAACGGTCGTTTTGTGAACTGTTAAAACTGATGTTATACGATTAAGATCAGGACTTGAATGCTTTTTGCCAATATTTCTTTAAATACACAATCATATCATCCTCACAGGTTTTATTGTATACAAATCAGATAATATTGATCTTAAAATACGATCAAACCAGTTATACAACTATTGTTTTTTTATTATTATCTTAAACGAAATATTAAGTGAAATATATTTGATTGTTGATCTAAATTTCTGACATAATTTCTCAGAAATGGGAAATTTCTTTGGTCGATCTTAAAAACGAATTTAAGGAAACACAAGCTTTTTTCATTGAACCACTACGAAACATTTATTAGAAACAGTAGAAAGTTCTATCTTACTTGAGATCTATCATTTATGTTTATTATGATTTTATTCTGTCAATTTACATTTAATGTATTTCTAATTATTTTACTATTAGTTTTAATTTAATATGTTTTATATTATTTAAATTAGGGGTTTTCCTCGAGCCATCTTAACCCGCCCCTGGCTACATTCTTAAGAAAGATTTGTGAACTTAAGCTAAACAAACCATTGTTACATGAATTGGCTTCACTTTCTACGGTAAATACCATGCAGGCGATATTGTATTATTATTTACGTAAAGGAACAGCAATGTAGAGCTAAGAGCATGATGTTTAATGTAAGTGTCGAATTTCAACCAGACTTATCCATTTTGTGATACATATACATAATGTAAGATTTGCTTCTTATCGTCAACACACACACAACATAATAAAACGGAGTTTTAGCCGGTTAGTTAATCATCAGCTTGACCATATGTATTTATGACTGCATCTTTCACGCCTAAGTAGTGGCGGAAATATATTGTGATCACTTTTTACATATTTGTGCATATATAATCATATGGCCATTATAAACATGGATCACAGGTATTTTCGCTGAACTATATCGCCGATCAACAGAACATAATACTTTCCCCCAATTTTAACAAATGATTCCCAGTTAACGAACCTAATTTTTAGCACTACTCTGAATTAAAAACACTGGTTTTATAATTAAGCCTGACGAACTTTTTTTCTCACTGATAAACAGACATACTTAGCTTTGTGCTATTTCTAGGATGAATCTTAATAAAGGAAACCATAGCATTAGCAACCTAGTATTACTAACTGCGCATATGGGAATACACATAACGAGTATGCATCAGTCCAGAACAATACACTGTTTCATGATGGCTCAATCGTAAAAAATATAAAACAGGGATCGTGTGCTTCTATGTACCATGTACATACACTTTAAAAAAAACGAAAATCGACATTTTAAACTTGCCTGCCTCTATTGCTATGCTTGGACTTTCGAGACAATTTAATGTTATTGTACACTGGTGTTTAAATTTCAAACAAGAAAATGCGAAAATAAAGGAAAGCCAGGTGTGTTTCATAATCCAATGCTTAAAAATCGTGTTTGATATATTTCTGAATGTATTGGTTCTATTTTTATTTAAAATGTACTTTTCATTATTTAAGGCTATGCAAGGACGTAAAGCAAATCAACGAGGCAGCTGATGAACTCAATGCCGATAAAAAAAATTCAAGCAGTACCTGACGAGTTACAGTCTACTTTTGACCGTGTTAATCAGGTCATGACTACTATAGATGCTTACGTGGACAAAGTAAAAAAGAAAGTACCTACATACCTAAGGGACCTGGACGACCACGAGCAAAAACGTATTGCCAGAATAAGAGAACTGACGGAAATGGGAAGGAAAAGTATAAAAAATGCCCCAAACCAACTTATTTCCGCAGCAAATGAGCGTCGCAGGGAGTGTGTAAAAACTGTGTAAAAACTAGAGTATCTGTGTCGCCAGAAATAATACATTAGAAAGTTAATACTATTTAGTATAGTAGCACTTAGTACTTTTTACACAATTGTCTTTTTTAATAAAAAAAAAACAGTTTACAAAAAAACATAGTGCAGTTTATTGTTTAATTTGTAAGTGTTAATGACACTTTTTCAACCCAAGGCAACACCCATTGAACAAAATGTTGTACAGAGTCTTCAAATTGGCTACATACTAAACGTCTTATGACCTAGTCGATGACACCAACACTTGCATTAGCGCTGGAAAACTACAACACGTCATTAAAACATCCATTTAAATGACATTCTTTTTCTCCCTGCAGTATGTCTCTAAGAGCAATATTTGATGATATAAAAGAACAACAATAAAGTTGAAATCCTAACAAAGATTGCTTTCTGAGGAAATAGTACATGTATCTAACAAACTGTTTGTGCCGATATGTGTGTTAATTAGTGCAGTCTGTCCTAATATAAAGATAACACACCACCAACTTCAGGACACTTAAATATAAATGTAGAAATGCTTTACTTATGCAATAGAGTTTCGTTTTTTACAATTACTATCGCTTCTTAAAGGTGTGACTCATTTCCAAAAGCAATTGTAAATATATGGGCGCCGTTCTCTGTGACCCAATAAAAACACATCACGTATTTAGGTAATAAACAGTAAAGCCGTTGTAATGTTATTTAAAAGTTTGTTTTAGCAAATCCAATGGGAAATTTATGTAATGAAATATGAATCTAAAAATCTATAAAATATAAATCTAGTGCTGAAGTTTAAATATTTCGACTTTTGATTATTATTATAATAATGCCTAATAGGTTTAATTCTGTCGATATGGCCATCAAGACAACAGTATAACCATGTTCCTCCAGTCCCTACGGTTTACAGCTAATAATTATGGGACGTACAATACAGAGTAACAAACTATCAACCTATGTAACTTTTGTTAGCAAAGATTGAGTTCTACCTCTACCCTTAAAACAAGTTCACATGATTTAGCTTGTCATGCTATCACGGTATTGGCAATACTGGTTGTTCTTCCCTGTTCCTTCCAGAACACAGAATGTGTAACAGCCTTCGTTATGCTATGATACGTAAAGGCTATTTCAGTGTTTAACAACTCCTAGCTGTTGGCTTTTTAGCTTGTCATTTGTATTGTCTTCCCTTCACGTATGTTCATTGCATATAATACATCTATTACACACATCCAATTTTCTTGAATTTATTTTAAGAAGGACCACTTACAATCAGTATTATTTACATTCATTAATTTATTATCAGACCTTTATATAAACGTATCATTACAAGATCATTATTCAGTGGTTGTGGAGAATTCATGTTGCACGACAATTTATTTACCGCATCACATTGTTACGATTATGAGGTTTTAAATTCCGCGATTTCCATCGGAAATATGTTCAGGCCGAGAGTATTTAACTATACCTCGACTTGCATATAAAGGTGGCGTATAATGCAACTTGGGTAAAATCTTTGGTGTATTAAGTATATAATGTATGATATAAAATAAAAGCAAAACTTATTGAAGATAAACGAAACAAACAGGAGTCCTAATATAAACGGTTCAAATAATATTTTATGTATATATATTTAACATTTTACTATTGACTATAATTCTGTGGAGACTGTGGGTGTACATATCTAGCATTTTAGGCTTGGATTACATAACTAACTTACAGAACATATATGCTGGTACACCCAAGGCTTGAACTAGGTGTTCATAAGAACCGCGCCGACTGTATTGAACCATTGCATCAATACAACTGTAAAATCTTTTAGAGTTATGTTTCTAGCAATATAAACATGAATTAACAAAAACATACTCCGCGCAGGCAGATGGTTTATTATTTTGACTTGAACTAATGCTTTACTACGCCATAATAACATATGATTTTGTCAAGTTGCAGCTTTCGTCAGCATGTACAACAATAGAAAGAACATGCATGAAGGTGGACAGAAAAAGCCTGTATTTCAATGCAAATGGCTGACGGATGACGATTACAAACAATTGTTAATGTCCGTCATCAAAACCTTTCTGCGACCTGCAACAAATGTATTTTAAGCAATGATATTAAAACTTTTGCGCGTTTTATCAAACACATTCTTTTGAACGTCATATGCCTGATAAACACTGGAACAGTTTAACATGATAACGGTCGTGCAATAAATTTTTGACAAAAAATAAAACAGCAATTATTTGTGTTATGCGGTCTGTATATTGATTTGTTTAAGGAGAAGATTGAAACATTGAAGTAAGATTCGCGTCTATACCTGAAGCCACAGAAATGTAGAGTCAATATATTAAGGAGACAAGTTCACCCACCAGTCAGAGGGGCTGAGGAGGAAATGCATAATGCAACTTGTGATGGGAATGAAAACGATTTGATGCAGAAATTTGCTTCTGCTTATGCTGATCTCTCATGTGTGATAGCAGGAGGGTCTGTAACAAGAGTAGCTATTGTTTTTATAGAATTTATAGCTATGCCTGTCCTAATTAAGCTTGATATTGTAAGTTAAATGATTATTTTTTGTGTTTGTGGTTATAGGCCTTCGATTGTCTGTAGGACCACCTTACTTAAGAGTCCATGGGCCAGGAGGCCTCCCTTTGGAGCAAAGCTAGGTTTAACACTGGGCTGTGTTTTCTTCCACTTGATCGTTTTAATAAAAAAGTAAAACATGCATGTTAGAGTATCACTAATTTACTTCTATTCTTACAGTAAATATTATTGTGATGAGAAAATTTATACTTTATATATTTTAAGGCATCAATAACTTCAAACATTGTAAATATGTTTGCTATACATGGCAACTGCAGATCACTTAACATGTAAATCATATACTTGGACAGTAACAGTCGGCCCTTGGCCGTGTTAACCACGTTATTGATACTTTTGCCAATTGTGTAGAGAATGAAAAAGAGACACGAGATACAAACGTAAAGAACCTGGGCGATTACGAACAGACGCGCATAGCTTAAATTAGAGAACTTACGACATATGGAAGGAATAATATTACCATTTCCAAAAAACAAATTATTTCCGCAACAAACTAGTATTGCAAAGAGTGTTTCAAAACTTAAAAAAATGACGAGGCAATATTTAGATGAAGCGAGCACAAAAGCGCTTATCGCATTTATTTTTTTAAGAAGATGGGATAGGTAATTGTAAAAGGAGCTGAGGATATGTTGCAAGGTGTCTGGATATTTCTTATCAAGAACAGACCGTTCTGTTTTAGGCCTGATAATCAGATAGCCGAATCTCTTAATGTTTTCAGTTCTCTAGTTACAGAAGTAAATATACAGACGATCGGTCAAAGAAGTGATATCAGCCTCAAAATATTAGTTGATAAAGCAAACTGTAATATCGTGGCCAGTTGTCGTCTTGGTGGCTGGACTGAATATACAAACGTGAGACCCAAACGTGTGGACCCCTTTACCAACAAGGTGATTGACCACTACAACATAAAACAAAAGCATGTGGTTTATGTAGCATCGGTCCACATGAGATGCAGAGAAGTATGTAACTGTTTATAAATGGGAACAAAGTAAGGAGAAGTAATTTGTATATGTAGTTTACTTACTCAAGACAAATTAATGACAAAAAGAAGTCATAATGCAAATAAGCTTATTTCTTTTAATTTTATTTATTATATATATAATATACGGAACAATGTTTCAACTCAATTGTTAAAAATAGGGAGTAAAGCAGTAAACACGGTGCAGTCTTATTTCGACGCGCATCACTCAGACAACGAAATGCTCAAGCGTCTTTTAGCAAATACAAACAAGTAATGATCTGGGATTATAAATGTCCAATAGTTTTATTAAAAGACCATTAAAGTTTTCATTGAAGGTAACACTGTAACTGTGGCTCTAGTCCGCATCCGTAAGTCTTCAAAGGGTATACATATGCTTTCATCAAATCAAGTTCAGGTGGTTTAGCTAGTCATGCTATCGAGATCAGTATTATACTTCATATTTTTCCATTCATATCCGGCCAAAACATCGATTGTGTAACAGACTTCTCCGTGCCATGACAGATTAAATTTCTATCAGTGTCCTTCTTTCAACCTCTGAATGTTGACGCTATGAAACCGTCCACTCTTCACAATACATTTTTATTGCAGATATTTTACATAATTCACCTCTGTATATAGTTTTATTCTGTATATTTTAAGGATTTATACATGGCGGCCAAAATCCGGGGCCATACGGCTCCCTGTCATGGGTAGATTTCTTACCGTCATTCCGAAGCCTACACATGTTTGATGTTAAGTGTATCATTGGATAGAAGAAATAGTATTCTTTCAGCGTAAAGATATATGCGTTCTGGTCGTATACCAAATGTTTAAATACGATTCTAGCTATGTTTTCGGCATCATTGGCAGGTGGACAACCGTGGCACATTGTATTATGGATAATGTCATTTGTTGACATATGTGGTTAATTTGTATATTTTGGGAAATGTAATATTACGTTTCTTTCAAAGTTAACAGTTTGCTCCTTTGCTTACATTAAGTTATATTTCCTTCCACTAAACAACGTCTTACAAGTAGCTTTGTATCCAGATGACCTAATTCACGCTTATCTGTCACCATAATGATCCTTACTCCTGTTGGCTTCTTCTAACCGTCTTGACATATATCCCTGTAGAGTTTTACTTCAGGTGACTCCAGGTTCGATCCCGAACCGCGACATACCAAAGTCGTTAACAATGGTCGTCGTATAGCTCCCTTGCTAACGCTCAAGCAAATATAAGGATAGTTCCACGACTAGTTGGCCCGGTGTCAGGATAATGTGACTGGGTGTGGTATCAAGCCAGGTGTTCACGGCATGCTATACACAGTAAAGGCAGCACTATATGCTTCAAGTGGACACCGTCTCCAAATAACTGAAAATACTGTTGGTGGGACGATAAACCCAATAAACAAACAAACAAAACTTCAGGTGACAATATGCGAGACAGACGATCAATGACAGTCCCAATTGACATTACCTCTGTCCTAAATGATTGTTCTCTTGTTGTTTTATTGTTGACAATTGGCTAATTCGACTCTATACTTGGTAAAACACAATCAGATGGCAGATAATAAGATGCTACCAATTAATTGAATAGTTGTTAAACCTCACATGATACTTGTATATAGAACTGTGCCGTTTAAATAAATAACATTTACTGCAAATCAGGTTAAATTGCAGATTAGGATGAATTTCAAAATCTGCAATATTTGGTCGATTCAACATACTAGTACACAGCTGTAAAATGGTTAATGTTTCTGAGATAAATTATGTTAATATCAATGTTGATATGTGCTTGTCAGTGAAAATATTGTATAATTTTTCTTCTTTTAAATAGGCAACCGACCGAAGTCCATATGCTCTTAGAAAAAGAAAGGTTTATGTTACAAATGCGGCATATACTTAAAGATGTATGTCTTACACATTTCTCAGGGATCGACAAAATGACACCTTCAAAGCTATATTCGAAAATGGCGATGTACAATTTTAAGGACAAGTCACATTTTAATATTTCTTTTAAGAAAACCAAAACAAACCGTACAGCACAATCTATCTAGGTATGTTAATAATGCAATAAATTATGCATATACAAGTTCTTCACACATAACAGTAAGGGGCGCCCATGACGTAGTGGTAGAGTCACCGATTTCTAACTCCTCTGACTGCTTAGCCTCTCACCGCGTGGGTTCAAGTCCCGTTCGGGGGACTTAATGTGAGGTCTTCTATAATGATCATAAATGTTCGCCGCAATGTATTTCGCAAACAAAATAAAACAAACACAAAACAGTGTAAATTAGCAATAAAATGAACCTTAAACTGTACAAAAATAATTATTTCTATGCAATAAAGCATATGTTAAGCTGTAGTTTTTGTGAACATGTACAATCTACAGACTGATTTTCAAATGGGAGAGGGCACTTAATAATCTGTGTAAGTTATTGAAGTTGGCGGGGCTTTGTCCAGGAACTGGGCCATATATATAATCGGTATACAGACTAAATTCCCCCGGACAGAATCCCCTTATTCGTTTTTACATAGGTTGACGAAATGCCCCCAAAACCTTAATTGTCATACGTGAACGAAATCCCCGCATGATGTTTCTAGGTCGACGAAATTCCCTCCCCCCCCCCTCCCAATGTTCCTAGGTGGATGAAATCACCCCTACACCAATGAATTTTCATAGGTGGGCGAAATCCCCCCAATGATGTTCCTAGGTGGACGAAATCCCAAACTCATGATGTTCCTATGTGGACGAAATCCCCCCCCCCCTATATAAGTGCCAATAGGCTGATATTGTTAACCCAATAATTTGGTGTTGTTAAGATATAAGACCCAATGAATTGCTGTAAACATAAAAGGCCCTACAATTTGCTGGTGGTAACATATTATTCCCAATAAAGTGATGGTGGTAATATATAAGACGCAATGAATTGCTGTCTGTAACAGAAAAGAACAAAAGAGTTGATGGTGGTAATATATAAGACCCAATGAGTTGCAGTCTGTAACAGGAAAGAACAAATGAATCGATGCTGGTAACATATAAGACCCAATGAGTTGCTGTCTGTAACAGAAAAGAACAAATGAGTTGATGGTGGTAATACATAAGACGCAATGAGTTGCTGTCTGTAACATAAAAAAGTTCAAATAAGTTGATGCTGGTAACATATAAGACACAATAAGTTGATGTCTGTAACAGAAAAGAAAAAACATAGTTGATGGTGGTAATATATAAGACCCAATGTGTTGTTGTCTGTAACAGAAAAGTAAGTAAAATGAGTTAATGGTAACATACCAGTAAGACCCAATAAGTTGATGTCGGTAACATATAAGGCCCAATAAGTTGATGTCGGTAATATATAAGGCCCGATAAGTTGATGTCGGTAACATATAAGGCCCTATAAGCTGATGTCGGTAACATATAAGGCCCAATGAGTTGATGTCGGTAACATATAAGGCCCAATGAGTTGATGTCGGTAACATATAAGGCCCAAAGTGTTGTTGTTGGTAACATATAAGACACAACGAGTTGATGTCAGTAGCATATAAGACCAAATGAGTTGATGTCTGTAACATATAACACCTAATGAGCTGACGATGTTTACATGTTAGACCCAATGTGTTGATGTCGGTAACATATAAGGCCCACTGTGATGATGTTCGTAACATATAAGGCCCAATGAGTTGATGTTGGTAACATGTAAGACCCAATGAGTGGATGCTCATAACATATTAGGTCAAATGGGTTGATGCCGGTAACATAAGGCCCAATGAGTTGATTTTGGTAACATATAAGGTCCAATGAGTTGATATCTGTAACATACAAAAACACCCAATGAGTTGATGCTGTAAACAAATTGAGTTGATGTAGATAATATATGAGGACCAATAGGTTGATGTCGGTAACATTTAAGACCCAATGAGTTGATGTCGGTAACATATAAACCTAATGAGTTGATGTCGGTAACATATAAGGCCCAATGATTTAATGTTGGTAACATATATGGCCCAATGTGTTGATGTCGGTAACATATAAGACCAAACGAGTTGATGTCGGTTACATAGAAGACCCAATAAGTTGATGTCGGTAACATACATGATCCAATGTGTTGATGTCGGTAAT
Organism: Sinonovacula constricta; assembly: GCA_007844125.1. Taxonomy (NCBI): domain Eukaryota; kingdom Metazoa; phylum Mollusca; class Bivalvia; order Cardiida; family Solecurtidae; genus Sinonovacula; species Sinonovacula constricta. Next base: position 1,375,547 of record CM017570.1, on the reverse strand, counting down.
AAATAAGACCTGATGATTTTATGTCGGTAACAAGCAAGTCCCAATGAGTTGCTGTCTGTAACACACAAGGCCGAATGAGTTGATGTTATTAACATATAAGACCCAATTACTTGATGTTCGTAACAAATAAGAACCTATGAGTTGGTGTCGGTAACATACAAGGTCCAATGAGTTTATGTCGGTAACATATAAGGCCCAATGTGTTGATGTCGGTAACCTAAAAGACGAAATGAGTTGATATTTGCAACAGATAAGACCCAATGAGTTGATGCAGGTAACATATAAGGCCGAATGAGTTGATGTAAGTAGCATAAGACCCAATGAGTTGATGTCGGTAACATACAAGATCTATTGAGTTGTCGGTAACATATAAGGCCCAATGAGTTGATATCGGTAACATATAAGGCCAAATGAGATGATGTCAGTAACTCATAAGACTCAATGAGTTGATGATGGTTACATACAAGACCAAATGAGTTTATATCGGTAATATATAAGACCCAATAAGTTGATGATGGTAACATACAAGACCCTATCAGTTGATGTTGGTAACATATCAGGCCCAATGTGTTGATGTCGGTAACATTTAAGACCCAATGTGTTGATGTCGGTAACATATAAGGCCCAGTGAGTTGATGTCAGTTACATGTAAGACCCGATGTGTTGATGTTGGTAAAGTATATGACCTAATGAGCTGATGCTAGTAACATATAAAGACACCCAATTAGTTGATTCCGGTAAGATATAAGGCCCAATGAGTTGATGCCGGTAACATATAAGGCCCAATGAGTTGATGTTGGTAACATATAAGGCCCAATCAGTTGATGTCGATAACATTTAAAAAACAATGAGTTGATGCCGGTAACATATAAGGCCCAATGAGTTGATGTCGGTAACATATAAGGCCCAATATGTTGATTTCGGTAAAATATAAGGCCAAATGAGTTGATGTCAGTAACATTTAAGACCAATTGAGTTGATGTCAATAACATATGAGGCGCAATGTTTAGATGTTGGTATCATATGAGGCCCAATGTGTTGATGTCGGTAACATATAAGACCTAATAAGTCAATGTCGGTAACATATAAGGCCAAATAAGTTGAAGTCAGTAACATTTAAGACCAATAAGTTGATGTCGTTACATATAAGGCCCAATGAGTTGATGTCGGTAACATATAACGCCCAATGAGTTGATGTCAGTAACATATAACGCCCAATGAGTTGATGTCGCTAACATGTAAGATCCAATGATTTGATGTCGGTAAAAAGCAAGTCCCATATAGTTGCTGTCTTTAACACAAAAGGCCCAATGAGTTGATGTCGGTAACATATAGGAACCTATGAGTTGGTGTCGCTTACATATAAGGCCCAATGAGTTGATGTCGGAAACAAATAAAACCCAATGAGTTGATGTCAGTAACATACAAGACCCAATGAGTTGAAGTCGATAGGCGTATCAGCACATGTTTATGATTTTTAAGCTTTAATCTCATGTTGATGGGGTTACGAAACTGTATATGTTGATGTTATTCAATATAAAACCATACATGTTGGTGGACTTATCAGACTGCATTTTCTGATGTTCTTGAAGCATCTTACCTTATTCCTGAATGGGCTCATCAGGCTGATGTGTTGATTTTATTAAACATCGAACCTTATTTGTGGATGGGTTTAAGGACCCCAGTCGGTCCATATTGCTAATTGACAGTTCTAAGGGTGTAACTGTCGTTTTTGCTATTTTTGTTAAATAACTCCATCACAGATGTGTTCTTACTTTTAAATTTTGCTTGCTTATGAATACCTTTGTCCTGCGCCTTTTTTTCAAATTTTGGTACTTGTTGCAATGCTCATAAGACTTATCTATGTAAGATTGTGCGCGTGCATGTACTTTTTCTCATAGCATTATTTATAGTCCGATTGCATGAGTTGATGTTTATTGAACTTCAAACCTTATTGATGGGCAAATATGTCTGCTTGTGTTGATGATTATTAAACATCGCACCTTACATGTTGGTGGGCCTATCTGATTGCATTAGACAACGAGACTAAACATCAAATCTTACGTGTTGATGGGCTTATAATTAGACTGTCCACTGATTGATTTAATTTTGACGGCCTACCCAATGGAAACAGGCCTATGAAACAGATTGTATTAAGCACATGTTGCCGTTTGTTTGTAAGCAAACTGTCAATAAGATATTTTTGATGAATTTCAAGAACGGTTGTACGCTGTTAAACAACAGACAGCAAACACTGAAGCACTTTTCACAAATTTAGTGACAAGGAACCTGATGTAAACAATAGGTCAGTCACGATACGCTTGAAGTGTACCACGATATATTGCAATACATTTGGAGTGTAATGCAATACGTGCTATAATATACTGCCACATTTAATCAAACTATTAAAAGGAGCTTCACGCCCACTTGCAAAGAACAGATTGAACAACAAATGCCAAAGTGTAATATGGCAAGGCTTTATAGGCTGTGTAACAGGTAACCACAGAAACAATTACATGATAGAAATAGGACTAGAAGGTAAAAAAAAAACACACACACAATCAAATAACAAATTAAATGCAGAAAAATCACAACAGTGTAGTGCGATGCCACCAGTTAATTCAGCGGATAATGACGATTTACAAATGTATTTAGGTTGGTTGTACATCCACTGTATCTTTCATTCACATCACAAAGTCGACAAAATGTGACACCTGCAACCATTTTCCTTGTTGATCCATCATTCTTTAACCAGATGTGGCCCACCACAATTGCTTTTTGCAATATAATTTTGCAACCTTTTGAAAAATCATTCGGCTGTGTCATATTGTTTAAAATTTGCAACCGCCGTGTGCGATTAAACTGCCGAACAAAAGGTAATGGTATCGTTCAAAATATCCTGCAAAGAACTATCCTATAATAATGTGACTACTTTTAGTAAACTTTTATTCCAATAGATTCAAGTTTCAATGTAACATTCCTTTTCCTTATGTCCAGAAATGAAATTGTCAAATCAAAAGCAAAAGCCAAGTTGAAAACTCTTTTTAAAAGGAATACTGCAAATGCATATCGGGTATGCCGCATTTCCCATGTGGTTAAGAATGAACTCTCCTACGATGTATTTAACATCAGACTTCATTTTCAGTCGGTTATCGGCGATCGATTTTCATAAGTACGAGCATATTTGACTTTGGATGCACATAATGGTGGCAGCAAACATAGTTAAAAAAGGGTAAAATCTGGTATGTTCATTGTGTATTGTCTTAATCCTGTATCGCAATATTGATAGGATAACAGACAGTATATGTTGTATAATTTGTTCGATTGATGTGTTGTTATCAGACCTTATTGTTAGTGCCACAACGTATATAAATATTAATAAGGAGGGGCGGTCATCTCAACAGTGGACCTTACACATTCATATTATCTGACCGAACTAATTTATATGAAACCTCTGCCAATGCAATTTCACTCTCTTATACGGTCGGCTCAGTACATTTACCTTTGTCACAGGCTCAGATAGAACTCCGTGCCCATATGCGATATATATATAAATATATATATATATATATAATATATATATATATATATATATATATATATATATATATATATATATATATATATATATATATATATATATATATATATATATATATATATATATATATATATTATTATTATTATTATTATTATTATTAAATATTTGTGTATTTGACAGTGTTTTTTTCTGAAAAAAGGGACAGGGCCTGGGGCCTTTGAGGAGTGTGTTACTATAAGCCAAAGTTTGCTGGTGAAAGAAAAGGTTATACATGAACAACAATAAAGGTTAAAGTTCCAAGTAAACATGTTCAAAATGAAATACAGGAATATAAATGCATACTATTTAACTACTTGACAAAACCGCACTAAGTTTCGGACTCCTTTCAACTGGGTTAACTCTTTAGCGACGCGGTTTTAGTGGCTTCCCGATTTGCGCGGTTAAACAACGGTTACCGTGGTCGGTGTACGGATGGATGACCGTTGGAGAGCGCCGGTCTGCGTTACACTTGTAATTGCAAAAGGAGTCTGCATGAAAATGGATACATCGGTTCAAATGCACCATGTCAGAGAGAAGATGTATGCAACGTCAGACCCCATATCTATATAGCGGAAATCCTCTTCGCATTTCATGTATCTATTTAAAAAAAAGATGTAATCCAGTGTATTTGCGTATTCTATTTCTCTAACTATTGGAGTATATATAACAATATATTAACAAAAGAAAATAACATGCACAAGGTCAGAACAGAAACCTCTACTACAGGCATGATATTATCCATAACTGATATTTAATGTGTGTGATACTTTAAACAAGCCTAGACGCAGTTAGTCTCGTTTGGATTTTCTGTACATTATATTTTTCCACAACAGACTGACACTTGCAAAATAGATACAATTATGACATCTGATTACTTAAAGGTCGAATCCAAATTTGTTTAAAATTACTATTTTACACACGGTGTTTACTTTCTAAGGCTAGGTAGCTTTTTAATATTATTTTTTGATTCTGCGCGTTTTGTTGTAAAGCGTATTGGGAACGTCACGTGACGATTGTTACTGAATTGTCAGTACAAATCTCAATCCGAACTCGTCGGGTAATTCCGTCCTCGAGAAGTCATCCCTCGGATATATCTGGTGCAATGATACTTACTGAAATCACGATCGTTTTGTTCGCCGGATGTCGGAAGGAAAATATGCCTATGTAGTTCGCACAAAACATAAACACTGCCATCGTTTGAAAGCTGCGTGTCTGCTGCGCTTGGTAAATTAAAATTGAATGTTTTAAAATTGAAGCCGCTACAAATTGAAGTGTCACAGGCATCATACTGCAGTGAGCTGCAACCCGAGCTGCCATCTTTGTTTTGACGTATGTTTTAAAAGTAGTCCCATTTAGGGAAATGGCAGAGGTGATCCGACTACCTACATACATCCGAGAGATGATTCGTGAATTATCCGATGTGTTCCGATTGTACAAATCTTGACAAGTGTCAGCCATTTTGTTGTTTATCTGTATAGTAAAAGTCACGTGAATTTTTGACGCGTCATTGAGCCACTTTTAAAATAGCCGCGTTGATTCCCTTAGGTATTTTGTGAACAATCGAAACAACAACAACAACGCGGTTTTAACCATTGAAAGATGTAAAGTTGTGTTTTATAGTCAGAAGTTTATATTAGTAACAATTACTACTTTTTCTTGTATTAAATTACTTGCGGACCTCAAATTCGATACCTTTGAAAGTGGTATCCGACAATTTCTCTTCATCAAATACACGTAAACCTGAATTGGAGCATTGAAGCATAATTTCTGCAAAAAAAAAATCAAACAAACTTCTTATAAAAGACGATTTTAAACACTGTCTAAATTGTAAGACAGAGAAATCTTGAAGTTAAGCACTCTACATGCACATCCTTTCTAATACTATAAGTAAACATGGTTGTAATTTCTGCTCAAAATAGATATCGACGTCAGAGCGGATTACCTGAATGATTATATAAAGTTACGGCTCACAGGGTTTTCTTAGTTTTAAAAAAAGCTAACTGTGCAGCGTGGCTTAGATAGGAAATACATTTTTGCAATGACGAGTGATGTGTTATGCTTCATTTTTCACATATATGTAAGACATAAATAATCAGCATTTTGCGAAATCTTTTCAGGCAACAATAATTTATTTGGTTCTTTGAGAGAAACAAATCTTCTCCAAACTTTCAGATACCACCTTTAAAGCTTTAGATGTTTTCGCTGGAAAGGGTAATTTCCTTGTGTCTTTAGGTTGGGAAAACCAAAGAGTTGAAACGGGTTTCCAAGCCATAACCATGTCGCGTATCTCTGTCAGTCAAAATAGCTTAACGATTGGCCCGATAGTGATATAGTATTAAGATGAAATTCTTACCACTTTGTCAAATATATTCTTAAGCCAATATATACGAAACTAGCAATCTGAATTGAACCCGTATTAACCTTCCGACGACATTTACAGCGTTCCTGTATGCAAACAGTGAATCGAATTCCTTTGCCGCACGCGCTACAAAATGACGTCATTTCATCGATCTTAACCTTTTGGTGCACTCCAATATTTCTCTCGATAGCCAGGAGCCTGTGCGTAAAGTGTCGTGGGTGTTTTTAAATTGTATCTAAAATATATATGCTAAAAATTAATAACCATAGCAATATCAAATAATTAACTACGCATAAGAAAACCACAGACATTTGCTTTGTACAGTTTAACGTTGCTAAATGTTTGTCTGGTAAATAAATGTTGTCGCCTTGTTTAAAACGTGTTTCTGCAACAGATGACTAGATACAGTTTTAAACTTTTAAGCGTTATTTATGAATTGTTTATAACAAAGTAGCTCTATTCGTATAGCAACAATAACCGACTTAAGAATATAAATATCAGCTTCATAATTCTAATTACTGTGAATCGTTTTAGATGTTTGTTTACATTTCAACTGTTTCAGAACGCCGCCCGTGAAAGCGTTATGCAAGTTTTCTTCAACAAGACAAGACTCGAACAACAACCAACATAACCAACATATAAACACATCGACATGTATATTGTTCATCTGTTGTTCACGTTTATATTACAGGTTGCCGACAGGTCAAACATTGTCCAAATTATATCCGCCGTGCAGGGTCTGACACAGAGCAGGACGGTCGACATGGGCCAGAAGACATCCAGACTTGCCTGTCATGGCGGTGAGTTGTTTGCTGGGTATGGTGCCAGCCTGAGGATCCACGACATGTCCGGTAAGATAATCACGGACATCAGCCGGGACACCGACGATCAGTCACTTTTCTCTGATATCGCCGGTATCGCCGTGAACCAGGCCGGTGATCGTGTGTTTGTCAGTGACATAGACCATGGTTTGGTGTGTATATCCCGGGACGGTCGTGTCGTGTTCTCTCTCTCCAATGCCGACATGGGTCTGCGTGTAGCCTGTGGTGTGACCACTGACAACCGGGGTTATGTGATGGTGGCTGGATGTGGGTCAAACAACGTGGTACAGGTGACAGAAGAGGGGCGGGTTATGGGAGAGATACTTTCCAGGAAAGATGGGATCTGGGGACCAAGATGTTTATCTTACGACGTTGACGGAAGGAAACTCTACGTTGGAGGGTTCAAGTCAGTGCTGCTGGGCTTCGAGTTGTTGTGAAGAGTCGACGTCAAGCAGCCATGCAACACTGGAGGGATTATTTAGGTATGTTGATTACTTGATACTGATTGAAACATATAAGATAATATATACAGTCAAACCTGTATTAAAAGACCACCATCGGGACAGGGCAGAAGTGGTCTCTTAAGACAGGTGGTCTTTTAATGCAGCATGGTTACTTTTTGTGAGAACCACACTTGAAATTTACAAATTGTGTTGTATAAGCAAGGAGTTGAAAAAAGCAATAACATCAATATATTTTATTAGTGTAACAGAACAGTTAGGCATGTAAAGTATATACACTACAATTTACATGTTATCAAATTGCAAACAACAGTTCTTAAATCATCACTTAGCACTGAAATAATTATGAATGGTAGTTTGTTTCACAGATGATGTCATTTGCATGTCAATTAGAATAACGATAAAATAAGTCGTTCAGTGAGTCATTTTGAGTTGAACGTTTAACGTTTCATTTTCGAATTTCCATCTTCATATTCGTCCATTATCTTACGTTTTCGTTTTGCAATGTTCTGAATCTGCGTTTTTCCGACACCAAGCTCAGATGCAACAGCACGACAATTTTTCCCAATGTTCAAAAGTTTGACAACTTGGACACGATCGTCTATTGTAAGGCACGTTCGTTTAGACATGTTGATGCGTAATGCAACAAAGAACAACTGTTCTTGATATTCCATTTCTTTACTGTATCCAATTGCAGTTTGCGCTTTATAATTGTATATTTTAAGTTTTTAGCAAATCAATTTATCGTAATTTATACAAACATAACTTTGATTTACATTAAAAGAAACCGAAGTCGGAACATGGTCAATAGGTGTCAATACGAGCGGTAATATGGCACACTCGATTAGGTGTTAATCGAGCGCGGGCTTGATGTGTACATCGACACAGTGACATTACGTAATTTCCCAGTTTGACACGGCTGATTGCAGTGATTAGCATAGAAGAGCAAGCGTGTAAATTAATTGCTTATTGTGTGGTCGTAACTAATGTGTGAGTGGATTAACGCGGTCGCCTATTAGGGTATAATTAAAGCATGTTTGACATGTTTATGTGCGGTCGCTGGACGCAGATCAAAGGTGGGCGCTTATTACATTACAATAACAGAACAAATATGGTCGGGCGGCTTTGAAGTGGTCGCATAGAGCAGGTGGTCGCCGGTTAGGGGTGGTCGTATGGTCAGGTTTGACTGTATATATATATATATATATATATATATATATATATATATATATATATATATATATAGCAAGATAATATAAGATTATTTATCCACAGCTAAATAGATTTAATATTGTTGTATTTGATTTCATTTAAATGTGTTAGGAAATATTTATTTACATTTTTGTGATGTATCACGACTAGACATTTTCAGATCCAAAGTCGAAATCTCATTTCATCACAAACATTATTAATTATAAATCCATTTATCAACCATGTAATTGTTAATGTTTAGAACTAATTAAACATATAAATTAAATGTTGTCATACTTTTTTAGACACCGCTATTTGTCATTTTTCGATATTATATTATTTCGGTCAGTTGCTCTATTCTTTAAATTATGTAAAGTTGTTTCATACTATTATACTCAACACTATTACAACAATATATTTTAAAGCATTGTGCAGTTGGCATCTCTACAATTAAATTTTGGTATAAATAATGAATATGGAAGGCTTTACAACATGTCTAACTTCAACAAAAAATAAAGCTTTGGTTTAACAGCAAAAGACACAAAAATATGTTTCAACAAGTGAAATGAACATTGTGTTAAAGTTCTGTGAAATCAATGAACATGTGTTGTGTGACCTTAGCAACTGATCTGTCACTCCTCAGCCACCACAGTGACCACACATGCTAACTCAAGTGAGTTTGTTTTGACCAACTTACAAACAATAACATAGGCTTTCTATTAAAATAAGTTTTAATTTAAATGTCACACAAAGTCATGATATATTATAAAGTTTGTTTATATATTTTTGTACAACTTTGGCAAATAGTAAAGATCCAAATCAGCTAGTTTTGTTCGGGGCAGTCCCATCTGGATATGCCCGTATTTATACAACACTGGCAAATAGTATAGACCCAAATCAGCCTAAACAACAAGATGGCAGGGCAGAGGTAGGCGTGATAGACTTATAAGGTCACTTTCTTCAAACATCCTCCAATGACATGGTCACAAGAACCAGAACGTGCAATGCTGCTGAGTTTGTTGTTAAGTTAAGACGCAAATAATTTATATTATATCATTTTTGTCTTTATTAAAGATAAATATGTATTACACTGTATATTTGACAATAACAAAGTCAATTTTTATTGTCTTAATTAAAGATAAATATGTATTACCCTGTATAGTTGACAATAACAAAGTCATTTTAATAGTACATCCCCACCTTGCAACCTGTTCACCATTCAGCTGCCTGCATGTGTCATTACCACATGTAGCCAGCAATTAATGATTTTGTTTTTATCTTAATTGTAATTAAGTTTATCAACACACCCTGTATGCACTGTTTAACGATTTTGTCAATATATGTTGTTTTATTAGTATACGGCTGCTATCTTGATGGCGGTTTTAAATTTAAATATTGTATCTACATTGCAGTCTCAGATAACTGGATGAAGGACATCATGTGTATGGCTAATAACATGATCGCCGAAAGCAGCAAAGTCCGTAAAGTTCTGGTTGGCTCAAACACGCGTGACCGGTTCTACATATGATATGTAGTTCTACATATGATATGTACGCTTTCACTCTTCTTAAATCACTTGTTTTGTCCCTAATTAACTAGAGTTCCAGGGTTCCATCATGAACAGCGGCAGACCAAAATCGTTATTAACGATACTGATATTTGTTATAGCACCCTTGCTTGCGCTTTACATGCAAACCTAAATATAGCTGCATATGTGGTTGGCCCGTCTCCAGGAGAATGCGATTGGGTGTGGTGTGATGCCAGGTATTCACGGTATGCTATGCACATTCTTGGTAGCACAATATCTACTTCACGTGGACACCGTCTTCAAAAAACTAGACTGTTTGTGGACGATAAACACAGTAAACAGGTTATAAATTCTATGTTTTAAGATGTTTATTTGAAATAAATCAGTTGTAAAATTTGAAGTACAATCATGCATTCAAATTTAATTGAGGGCACAATCTATGTACAGCAATCTTTATTTAAAAATACATTTACCAAAGACTGAACGATGAAATATGCTAGTTTGTAAGTATAATTGCTTCCAGATTATTAAAGGCAAAAAATGTCATTGTTTTGTATATTATTAGAATTTCATGACGATACTGATGGGCATGGTGGAAAGATGAAGCTGAGAGGCAGTACAGGGTGAGGCATCGCAATCCACTTCTGTTGGTCTGCTACAACTTCCGGGTTTCCTCAGGAATGGCCATACAACGGCGGTCTCGACTACAGATATAAACATCAAACTGTTTAACTACTGACAATGAGAACGTATACACCTTTACCTTATAATAAAATAACTAATATAAAGTCTTCACAACTCAGCGTTTCATGCCTAGAGAAAACATTTTCTGACAGTGTTTAACGTCCCATTAAAAGTGATACTTTAGCTTACATTTAATTGCAGCAGCATACTCAAAAGAGTAAAAGATCCAAATGCGAACGCAAACCATCGTCAGGAACACACGCGCCATATAAAAAATGCTATTGCTTTTACCTATATTTGTCTAAGATGAGTCGTCAATCGGATTCCATAATGGCAGCAAGACAAGTATTGAACACACTTAAATGAAAGACATTAAAGTTCTAAGACAATATAGACACATTAGTACAAATTAAGGAAGTGAAGGTTTGAGCGAAATATAACGTCATTTAAGCACGATTTTCACAATGATGTTGTTTTCATACAAGCACCTTCTCTCTTAGGGTAACGCATCGCTTACTGAATAACAGAAACGCTACTCTTTCTTGTCAGGAAATGACGGGGAGGCTTCTCGCTGTATCCAGATTAGTTTTGGTGGATCTTAGATTCGTTATATTGACATATCAACATATAGGTTAAAGGTTGATGCCAGACTCCAAGAGCTGTAAATCTTATTGCTAGGATGGTAATTAGCTGATTTTGTTTCATGCTTAAACCGTTTTTTTCTGTGCAAACCACGAGTAGATACATGTTATTGGAATAGAACAAATAATACATATTAATGACATAATTGTTTACCTTTTTGGAACTTTAGTTTAAATGTGTCCGTAGAAATCATGTAACCATAAACAATATCTAATGAAACTGATTTAGCCAATCATTTCATGTCATTTATTGCATTTTATGGAAAAATAGCTTCCTGTGGTTATATAAATTGTTGCATAAACTAATTTGTGTTATGTAAGGAATGTTAGTTAATTGGATTATGGCAAATATTTGGTGGCAATAACTATTACGAAATCAAAGCAATTGGAGTTAGAGTGTCATTGCAAAATGTGCTTCATTGATAACAGCTTCATTTATTTTGTATCTAGGTAAATATTGATAAAATCACAATTGTTTCCTATGACATGTTATGTACATATTTTGTATTACCTTAAAGTATATAATAATTTTTTGTTAGAAAGTATTTTTTTGCAATGCCTCTTTTATGTTTTCATGTAAGCATCATTTTTATTGTACAGTTCGTGCATCGCACAATTTTATACCAATAGTATCTGTAGATATCTAGATTTTAAGTTCTCGTATATTTTATACACGGATTGTAGTGCTTTTATATTCATGCAGTAGAAAACCTAAATTCTTAGACGTCAGTTATTCTTGATTTGAGGCATCTTTCGCAGAAAAAATGGTAAAGATATTAAATGTTCAAACTACCTTGCACATGATATATTGCTGAAAGTTGACCATGAATTTAGATGTAAATCACATTCGTTTTACCAGTATACACCTTTAGTTTTACTGTATATAACGTAACAGCTCTACTTCCACAAGTATAAATAACGCCATTTAGACAGTATTTCATTTCTGTTGTATTTAATAAAGATGCTCTTAAAAGTACTTTTTAAAATTACATTTCAAATATAATGTCACTTTTGACCAACATGTAATGAAACGCTTTACATATGTATTGTTTTCTGAAGATATTATTGCTCACTGTTAATGCGAGTTTGTTGAAGGATTTCTAGGAACACTTATATCTAGAATAGCCAAAGAAATACATATCATTTGGTATGTTTGATAGTATTCGTATTTCATAAAGGAAAATGGTCACATGTTTTAAGTTTCCATTACAGTTCTAATTATTATTATTGTTATTATTATTGTTATTATTATTATTATTATTATTATTATTACGATTAACATTATCATTATCATTATCATTAATATAATTATTATTATTATTATTATTATTATTATTATTATTATTATTATTATTATTATTATTATTATTATTTTAATCTGGTCGCATCAATACACAATAATTGTTTATATTGTGAATGCTATTATAGCCGCTGACTTTAGTTACTGTTATATGCTTTTTGTGGATAACGAGTTATTTCAAAAATAGCATTGTTTTTATCATCAAGTCTTGTGTAAGGCACGTGGGCTGAAGAAAATAAACGAAACATGTGAATGACAGCAACAAGAAACAATAAGTATGGTATATTCTGTTGTAAAATGAATCAATACAATGAAAACAAAACCTTTAACCCACTCATTGCCATATATGCTTCATCCTTTTATTATTTTGTATAAATGTAGTAAGGATTACTTTTGTGAATGTTTTTAACATTAAAGTGAACATGCATCAACAGGGATATTGTACATTTCACAGCTTTTTTACTATATTTAGATCGAGTAATTCATCTCCACTTATCAGATGTGTTCTAAACATACGCTTAATGCAAAATTTGAATACTATAGGTCAAATTAAAACATAATCAAGGGATACAACTTCTACATAAATAAAAGTTAAGTAAAATAATTAACCAAAGTTATCTCCCTTAAAATCGGTGTGATTAAAAGTTTGAATTAAAAAAACAAAGCAACTAGAGGTGGAGAGCCGTTGAAAATATTGTAAAACAGTTTATTTTACTGTGAATCCATGTAATCTTTCATATAATACATGCATTGCTTACGTCATATTATGTACATTATTTGTTATCTTGGACAACATGACATTTGTATAGGACTTTTACTTACAATGTATAAATTGTATATTTTATTGTTTACTTGAATTTTATCGTAAATAACTTGCATCGCAGAATAATATGCCAACAATATCGTAATCTTAGCTGAATGATTTTGTTTTTGTTTGTCATTATACATGGATCGAAGTAGTATCATGCTTATTCAGTACAATAATCATATCGATAGAGAAACCACTCGTTTACAATTCAACACCATTATGGTTAGTCATCTTGATGAAATAATGATAAAAGAAACGTTGATATTTGACTTATGTTATAATCAAAGTGTCTCATATAATATAATGGCACGCGGACGTGAAAAAACGAAATACTAACGAATAGAATGCCCATTCAATTTATGCACATAATGCAGTTGACTGTGGAAATCATAAGTTCAAGTCGTAGATTTTAGCTTGGTCACTTTTTCTTGCCGTGAGTTAACTTTCATTGGCATAATGTCATATTCTATAAACTTGTCAATGGAATATGTTGCTTATAATGGAGAAAATATAGTGGAAAGTTAACCAAGGAATTGCTTAGATATTTTTTCTAACAATATATTACCGGTGTTTTATGGTTTAAATAGTAGAGCTCAAACCAATATAAATATAACGATATAACCAGACGTTCAGTTTCTTTTGTCATTACTAAAGATGCCTTATGAATGTACAATACGTTTCTATAATAACAACTGATTTGTAAACTCTTGCAACATGAATACACTGTGAAGTCATTAAAACCACAATGTTGATGCTTTGATGTTGACAACCAATTTACTATTTGTGTTGTACAAAATCAGATGTTTTTAGTTAATCATTCACAATAAGCATGCTTTATTTCATATTATGTATATTTTATTAGACATGTACTGGTTCTGCTTGTGTATTAACTACTTTATTGTTCAAAGTGTAGTCCTTGGGTAATTGTCTTGACCAATTCTGGTTTAAAGGCCAAAGTTTTGTGTAGGTCTTTTGTGTTTTATATAAAACCACAACATCTTAATAAACCCAGACTGACGTGAATAATGAATAATTGTTAATGGTGTTAATGTCAGAATAATCTTTTAATTTAGTTACTTCCAAGTTACAAAGTTTATTTCGGATAAGTACACTAATAGTGTTGTTCACATATTATAAATCCCAGCATGAATCATAACTGTTAAAGAGAAACAATGAAATATGTGATTGTTTGGCAACAAAATGGAACAATAAAGGCATGCAGTGTTAAAAACATGAAACAAGGCAGTGATGTGCCTTAAATCCTAACCATATTCGTTAATTTCGTTAACGATTTGGTAAGCAGTATTTCCGTTCAAGTCTTCATGTTCGAGTGTGAAGTAATGTACATTACAAAACAGAAAATGCTTTTAGATCTTATCATGTCTTTACCTGCACACTATTGGTGATCAAAGCTGTAACATAAGCTATGTAACAAATTATTATTGTAACAAATAAGTTATGTGACAAATTAGACATGCTCATGAGAAATTACTCGTACATACATTCAGGGGAAAGAACTGCTACATAAATATCAAGTGAAATGCATTTGATTATCTCCCTTAGAACATTTTTCGCATGACATTTACAGTGATACACATAACTAGTGTCGTTGTTTGATTTCCCTGCACATCGTTTATACATAGCTTTTTTATGTTAAATTAGAAATATATTGCAACCAAAAATTTCACCGGATTGTTAAAAATAGAAAAACGTTGTTATTTGATTAAGAATGGTTAAATTTGAGACTATCTAATCTGGTTAATAACTGCTGTGATAGAACGGGAGGTCGCGGGTTGAAACCCCGGCCGGGTCAAACCAAAGACTATAAAGTTGGAAGTAAAGGCTTTCCTTCTAACGCTCGGGGCTAAGGGGACAGCATTACGCCTGACTCGTCAGTGTCAGTATAATGGACCGACTGGGTTCAGTCCCTGGGCATCTCATAAGTTCCCCTGTGCTATAATGATAGAAATGTCGCAGTACAATATCGGCAGAAATTCCGGCAAATCTCTAACTGCTGTGATCATAGTCTCTCTATGTAAACATCATCTAATAAGATGCTTCTTCAATATTGACATAAAAGTGGCATGTATTTCTGACAAGACATAAGTGTTTAGAATGTTACATGTCTCAAATCAAACCCGATGTTTTAAAACAGTTTGAAGGATGCATAGTTTGATCAAGTGTACAATAATTTATGTCATTTCGCTTCATAGCACGTTTCATCACAACAGACGTCTAAAATATGTGCAATAATTTTGTGAATATATTTCTAATCAACACACACAAATAATATGTTATGAATACCTGTACATTTTGTGCATATGTTGACTTTCCCTATCGCTTAATCTACAGGGCATAAAGGGTTGATAGAAATACTATCTTGTGTACAGTCATGATTATGCTGGCGAACCAATTCCTCTTGATATTGAATCTGTACTGTTATATTCTAGGAGAGTGAGATTTGTTCACTTACGCGATTTTCAGAATAATCAGTTCCATGCGTGTCAGTATGTGATTTATATTAAAATACAGTGCGCATACAAACTCATATGATTTGAGAAACATATTGCGACTTGTATCCTGTTCGTTTTACATAATGACAGTGCCTTTGTAGCCATTCAAAATTAACCTTTCAAAATTGGTATTTGTGTTGATATGTAGCTGGTTTGTTTATGTTATGAATATAGACAACATTTAAATAATTTTCCTCATCATGAGACCATTGATATAATGAATTATTGTATTTTTCTGTATTGCAGTACATTTCTTTGCGTTATTTTAAACATAATTATAATTGCGTTATATTTGTGCGTGTTTTAATCTGTATTTTATGTCGATATTTATATTGTACTGTTTTGCAAACGAAGCTGCTTGTTCAGGGTGTAAATATGATGTAAATAAATTGTAAAGAGAAACACACTTTATTTTGTATTTCCCCTGTTGCATATATGCAGTTTACAACAAAACCAGTCACATGATATAAATTATAATCAGGTGCACTTTGTTTATTAAGATATTGGTGAGTGCGTTGGTACTTTTTACGTTTGAATTACATATATGTTTATCACACATTTGTAAAATTGACGCATCATTAGTGCTAAATACATTGATGAAATACATGAATAAAAATTAACATTGTAATGTAAAAACAGATCATGGTTAATCATATCTTAGGTCATAACAGTTTCATATCGTGATACCAATTCATCAATGTCTGAGAGGTCGACGTCTGTCACAACGTTCTTTTGAGTTTCAACCATATGAACAACCTTCTAAAGTATGGAGTTCAAGTCAGAATAAACCATATTTCAAGTCTTCCAGCTGACCTGTCCTGCCTCGGTGGGTCTATTTCTATATTATCCATGTCTTCCTTCAATAGCTGTAAGTGATTATACTGGTGACCCGTACCAGTATGTTCGAACTTCTTCACATATCGGACGCGATGCTAAATGTTAAAATCATCTTTATTACATTGCCCATGGTGTATTTATTAATTAAAATCATAAATATAAGTATTAGGCTAGCTTATTTATTTGAATGATGTTATACAAGAATGAAAAGGAAAACTATTTACACATAGTAATTAACATGTTTCCTAAATTGAATTAATGTGTTTTAATTTCGTCGTGTAAGCCAATGTTTAACAATAAACGATGGCAAGCATACATTCAGTTTTAATTGAATTGTTTCCATTGACAGATAAATGCATTGATCTTAATAGCCCAACATTTTCCAATAAATGATGGAAAATGCCAAAAGCATCGCCAAACATGAATTAAGTCTTAATTGAGTTTGTCCTGATATTTTCTCATGATCATTCTCAAGATTCCGAAGACAAAAATAAAGTGTTCACGTACGTTTTAATGTGATTTTAATAAATATTATAGTTATGATAATAATAACAATAACATTAATGTTGATAATAATATTAAAAATAAAACCACTACTAGAAACTCCCCGTCTGTAGTTTTCAGAACAATCTGAGCTAGTACTAGACATGAGGAACGATAGGTCGGCAGTTGGGGAAGCCCGTTGTTCAAAAAATAAGAACACGCTATAATATGACAGTGCCTTAGTGAGTATGTGTCTGAATGTCATATGCTCAGAAAAACTAAATAATTGGTAACTATATTGTGAGTGCTAGTCTCGTATAAATAACTAATTTAAATTTATATCGGACATATACATGCATAACGTCAATTGTTACGAAGTTGAATACAGCTAAACTTTGTTCATGTTCAGTTCAACATCACCGATATATCTATACACTTCCAAAGCAAGAAAATAACAATATTTACTGCATTTACTAAATATAATAATTCGACCATTCTCTATATTATTTACGTGAACTGTACATATAACATTTCTGATATTCACAAGTCAGTCTTTTTGTCACTGGGATAATCGGTGTTAGAATAAAGTGAAGGCTTGTTATAAACAAATGTTTCTTCATTTATTTCTTATTTAAAAGAAACGGCATAGTAAATCATACATATGATTCAAACCACAATTGTTGTATAGACTTTTTAGCTAATAACACCCTGGTGCTAAGAATTTAAAGCGTTTTTCAAAACTGTGTAGTGTGATACATACTTTACCATATTGCAATATTATCCTTAGGGACTTATAACTGTTTAATATGATATTTTAAACACAACAGCATGATATTGACTTTAAGGTTTGTCAGTACATATTTATGTATAGATTATGTTAACAGAAATTATCTCGTTGTATCTTTTTACCAGTTTATTAATATTTCCTAATTCCATATCGTAATAGGTTAACGTCAATACAATGTCAGTTTGCGTTATATGAGCTAAATTAACTAGCATTTACTAAACCGTGGTTTATATGCCATAACTAAGTTTCTCTCATTAAAAAAGTGCAAATTGTATTTAACACGATGTGTCTAAATATTCACTTAAACACATCAAGAGCCTTTGATTTACTTACAAAAGCAATACTTTGCTTGTAAAAACACTTTTTAAGTAAAGGTTGGTGTAATTAACATTACGCCGAAATTTGATTGACAGGACAAGACGCCTAGCGTTAGCTAATCAGCGCGCTCCATTTGGTCACGTGATTCTTTTGTTTTTGGTCGCCATTTTCCTTGGACAAGCTGTGTGCATTTCGTTGACCAAGAAACGGAGGAATAATTCTGATTTATGTAACAAAAAAGCGAGAAGAAAATGGTTAAAAGATGTCATTGGGGTCTCTGTGATCCAGATAGTCGATATCCGGAACGTTTGACAGGCGGCATCGTTTAAATTCCATTTCCAAAGCCGAAACGTAACTTGGACAAATGTAAAAGATGGATAAAATCGTGTAATCGTGAACACCACCAGTTGAATGTTGAAGAAGTCGACGGAAATTACAACTTTTATCGTCTAACGCATTCTCGTTTTTATATATGTATATATTCCATCTTTGTTATGACCTACTGCAGTAACTTCTACTCAGATCAAAGAAATAGATCCCCTTTAACTTGAGTAACATCGGACGATTTCGTTGTGATATATGGTAACAAAAATAATAAACACATTATCAAAAGTTTAACTGCATTTGTAAACGGTGGATATAATGTAATAATGAATATAACCCGGATTTACACGAACAGTATGCGTGTGTAACGGAATCTAGGCCGATCGTCATGTGCACACTGTGTGGCTTCTCGCTCTTTCGTTGTGATCGAAAAACACTAGAATTAACGTCAATTTCTTCCTTCAATCTAAAAGTTAACCTGACTGAATGAATGTAAGATTAATATGCGTATCGTCTGACTTGAATTCTTGGCCGAAGTGACGATTTTCGTAGCATAAAATGCTCACCAAAGTTCGCTGGTAGATCGCTTAAACAGGCAGCCATGTTTGTTGACAATGGGTCCTACTAGGATTAACATCTGATCAAAATATGGTGCAGAGTATACTTTAACATTACATTTTAAAGCATTTCAAATCTGGTGTTTATTGCAATGATTATTGAAGTTTGCTCCACTTACCTTTCAACAAGGAAGATGCCGCTCAGGTGCGAAATGTATTGCTTTAATTTTTAAACCTCCCGCTTTTGTTATTATGGATATTCCACATTAGGTGTTAATTATATGTTTTGATCAAGACAAATAATAACCACTTCAATTTTCAACACATTCTTTTCAACTGCACCTGTGTTTTTCAATTTTCTTACCGACAAAACATAGAAAACATTTATCGCTTTAATTGTGTTTATTTTCAAAGCAGTCGTAATTATTTGACATATCTCGCTCACAAACGATAATACATTGGTCATGCTTTGTAATTTATGTTTTAATGTTCATATCTTACATTTAATATTTCATACAAGTAACGCACACAATATTTAGTACATACAATAATATTTTCATTGGAGATGATGTGAATTGTATTGACACATGTTTATTGTTATTTATGCCCCTATCAACGAATTGTTGATATATATTATGTAATATATGAATACATATATACATTAAAATCGCTTTTTATGTCTTTGTGGTGTCTTTGTGGTGACTTTGTTGTGTCTTTGTTGTGTCTTTGCATGTCCCTGTGTGTCTTTGCATGTCTTTTGCAGTGTTTCGTAGGACCGTTGACAATAGAGTATTGACCCGATCGACAATAAGATGTCCAAGGTTATCAGATAGTGGGTCACGTGGCTCGGTGGGCGGAGCAATCTACCCGCGAGCGTAATGTTAATTGTGCTAGGCGTTAACTAAAAGTGTTAATGAGTTGGCAAATATTTAACGCTATCCTTAAGAACTGATTTTACTTGTACATGAAATATTGGTATGACTTTAAGAGCTTCCACAGTTAATAAACGTAAGTTTTTTTTATTTTTTTTCTTGTACAGAAGGTGAGTAGAACATTGTTACAGACATAAATACATACACGTAGCAAATAAATAACAGAAAAAAATGCAATACATTTAAAGCAAGCTTTCTAATTATTACAGAGAAGCGCACTCATGTAATAAGTTTAGGTGAATACGCATTACTGAATCTTATTGACATAACATTCCTTTACAAACAATGAAGTAAATATGCTCCATCAACATTACAAGTTTTATACGAACTGTAACAGAACATTGTGAAAGTATGGCAACTACAACAGAGCACCTAATAAATGATCATAGGTCTTCCAGACTTGCGGTGCATTGGTGGTTGTACCCAGACATGTGCCTGGGCTCTTCCTCTTTAAAAAAACTGGACGTTGCTATTATGATTATAAATGGTCGCTGCAATGTATTCCTAAAGGAACACACACAAAAATAAGAACACGTGACATGCACTTAGTAGGGTATACAATGCCACTGGGATGTGTATTTCTCTGGCACACGTTATGCACCATTAATTGCAGATTTGTTTTATACTGCTTTGAACGTGATTTCATGTTAACTTTATCCCCTTCCAACCAAAGCAACATTATAGAGGCTTTCAATTAAACGTAACGCTATCTTGACGATATACTTACTATAGATAATCCTTTCTTTTCTCAAATGATCCATCTGATTTACCCTCGAGACCTTACCCTTAATAAAGCAAATAACTGACATTTAAATGCAGCATTTCTAGAAATTGAGATCGCTATTTCCAATGACAACGTCTCTACTAAATATATGACAAGGGAGATGATTTCAACTTTAGTATTGTGAATTATCCATACCTTGATGGTGATTCACCTTGTGCTACCTCCTATGGTATTTACATGTCACAACTTACAAGATTTGCACACACACACACACATTCTTAAAATCTCTGCTTTGTATACATATAAATAAAACGTAAAAACAATTAGATATTTAAATATATACACTTCGGTAATTTGCAATAATTTGTGTACAATATACATTTAAGAAATGGTAGTATAGAACTGCAAGGAACATACAGACAAAAAATCATCAATCAGTCATATGCATACATATTATTAAACGAAAATGCATTTTTGTGAGATGTCAAATTTATGTATATGCACCATAAGGTCAAAAAGTATCTGTATATTAGCCTCGACTTTTCATAAATGTTGCAAGGGAACTAAAAATTATCATTGTCTTTCATGGGGTTTGTTGTCTGTCGAAATGAATTTGTCTTAGGAACAAACTGAATTTTATCTAACATTACTTTTTATGGATTTTGTCAAAAGGTTTTCAAAGATGTTAGCTAAATATTTATATAAATATAGTCATAAAAAATGTCTAAACGTTCCCGTATATGGCATGGCCATCCTCGTCGGTATGTCGGACATAATGCTGAATACACTGATAACAGAACAGGTACTGGTCCTGAAATACAATAAGAAAACATCGCCGTTTGATTTCATCATTTAACTGATTACAGCTTTACACCAAACTACAGTATGCGCGCCCGTGGCGTAATGGTAGAGTCGCCGATTTGTAACTCCTCGGACCGCTTAGCCTCTCACCGATTGGGTTCGAGTCCAGTTCGAAGCTAAGAACTTAATGTGGGAAGGTCTTCCAGACCGCCATTTTTTGGGGGGTCTTCCTCCAACAACATAGCTAGACTAAAGAAAAATACACATTGATACCTATTATCATGGAAAAGAAAAGCCATTGAAATTGAACTACCACCTAGCATCATAACAAACATGTAGTTGATGAAAACTGATATGAAATATTTCATAAAAGTTAAGAAAAGTAGCAATAGCCAGACAAGTATTTTTAAAACCATTTATCCCCTTTTTGCACTTGATAAACCTGATGATTTGAAATATGCTTAAAACATACCTGCATGGTAAGGGTGCTCTTTAAACATACCTGCTGGGTTGGTTTATGCTGAAATTAAACCTGCTTGTTTAGCTTACAACTTACCTGCTATGTTGCTGGGCAACTCTATGCTTAAAACTCAAGTGTTTTACGCTTAAAACACACCTGCTGGGTTGCTTTGTGCTAAGATCATACATGCTATGTTTGTTTCTGCTTGAAATATACCCGGTGGGAGGATTAGCGCCTATAACATACCTGCATAGTTGGTTTATCCTTAAAACATACCTGATGAATTGGTTTCCGAAGACATCTTACATGCTGGATTGATTTGTGACTAAAACGTAACTGTGATGTTAATTTAGGCTTAAAACATATATGCTGGTTTGGTTTGCGATTTAAACATGCCAGTTGGGCTTGATTAGTTCTTATACGGAACTTTTTGTCTGGTCTGAACTTTGATTAAATATTTATTCATATCAAAAATCATGAACAGAGCATATTAAAGCGACTATTTTCGATACGATGACCTTACCAATACACATTTTACATATATAGCATGCCGTAATTTAGTTTATGAAACACCCAGTCAAATTATCATGACACCCGACCATCCAGTCGAGAACGTACTCATATATTTGCTTCAGCGTTAGCAAGGGCTCTCTTTCATTTTTTTAGTATGTCGGTATGTCGCGGTCCAGGTTGTCAGTGGACCGCCCGTAAATGGAGCCGATTCACTCAATATTAATTCACTAACGATCGCGTCGATCAAGCCCAGTGAAGAGAATAAGTATAACAACGATAGTAAACAGTAGAAATAACGGTTATATGTGCAATTGTATGCTCTTTGTAAAAGGAAAATTTCAATATAAAATCGTGCACGAAAGAATAAAATATGAAACGGTACAAAGTACCTTATTTGGTATTGCCAGTGGCCTTCTGACTTTAACCTGTCTCAGGGTGTTAACCACGCTGACCTCTCCTTCCATTTTCATCTTCTGGACCAGGTTAGACACAGCACAGAACAAGCCGCTTCGCTCGGCTGCATTTCTGTGACGTAATAAAGATACACAATACACAATCATTGAGAATAAAAAATGAGACAAGGGCCTATAAGAATGACCACATATATTTAAATCTGAAGTAACTCTAGACAAAGATCATATGTCAGATGTGTCAAAATTTGAAATTTAAAAAAACATGAAGGAAACCATAAAATATTAGAAAACAACCAAAAACTACGAATCAAAATATAGTACTGTGAAGAGATTTTAATGAAATTCCATTTTTATGTTTGTTTGTTTATTGGATTTATCGTCCCACCAACAATATTTCAGTTATCTGGAGACGGTTTTTATGTTTGATACAGATCCTGTACCTTTTAAGTTGTCTTCCAACATTTTCTGTACGATATTGCTACGAGTAAGCTCTACCATTTATCACTTTGGTCTAAGCAAACGTCTGCCTTTATATTATGACGAATAGTTAAATGAAATTGGGACTAAGGCAAAAACGACGTCGGGTGTCTCACAATTTGTGGGTCACATACTCTTTAGTTTATAGTATGACCTTTTCTATGTATTTATAAATATTTAAATAAATTAATGAAATAAACTGTTTGTTAATAAGAACATATAACCCTTATTTTATTATTTCGAAAGTTTGTGTATATTCCTAGTTCAAGTGCTCAAAATCTACATTGAACCAAGTATCATGTAGTTTACATTCAGACTTGACGAACATTTTAGAAGTTGTTAATGGCATTTGTGTTTCGAATCAAATGTATCGAAATATCATGGATATATAGACAGGGAAGAAGAAAAAGAAACGTACTGACAATGTACAAGTACAGGCCCATGACTAGAATCTCTGTCAGCCAATGCTTCAACATCGTGGACGAGTTGCAGAAAATGTGAAACGTCCGGGACACGGTTGCCCTGCAACCAATGTTGACATTGGTAGTGGTACACCGTCCGCGATATGGTGTTGTTCTGTAATATGAAAACCAATTACTTAAACTTTTAACCTAAATACATGTACGTAAAGCAATATGTAGTTATAATTAATAATACAAAACTCTGTGTTATGGTATTTGTCAACACATGGTCTACAGAACTGTTTACAGACGTATCCATGTCAAATCGTTAAAACTTCGGTCTGCAACCTAATGGAGGTATGGTTAAGATCCCTTACAAATACAATATTTGAATTCAATACACGACTGGTCGGCCCGGTGTCAAAGTTATGCGACTGTTTGATTATCATACCAGGTCGTTGCGGCATACCGTACGCATTGACACGGCAAAAAAGTGTTTGATTTATGTCGCCACAGTCTCCAGATTGGAGACCTTCCCGCACAATTACCGAAAATACAATTACATTAAATACATTCTTACATAGAACTACCGAAGAATGAAAACTGCATGCTTAAACTTATATATAAGTTGTTTTAAATACAATTTACAAACATAAACAGTATTTACCAATGCGTGAGTGTTATTACTTTCTAATTCAAAGAAATTGCTTATCCTAACATAAACAGGCTTGCACTAACCGAATGAGCAAAGTGGATGGTAAGCTTTCTCAAGACATAGGTTTGGTTGGTTTCCATTTCCTGGGCTTCCACGTCAAACAAATGCGATGGATGGGTGTACATTTTTCCTGCTTGCGCTGGGTAATAAACGCCTATGGTCTGAAAATACAATTATTTTACACTTTTATTCGTTTTGGGTTATCTTACTATGACAACTGTATGAACCAATGGTATTTAATAGCAATACAATTGCGCTCGTGGCGGAGAAGGTTTGCATCATCGTTAAAGTAGTGCTTTGCCATCTTCTAACACAAGGTGTATATATAGTATTAAAATAAAATATTTATTATTCAAACCGCCATTTAAATTCAACCAGCTACTCCATTTTTATTTTTATTTGTCTATCATTACTGAATCTTGTCTCAAGTCTACAAAGTATTCAATCAGCATAATTTAGTTTTGCATTACTATACATTAATATACATATAACAGTGTTGACAAGAAACACCAGCGGACATGTGTCAGTCTTCTCAAAGAGCTTTTTCGAGGAATGCGCAATAACGTGCTTCTTACATTTTTGTTAATAAATAAACAAGGATATGATTAGCTAAAAACGTTGTATTATCCTGTTACTAAGATCAAGATGGTTCATTGACTATACAATGGGAGGAAAAGCTTAGACAAATGTCTGAATAGCAGGCCAGCTGGACGACGTAAAATAATAAGTTCATCTACCCGAGATGGACTGCATTGAAGCATGATTTCAGATGGAGCTATAAGTCAGTGATTCTTCATTTCGGCCACGGGCGCCCCTTTTTTCCTAACCTTAACAGACAAAAGTCTAAATTATTAGACGGGTTACCGGTCCATTTCCAGAGTTCTTGTTTTCTTTGAGAAACACTCAACGTTAATCTAAAATAGTTTACTGATTGTCAGTGACCATTCCGCTCCAATATTAGTTTCATTTTTAATCAACGCCAAAATATGCATATATAGTTAGAGTATTACCTGATCTCTAAGGCCAGGAGGGTCCATACAGACTATAAAGGAACAGGATTCTTGCATGATGAGAGTCAGAAAGTCCTTCACGGTGTCTGGAAGTGGAGTCTGGCAGACCAGAAAATGGTCCTTCATGGTGTAACTCTGGAATAATTTTTAAAATTAAAATTAGATTAGTTTATGACGTTAGATCTTTTGAATAATGACACGATAATCATCTTAATATAAATAACTACATTTGTTATGTGTGTTGTTTATTTGCTTGCAAAGTTATATGACAGTTATTCAAACTTACATTGAAAGGAGATCAAAATCGGACCATCGACGGTCGTGATAACTCAACGCCGTATTTATTTACTTAATACTTTTCATAGTGTTGACCCAAATTACTAAAGAATGTTAACATTTACTATTTAAGGGTAATCTTCGCAAAACATAGAAGACAACTGTATATAACGGACATAAAAATAATTTACAGTCATGTCAATCTCAGAGAGATGTGCATGTACCTTCATTAAAATGTTTATTTTCTATTCAATACCTATACATTTAATGACATACATT